>OY757015.1:133024527-133233696 GCA_963580285.1 Lucinisca nassula
AAAAAACTGGGGTTTGCAGGGGTATTCATTTTTTCGTATTTATACTCAAAACCATAGGTTGTGGGTACGCGTTAGAACCGCCTCGTCGAGGCGGTTCTAACGAGTAACCACAATCTATGTTTTGAGCAGAAATACGTAAAATATCAGATTTTTTTTTATTTGACAATATCCATTTTGGGTGGTAAAATTTTCAATATATTTTTGAATATAGAGGAACATACACGAGTGGTCATTTAATATGAAATTTATGAAACGAGTCTTCGGCGAGTTTCATAAATTTCATATGAAATGACTACGAGTGTAAGATTCTGTTATCATATGACCGCTTAAAATTGGATTTCATCGTCTTTAGATTTGACAAAATGTTCCACAAAAATGCATCGCTCATACAAGCAGGGAATCCGGCATGAGGAACCTTCAGACAGAAAGCCATATCCCTGGCCCCTCTGAATGGCTGGGCATGCGCAGTTAAAATTTGTCATGACGGATTGTTCGAAGACACAAATTCGCTTGGCGGGACTCATATGATAAAGACACGTTTTCGTTACTGTTCCAGCCTACACTCAATAAGATGCGATAGTCAAGTTAAAGTGTTGGTGATACGAAGTTGTCAATACGGTGTATGCCTGTTAGGATATTTGTAGAAAAACCAAATTCGTTGGCATTAGGACTGCAGGATCCATAAACTGGATTTCCCTTTAAGGCCATTTTAAAAATCATTCGGGGTATGATTTGGTTTCGGTGATCATGACTTTTTCACTGATCAAGTCCGGCTATTAGGTACTAAACAGTAAATCCAAAATTGTTGTTTCCCTACAAACCCCCCCCCCCCCCCCATAATAATGTCAACAGTCAGCCGATGATGTCAAGCGGTGTTGCAGTCTGGCCTGTATGGAGCCGTTGGGCGTGGAATTTTAATATAAAGATTTGTCTGAACTTGCCACATGATAACTGTCCATTTTTCAACATTATTTGCTCCTCACATACAAGCCCGTGTAATTTACAACTCTGTTTATATAGAGATCGAAATATTCTTATATTTGCTAAAATAATAGATTGTGCATGAGTACTCGTTAAAAACCGCCTCAGTGCATCACAAAAACACGCCTATATAATTTTGAGCCCCTTGAACCCAACCTTTTATACAAAAAAAAAAAAAAAAAACTGGGGTTGCTGGGGGTAAACCTTATTTTTCTTATTTCTTATCAAAAATATAGATTGTGGTTACTCATTAGAACCGGCTAGACGAGGCAGTTCTAACGAGTACCTACAATCTATATTTTGAGCAGAAATAAGAAATATATCACAATCTTCATCTTAAAAAGATCGTTTTTGCGGCAGTAAAGTTTACAATGCATATGTATAGGCGTGTTTTCGTAATGGAGGTGCTTTTAACTAGCACTCACAATCTATTTTTGACCATAAATAAGAAAAATAACTGAAGTCTTCAAAAGAAAAATGTCATTTTGGGTCATGTTAGAATTCGCATGGGTGTAATTCATCACACTAGCTGTCATTACGAACGCTGTTTTATCCCAGGCGAAAGTTTTCAGATTTGCATGGTCTAGTGAGATGAGAAAATAATTTCATTTCCAAAGTCTGTCCATTTCCATATTTATACCTTTTTCCATTTCCTTTTTGATATTTGGCATTCAAGCGGTTTTATTGATTAGCTGTCGTCTGCTTCGCAACTAAAACAGCCTATTTGTCTTAATTATTTTCCGCGGTTAGCGTCTTTAAACGCAGAAAACATCTTGCTATTTTCGCAAGGGTGAGCTCTTGACAACAGGTTCTCTGACTTAAATTAGACGTTCCCTCCTCTGTACACAATGCTTAGGGTAAACACGGTACGCAAATCTACGCAACTGTTTAGCACAGGGGTACAGCCTGTCATCATTACGCAAACTCGCCTATATAGTTTTGACCCCCTTGAACCCCACTTTTATATAGAAAAACTTGGCTTTACAGGGGTAAACCTTATTTTCTTATTTCTGCTCTAAAATATAGATTGTGGGTACTCGTTAGAACCGCCTCGATGTAGCCACAATCTATATAGAAAAACTGGGGTTTACAGGGGTAAACCTTATTTTCTTATTTCTGCTCTAAAATATAGATTATGGGTACTCGTTAGAACCGCCTCGATGAGGCGGTTCTAACGTGTACCCACAATCTATATTTAGAGCAGAAATAAGAAAAATATCACATGTTTTTTCATCTTAAATTTTTCATTATTATATGGCGGTAAAATTTACAGTGTATTTGTATAGGCGTGTTTTCGTAATATTCAGACACCTCAACTTCTTACCATACTTGTTCTAAAATTTGAACATGTACAATTTACTACCTAATGTTGTGTCTAAAATAGCTTGATGAATGGGATACAGTGTTGACCCTGATGGAACGCCGTGTTCTGTGACGTCTTATATTAGCCTGAGGCCCGTCTGTCCGAATACATATGGTAAATCATCTGTATTGTAATAGGAAACAGGTTCATATGTAGACGAAATTGATAAAAGAGCCTGAATCTTGAACAAGGATTCAGAGCCTAGTCCTAACACTTCTGCGCCCTACTCCGAGATTCAGCCAAAAAGATTCAACTATATCCCTGCTGGAGACAAACCTGTTTCCCGGCCGGCTATATTATGTCAAAGAAGCAGAAATAATCAGTATTACACGGATATTCGCGGCGACAGCTATTAACTGTCAGGCACGCGGTACATATAATATGTGCGACAATGCATAAACTCAATTGAACTGAATGGAATCTTACTCGCCATTTAGAGCCGCAGCCAGTTTCGACATCTAAGGGCGTCGGGATTTATAAATTTATACAGAAAATTTGCTGAACTTTCTTACAACAGTGATGGCCCAGATCAGACGTTACTTTAAGGGGTGTGTTTTTAAGTAACAGTGCTTTTTTTCTCTCAGAGTAGAATTTTGTTGGCTAGACAGAGAAAAGAAAAACAATTGAAAATAGTTTTCTCCCCTGAGTATTTATTCATTTAGTTTATGGTATTCGCATTTACGAAAACACGCCTATACAAGCACATTGTAAATTAACCACCACCACAAAAAAAAAAAAAAAAAAAAAAAAACACGAACATTTTAAGATGAAATATTGTGATATTTTTCTTATTTCTGCTCAAAATATAGATTGTGGGTACTCGTTAGAACCGCCTCGTCGTTTACTTCTGTAAAGCCCAGTTTAACTATATAAAAGTGGGGTTAAAGGGGTCAAAATTATATAGGCATGTTTTTGTGATGGTATCTTGTGATCTTTTATACGGGACCATTACATAAACACACCCGTGTGACTAGTGCATTCTTTCATATCTCCAAACTGCTTTTCCGAAGAAAATTTGTGATATTTTTCTTATTAACACTCCAAACATATGTTGTGGGTGCTCGTTAGAACCGCCTCAATGAGGCGGTTCTAACGAGTACCCACAACCTATGTCTGGGAGTAGAAATAATCAAAATAGTGTATACCCCTCTAAACCCCTGTTTTTCTCTGTATAAACTGGCGTTTAGAGGGGTGTTCATTTCACAGATTTGTTATCGTGATGCGTGCCAGGTCATCAGTAATCCCAACATACAGTCTGATCTGCGTCTTTGTTACATGTAGTAGCAATTACCTTTTTTTCAGAACAGAACATCTTTAGTGACACTACCATGGCAACAGAAGCGGAGAAGTCTCTCTTGTCAGACGCCAAAAATTTCTGCGATAGTCTTGGAAATGTATTCATGATGAAGAAGCGAGACCCACAGACCCGCCATCTTCTGGAGCAAGCCAAGTATTTAATAGAAGGTAAGCAATGGTGTTCTCATAAAATGCCTCACAAATAAGGTACAATATAGGCAACGCACACCCGGCAGCCATGTTATTTTCTGACCAAATTTCATGGCTTGAACTACCCCACCCCCTACCACCACCAAATTACATAGAAATCAGTCTAGTAGTTTCTGACCATAACATGTTCAAAGCTTCTATGTAGATATACGAGTATAGTGGAAACTGGCGACCATGGTTTTATTAACCTTGAACCTGTTTTTGATGGTCTTGAATAATCTTGGATGAGGGTCACCAAAGCACCTCACCTGCTAGATTATATTCAAATCTGTTCAGTGTTTTTTTTTCTGATAAGATCTTTTGTTTTCTACTTATAAATATAGGGGGAAATAAGCTATGTCACCTTGCGGCCCTGTTCTGTGATGGTTCGTCACAAACACGGCTTGGAAGTCGTAGTACAGGATCGCCAAATGACCTAGTATGCCAAATTATATTGAAAACAGTTTTGTGGTTCCGGGCAAGAAGATTATTAAAGTTTTATATTGGGGAAATATGCCCCGTGGTAGTTTTGCTTTTTTTCTGACAAATCATCACAACTTGAGCAACCTTTGTAGAAGGTCACCATAGGAACATTTCTGCCAAATGATATTGCATCGCTCCATAAGTCCTTTATATCTTTTACATAGATACAAGTGAGCCTTGGGTCAAGATTAGTATTGACCCCAGGGCTGTCAGTGGAGGTACATCAGCTGAAGCAGCATATCAGATTTAAACAAAACAAAACAAAAAAAAAAAAAAAAAACGTTTTCCCTGTATCAGGTTTTTTTTGGACCTAAGGGCTAAAACTTAAAAAAAAAACCTTGGTCGGGGTCCAACAGCTGAAGCTTCATACCAAATCTAAAAGACTTGGGTTTTCAAGTTCGAGACAAGAAGATTTAAAAACAAAATCCCCGTATATGGGTCAAGTTTCCAAAATTACTCCAAGGGCGAGTCAATTTGACCACAAGCTACAAATCGCACAAGCAAAGTGCTCGTAGAAGTCTATTTGCTGAAGCGGCATGCCAAATATCAAAGAGCTGGACCTTCTGGTTTTAGACCAGAAGATTGTAAAATCTCCCCTATAATGGTCTACATAAATCAAGCAACTCAAAGGGTGGGTCTATTTTTGACCCCAGGGCTAAAGTTTGAACAACTTTGGTTGTAGGTCCATTATTTGAAGCTACATACCAACTATCAAAGACCTGGGCCTTCTGGTTACAGACGAGGATATTTTTAAAGGCTTTTCCTAATGATATGGGTCTGTGCAAGACATGTGACCCAGGGGCGTGGTCATTTTTGCCCCCCCCCCCCGAGCCATAGTTTGAACAGTTTTGGTAGAGATCCACTAGATAATACCAAATACCGAATATCAAAGGCCTGTGACTTCTGGTTTCAGACAATAAGATTTTTACCCAAGGGCTATAATTTGAACAATTTTTATAAAAGTCCACCAGATAAACCAACAACCCGAGTATCAAAGGTCTTGGCCTTCTGGTTTCAGACACTACGTTTTTTGAAGGTTTTTTCCTATATTGTGAAACATATGACCCTTGGGGCGGGCCACTTGAAGGTCCCGAGGTTATAAAACTTTTTCATGCCATGAAATTTTGCCTGCTCATAAATTACACAAATGCCAACAACAGTTTGCATTTTTTACTTTCATGAACAGAACAAATAACATTCTTCGCAGACTAGTTTGTATGTATTTTAATATTAATAAGCCTTATAAATTTCAAGAGCATAACGCCAGGGCTATCATTTGAACAACTTTTGAAAAGGCCACAGTTTTGGTTCAATCACCATCAAACTTGCTCAGAATGATCATCTTTACAACATCTTGTTCAAGTTCGAATATTGTTCATGTCGGGTCAAAAAATAGTTCATTTGGTCAAATCATAGAAAAACCTTATGAACACTCTTGAGGCCACAGTTTTGGTTCAATCATCATCACGCTTCCTCAGAATGATCATCTTGACAATATCTTGATCAGGTGGGGTATTTTATGAATGGAATGGTAACCTTTTTACATGAAAAGTCTGGAAAGGGTGTTGAGGTGACGTCAGACCAACTTAGTACTGGGTAAAGCTAGTGTGAAAACCAGTAGTACGAACCGCCCTATGTCACCACAAAGCATTGTGAGTTAGCCTGAGCCGGTTCACCTCTGTAACTAGGTGCACTAGGACCTGACCCTCAATGTCCACAAGGTGCCCAGATAGTGACATACAAGTCAGTTCTGTATTGCCAAAGGGAACCACCGACTCATAAGTCTAGCTTCTGATGCAAAATCTTGCCCCCACCCCACTTTGTCAGCACGCGACATTGTAAGTTAGACCTCCAAGTGGGGCACTAAGATCTGACCTTTAACAATCCTCCCCCACCCCTCCACATTTTGTCACCACGAGGCATTGTAAGTTAGGACAAAACCGGTTCCTCTCCCTGGTGCACTAGGACCTGACCCTCATTTCCACGAGGTACCCTAATAGTGACATACAAGTCAGCCCTGTATTGTCAAAGGGGACTTTTGAAGGGCTTCATACAGGATGTTCCATGGTTACCCTCTGACAAAATTGCTCAAAATCCTTTTGCTGCACTGAACATGATAGCCACCAGAACTAAGAAATATACAACTCTTAACCCTTGTCCTGCTGAGCCCGGATATGCCTTATCTTTCAAACAATGTAGATCCAGATCAGATGGCTTCTGGAGAAGCCATCTGATCAGGATCTACATTGTTTGCCATTCAGATTGTGAATTTGTTGCAATAATTTGCATCAAGTAATCTGATTGGTTGATAGACAGAAATGGGTGTGGCTTAAATGAATATTCAGCAAGATAAGGGTTAAAATGACTTCAACTCCTAAATTGACAGATTTTAAATAAAACCTACACAGAAATGGTCCTTGGGTCACTGCCAAATAATCCTCTCCGCCTAATATTACCTACCATTTTATTTGTACAATAAGGATCAAGTGAGCGATCTAGGGCCAATATGAACTTGTTAACCTGAAGCGGAGTTTTTTTTTCTGGGCGCACATGTCCGAGCCGGAGGCGGCACATTTGATAAAGTGTCCCTGATCTACAGTCTCTTAGCTAACAAAACGTTGGTTTTCCGTTCTATTGATAAGCAATCGGATATCATTGAAGCCTTGAGCTCGACTTCTAGATATTTGTATGATTTATTCAATGTTGATAATACCTATTTCGATGGTTTGAACAGTCAAATTGACCCCCCCCCCCCCCCCCCACACACACACACCGAACTTCGATCTTCAGTACAATAAAGCAAATTCTTCTGATACCGAGGCCCCGTTTTTTTATTTATATCCATCTGTTGTAGAAGCCATGTGGAATTCGTTTCACTGACCATTCCAAGACGGTTCTTCTGTCGCGGTTTAGTTTTGTTAGGGTTTGTCTTTGAGTGTGTGTATCGCTTACATTTTTGTTTTGGATAGCCAGTTGGCCATTTTGTGGGAAAGTGAGTCCTTTTGGCTTTCCACTATGGGTATTTCCATTAGGGTCTTGTTATTTCTTTCTCTTTGGTGTCTCTGATGGGAGCTGTGGGTTGATTGTATCGATTCCTGATCATTGCCTTCGCTCCTGTTTTGGTTTCCATTAGAACGAACTCATTCAGTGCGATTTTAATAAGGGTGTATACATATTTTCCATTAAAAAAAGAAATGCAGAAAACTTTATCAACAGCTATCCCACTGGGGGTATTACGTTTAAGTTGCATCAACGAAGTATCGACTTTGATATGGTGTTGCCTTCGCGTCATATGTCTACTGTGCTTAGTCTAACGATAACTTGCTCGACATCGTTTCGCGAAATGCATGGTGGTTGGTGTATTTTCCGAGAATAAACAGGATTAAGCATTACTATTAAGACCACCAAAAACTAAGACTAAATCTGTTTGAAACGCTTAAACCTTAGTATGTTGCAGTTATTCTTTCTTTGTGTTTTCTGCATAAAATGTCCTCTGGCCAAAGACCACCTTTGGGACTGTTCAAAAGTGGCCTTAAAGACCACTTTTGAACAGTCCCAAAGGTGGTCTTAATATAGGAATTTTAATGTACTCGCCTAAATTCTGTGGCCGAATGTGGGTGCTATCCCACTGTTGTCATTACAGTTGAGTTGGCGTTGATAAAGTGGATCGGAGGGGACTCCTGGTTTCAGTTGAAGATTGCCGCGAGTACATCTACAACCATTACATTTAACAAGTCTGTTTAATGCTACAGTATATAATTGCAACACGCAACACTATGACCTTGTCGGGAACAGTCCTTCGTGGGCACACACTGTCCGTGTTGGGGACATTGCATTTTGGCGTGTCATACTAAGTTATTTATAAGACTTTCAAGGGGCGTAACAAATCAAAACAAACAAACAAAAAAATCAACACTCTGCATATTTTGCAATAGTTTGGTTAATCAATTTAATTTTGATTAAAGGATTTCAATTAAAAAATACATAAAAATATGCCTAACATAAAGTTTTATGAATCTATTCCAGTTTGTATTGGTGACAAAATATTTGCTGGTAATAAACCTTTTCATAGTTGAAATTATTTTGATACTAATAGTAAGTTGCGGTCTTCCGCGAAAAGAGTCACCTAACTCCCAATCGGCTAGCTGATAACTGTCAAGCAGACAGGAGTCAGCATATTGGCAGCCTAGGGAAAAGACCTACAACTAATCCGAGCTGGCGAACTGGGGTAGCCCCTATGTGCCCTTGGCGCCCGGTTACCTTAAAAACATCCGTCATCTATTTATTTTGCATCAGGACAAAGAAGAAGAACAACGTTGAATTCGAAGGGATGTTTTTTATTGTATCGTGGTCCCAAATGAATATCAAAGGAGTCAGTAAAATATCCATTTAAAGAAGCATTTAACCCAGCTAATTAAGAATCAATTAGTCCTTACAAAAGAAACATTCTGACTAAAAGACAAAAATTATTCTATTGTGGAAGCAGGCTACAAACCGCATACAAATCCATGCACTTTCCACTTGTCTGGAGCAAAATAATCCGTAATCAAAATTTGCCGCATGACGTTAAATTAAACTGGAAATTTCTTCTGACGTAACGTCAACTTTCAACCGTCATTTTCCACGTTTTACACTGATACTCGTAACCGCTGATACTCGTTTTCAGCATTTCTTTTAGGGCTACTGATGAGGCCTTGATGGCCGAAACAAGCTTGTCTGGCCCAAACAACAAATGGATTCTGCTATTTTCGTTTTGAATGCGTTCATGGTTCTCAAAGGGCATCCCTTTTAGCCTTATTTAATACACATGATTTAAAGCAAACTAGACATTTGAACAATTTCCTGCAATTGTTTTTAGCGATTGGTGGATTCTATACATGGACTCCTTTAATAGATTGTTCCCATCAAGGACAATTTATATAGGTATGTTTAATAGACTGTTCCCACCAAGGACACTTTCTGTAGGTATGTTTTATAGACTGTTCCAAGCACAGTCACTTCTGTAGGTATGTTTATAGACTGTTCCCAGCCCGGACAATTATATAGGTATGTTAAATAGACTGTTCCCACCAAGGACACTTTTCGTAGTTATGGTTAGTAGACATTTTCCAGCACGGACACTTTCTAAAGCTATCATTAAAAGACTGGTCCCAGCATGGACACTTTCTGTAGGTATGTTTTATAGACTGTTCCAAGCACAGTCACTTCTGTAGGTATGTTTATAGACTGTTCCCAGCCCGGACAATTATATAGGTATGTTAAATAGACTGTTCCCACCAAGGACACTTTTCGTAGTTATGGTTAGTAGACATTTTCCAGCACGGACACTTTCTAAAGCTATCATTAAAAGACTGTTCCCACCACGGACACATTCTGTAGTACGCTTCATAGTCTGTTCCCAGCACGGACACTTTCTGTAGCTATGCTTAATAGACTGTTCCCATCAAGGACACTTTCTGTAGGTATGTTAAATAGATTGTTCCCAGCACGGACATTTCTGTAGATATGGTTAATAGACTGTTTCCAACATGGACTCTTTCTATACGTATGTTTAATAAACTGTTCCCACCAAGGACACTTTCTGTAGCTATGTTTAATAGAATGTCCCCACCAAGGACACTTTCTGTAGCCGTTTTTAACAGACTGTTCCCCCCAAGGACACTTCATGTAGCTATGTTTAATAGAATGTTCCCAGCATGGACACTTTTTGTAGCTATGTTTAATAGAATGTTCCCACCAAGGACACTTTCTGTAGCCATTTTTAACAGACTGTTCCCACCAAGGACACTTCATGTAGCTATGTTTAATAGACTGTTCCCAGCATGGACACTTTTTGTAGCTATGTTTAATAGGCTGTTTCCAGCACGGACACTTCTGTATATATGTTTTAATAGACAGTTTCCAACAAGGACTCTTTCTATACTTATGTTTAATAAACTGTTCCCACCAAGGACACTTTCTGTAGCTATGTTAAATAGAATGACCCCACCAAGGACACTTTCTGTAGCCGTTTTTAACAGACTGTTCCCACCAAGGACACTTCATGTAGCTATGTTTAATAGACTGTTCCCAGCATGGACACTTTTTGTAGCTATGTTTAATAGAATGTTCCCACCAAGGACACTTTCTGTAGCCATTTTTAACAGACTGTTCCCACCAAGGACACTTCATGTAGCTATGTTTAATAGACTGTTCCCAGCATGGACACTTTTTGTAGCTATGTTTAATAGGCTGTTTCCAGCACGGACACTTCTGTATATATGTTTAATAGACTGTTTCCAACAAGGACTCTTTCTATACGTATGTTTAATAAACTGTTCCCACCAAGGACACTTTCTGTAGCTATGTTTAATAGAATGTCCCCACCAAGGACACTTTCTGTAGCCGTTTTTAACAGACTGTTCCCACCAAGGACACTTCATGTAGCTATGTTTAATAGACTGTTCCAGCTTGGACACTTTTTGTAGCTATGTTTAATAGGCTGTTTCCAGCACGGACACTTCTGTATATATGTTTAATAGACTGTTTCCAACAAGGACTCTTTCTATACGTATGTTTAATAAACTGTTCCCACCAAGGACACTTTCTGTAGCTATGTTTAATAAAATGTCCCCACCAAGGACACTTTCTGTAGCCGTTTTTAACAGACTGTTCCCACCAAGGACACTTCATGTAGCTATGTTTAATAGAATGTTCCCATCATGGACACTTTTTGTATCTATGTTTAATAGAATGTCCCCACCAAGGACACTTTCTGTACCCATTTTAACAGACTGTTCCCACCAAGGACACTTCATGTAGCTATGTTTAATAGACTGTTCCCAGCATGGACACTTTTTGTAGCTATGTTTAATAGGCTGTTTCCAGCACGGACACTTCTGTATATATGTTTAATAGACTGCTTCCAACAAGGACTCTTTCTATACGTATGTTTAATAAACTGTTCCCACCAAGGACACTTTCTGTAGCTATGTTTAATAGACTGTCCCCACCAAGGACACTTTCTGTAGCCGTTTTTTCACAGACTGTTCCCACCAAGGACACTTCATGTAGCTATGTTTAATAGAATGTTCCCAGCATGGACACTTTTTGTAGCTATGTTTAATAGAATGTTCCCACCAAGGACACTTTCTGTAGCCATTTTAACAGACTGTTCCCACCAAGGACACTTCATGTAGCTATGTTTAATAGACTGTTGCCAGCATGGACACTTTTTGTAGCTATGTTTAATAGACTGTTTCCAGCACGGACACTTCTGTATATATGTTTAATAGACTGTTTCCAACAAGGACTCTTTCTATACGTATGTTTAATAAACTGTTCCCACCAAGGACACTTTCTGTAGCTATGTTTAATAGAATGTCCCCACCAAGGACACTTTCTGTAGCCGTTTTTTCACAGACTGTTCCCACCAAGGACACTTCATGTAGGTATGTTTAATAGAATGTTCCCAGCATGGACACTTTTTGTAGCTATATTTAATAGAATGTTCCCACCAAGGACACTTTCTGTAGCCATTTTTAACAGACTGTTCCCACCAAGGACACTTCATGTAGCTATGTTTAATAGACTGTTCCCAGCATGGACACTTTTTGTAGCTATGTTTAATAGGCTGTTTCCAGCACGGACACTTCTGTATATATGTTTAATAGACTGTTTCCAACAAGGACACTTTCTATACGTATGTTTAATAAACTGTCCCCACCAAGGACACTTTCTGTAGCTATGTTTAATAGACTGTCCCCACCAAGGACACTTTCTGTAGCCGTTTTTAACAGACTGTTCCCACCAAGGACACTTCATGTAGCTATGTTTAATAGAATGTTCCCAGCATGGACACTTTTTGTAGATATGTTTAATAGAATGTTCCCACCAAGGACACTTTCTGTAGCCATTTTAACAGACTGTTCCCACCAAGGAAACTTCATGTAGCTATGTTTAATAGACTGTTCCCAGCATGGACACTTTTTGTAGCTATGTTTAATAGGCTGTTTCCAGCACGGACACTTCTGTATATATGTTTAATAGACTGTTTCCAACAAGGACTCTTTCTATACGTATGTTTAATAAACTGTTCCCACCAAGGACACTTTCTGTAGCTATGTTAAATAGAATGACCCCACCAAGGACACTTTCTGTAGCCGTTTTTAACAGACTGTTCCCACCAAGGACACTTCATGTAGCTATGTTTAATAGACTGTTCCCAGCATGGACACTTTTTGTAGCTATGTTTAATAGAATGTTCCCACCAAGGACACTTTCTGTAGCCATTTTTAACAGACTGTTCCCACCAAGGACACTTCATGTAGCTATGTTTAATAGACTGTTCCCAGCATGGACACTTTTTGTAGCTATGTTTAATAGGCTGTTTCCAGCACGGACACTTCTGTATATATGTTTAATAGACTGTTTCCAACAAGGACTCTTTCTATACGTATGTTTAATAAACTGTTCCCACCAAGGACACTTTCTGTAGCTATGTTTAATAGAATGTCCCCACCAAGGACACTTTCTGTAGCCGTTTTTAACAGACTGTTCCCACCAAGGACACTTCATGTAGCTATGTTTAATAGACTGTTCCCAGCATGGACGCTTTTTGTAGCTATGTTTAATAGGCTGTTTCCAGCACGGACACTTCTGTATATATGTTTAATAGACTGTTTCCAACAAGGACTCTTTCTATACGTATGTTTAGTAAACTGTTCCCACCAAGGACACTTTCTGTAGCTATGTTTAATAAAATGTCCCCACCAAGGACACTTTCTGTAGCCGTTTTTAACAGACTGTTCCCACCAAGGACACTTCATGTAGCTATGTTTAATAGAATGTTCCCATCATGGACACTTTTTGTATCTATGTTTAATAGAATGTCCCCACCAAGGACACTTTCTGTACCCATTTTTAACAGACTGTTCCCACCAAGGACACTTCATGTAGCTATGTTTAATAGACTGTTCCCAGCATGGACACTTTTTGTAGCTATGTTTAATAGGCTGTTTCCAGCACGGACACTTCTGTATATATGTTTAATAGACTGCTTCCAACAAGGACTCTTTCTATACGTATGTTTAATAAACTGTTCCCACCAAGGACACTTTCTGTAGCTATGTTTAATAGACTGTCCCCACCAAGGACACTTTCTGTAGCCGTTTTTTCACAGACTGTTCCCACCAAGGACACTTCATGTAGCTATGTTTAATAGAATGTTCCCAGCATGGACACTTTTTGTAGCTATGTTTAATAGAATGTTCCCACCAAGGACACTTTCTGTAGCCATTTTAACAGACTGTTCCCACCAAGGACACTTCATGTAGCTATGTTTAATAGACTGTTGCCAGCATGGACACTTTTTGTAGCTATGTTTAATAGACTGTTTCCAGCACGGACACTTCTGTATATATGTTTAATAGACTGTTTCCAACAAGGACTCTTTCTATACGTATGTTTAATAAACTGTTCCCACCAAGGACACTTTCTGTAGCTATGTTTAATAGAATGTCCCCACCAAGGACACTTTCTGTAGCCGTTTTTTCACAGACTGTTCCCACCAAGGACACTTCATGTAGGTATGTTTAATAGAATGTTCCCAGCATGGACACTTTTTGTAGCTATATTTAATAGAATGTTCCCACCAAGGACACTTTCTGTAGCCATTTTTAACAGACTGTTCCCACCAAGGACACTTCATGTAGCTATGTTTAATAGACTGTTCCCAGCATGGACACTTTTTGTAGCTATGTTTAATAGGCTGTTTCCAGCACGGACACTTCTGTATATATGTTTAATAGACTGTTTCCAACAAGGACTCTTTCTATACGTATGTTTAGTAAACTGTTCCCACCAAGGACACTTTCTGTAGCTATGTTTAATAAAATGTCCCCACCAAGGACACTTTCTGTAGCCGTTTTTAACAGACTGTTCCCACCAAGGACACTTCATGTAGCTATGTTTAATAGAATGTTCCCATCATGGACACTTTTTGTATCTATGTTTAATAGAATGTCCCCACCAAGGACACTTTCTGTACCCATTTTTAACAGACTGTTCCCACCAAGGACACTTCATGTAGCTATGTTTAATAGACTGTTCCCAGCATGGACACTTTTTGTAGCTATGTTTAATAGGCTGTTTCCAGCACGGACACTTCTGTATATATGTTTAATAGACTGCTTCCAACAAGGACTCTTTCTATACGTATGTTTAATAAACTGTTCCCACCAAGGACACTTTCTGTAGCTATGTTTAATAGACTGTCCCCACCAAGGACACTTTCTGTAGCCGTTTTTTCACAGACTGTTCCCACCAAGGACACTTCATGTAGCTATGTTTAATAGAATGTTCCCAGCATGGACACTTTTTGTAGCTATGTTTAATAGAATGTTCCCACCAAGGACACTTTCTGTAGCCATTTTAACAGACTGTTCCCACCAAGGACACTTCATGTAGCTATGTTTAATAGACTGTTGCCAGCATGGACACTTTTTGTAGCTATGTTTAATAGACTGTTTCCAGCACGGACACTTCTGTATATATGTTTAATAGACTGTTTCCAACAAGGACTCTTTCTATACGTATGTTTAATAAACTGTTCCCACCAAGGACACTTTCTGTAGCTATGTTTAATAGAATGTCCCCACCAAGGACACTTTCTGTAGCCGTTTTTTCACAGACTGTTCCCACCAAGGACACTTCATGTAGGTATGTTTAATAGAATGTTCCCAGCATGGACACTTTTTGTAGCTATATTTAATAGAATGTTCCCACCAAGGACACTTTCTGTAGCCATTTTTAACAGACTGTTCCCACCAAGGACACTTCATGTAGCTATGTTTAATAGACTGTTCCCAGCATGGACACTTTTTGTAGCTATGTTTAATAGGCTGTTTCCAGCACGGACACTTCTGTATATATGTTTAATAGACAGTTTCCAACAAGGACTCTTTCTATACGTATGTTTAATAAACTGTTCCCACCAAGGACACTTTCTGTAGCTATGTTTAATAGAATGTCCCCACCAAGGACACTTTCTGTAGCCGTTTTTAACAGACTGTTCCCACCAAGGACACTTCATGTAGCTATGTTTTATAGACTGTTCCCAGCATGGACACTTTTTGTAGCTATGTTTAATAGGCTGTTTCCAGCACGGACACTTCTGTATATATGTTTAATAGACTGTTTCCAACAAGGACTCTTTCTATACGTATGTTTAATAAACTGTTCCCACCAAGGACACTTTCTGTAGCTATGTTTAATAGAATGTCCCCACCAAGGACACTTTCTGTAGCCGTTTTTAACAGACTGTTCCCACCAAGGACACTTCATGTAGCTATGTTTAATAGAATGTTCCCAGCATGGACACTTTTTGTAGCTATGTTTAATAGAATGTTCCCACCAAGGACACTTTCTGTAGCCATTTTTAACAGACTGTTCCCACCAAGGACACTTCATGTAGCTATGTTTTATAGACTGTTGCCAGCATGGACACTTTTTGTAGCTATGTTTAATAAGCTGTTTCGAGCACGGACAATTCTGTATATATGTTTAATAGACTGTTTCCAACAAGGACTCTTTCTATACGTATGTTTAATAAACTGTTCCCACCAAGGACACTTTCTGTAGCTATGTTTAATAGACTGTCCCCACCAAGGACACTTTCTGTAGCCGTTTTTTCACAGACTGTTCCCACCAAGGACACTTCATGTAGCTATGTTTAATAGAATGTTCCCAGCATGGACACTTTTTGTAGCTATTTTTAATAGAATGTTCCCACCAAGGACACTTTCTGTAGCCATTTTTAACAGACTGTTCCCACCAAGGACACTTCATGTAGCTATGTTTAATAGACTGTTCCCAGCATGGACACTTTTTGTAGCTATGTTTAATAGGCTGTTTCCAGCACGGACACTTCTGTATATATGTTTAATAGACTGTTTCCAACAAGGACTCTTTCTATACGTATGTTTAACAAGAGGCCCAAGAGGGCCTGTCGCTCCAGCGGCCAACTTCAAACAATTGTCATATTTATTACATTAACCACTTGTATACTAGTGAACTCTTCTATTGCTATATGTTGGACCAGTCCATTTGTCATGTAAGGGGTGTCAGGCCTATTTTTTCTATTTTTGATGGAAAATTCTGTTAGCAAATAGTGCAGGCCATGATCAGACACGGTGTTCTGTGGGGTCTGATCTGGGCCAGTACTGTTTGCCAGGGTACCCATTTAGGGTTTTCCCGCATGCAATGGGTAAATAAACAAGAGGGCCATGATGGCCCTGGATCGCTCACCTGATCCATAGTGTAACAAGTGGGCCCCAGAGAGGGCCATTATCGGCCCCAGGGCTTTAATGTGCGTAATGTTGAGGGAGGTCTTAAAGGTGAAGCTTCATACCAAACATCAACAAAGGCTATAATTTGAACAATCTTGGCAAAGGTCCACTAGATGAAGCTACACATCAAATATCAAAGACCTGGGCCTTGCGGTTTCAGGGAAGAAATCTTTTTTAAAGATATTCCCTACATAAGCCTATGCAAAACCAAATGGCCCCGGGGCTATATAAATCTATGTAAAACCAAAGGGCTCCGGGGTGGGGGCATTTGTGGCCCCAGGGCTATACCTTGAACAATCTTGGTAGAGGTCCACTAGATAAAGCTCCATACCAAATATTAAAGGCCTGGGCCTTGCAGTTTCAGAGAAGAAGATTTTTAAAGATTTCCCTATATAAGTCTATGTAAAACCAAAGAGCCCCAGAGCGGGGACTTTTTTGGTCTCAGTGCTATAATTTGAATAATATTGATAGAGATCCACTAGATGCAGCTTCATACCAACTATCAAAGACCCAGGCCTTGTGGTTTCAGAGAAGAAGACTTTTAAAGATTTTCCCTATATTAGTCTATGTAAAACCATAGGGCCCCGGGGCGGGGGCATTTTTGGCCCCAGGGCTATAATTTGAACAATCTTGGTAGAGGTCCATTAGATGAAGCTTCATACCAAATATCAAAGTCCTGGGCCTTGCGGTTTCAGAAAAGAAGATTTTTAAAGATTATCCCTATATACGCCTATGTAAAACCAAAGGGCCCCGGGGCGGGGGCATTTTTGGCTCCAGCACTATAATTTGAATAATCTTGGTAGGGGTCCTTTAGAAGAAGCTTCATACCAAATATAAAACACCTAGGTCTTGTGGTTTCAGAGAAGAAGAATTTTAAAGATTTTCCCTATATAATTCTATGTAAAACCAAAGGGCCCCAGAGCGGGGACATTTTTGGCCCAAGGGCTTTAATTTGAACAATCTTAGTAGAGGTCTATTAGATGAAGCTTCCTACCAAATACCAAAGTCCTGGGCCTTGTCTTTCAGAGAAGAGGACTTTTAAAGATTTTCCCTATATAAGCCTATGTAAAACCAAAGGGCCCCGGGGCGGTCGCATTTTTTGCCCCAGCACTATAATTTGAACAATCTTGGTAGGGGTCCACTTGATGAAGCTTCATACCAAATATCAAAGTCCTGGGCCTTGTGGTTTCAGAGAAGAAGATTTTTAAAGAGTTTCCCCATATAAGCCCATGTAAAACCAAAGGGCCCCGGGGCGGGGGCATTTTTGGCACCAGCACTATAATTTGAACATCTTGGTAGGGATCCACTAGATGAAACTTCGTACCAAATATCAAAGACCTGGGCCTTATGGTTTCAGAGAAGAAGATTTTATAAGTTTTCATTACAAAAATCTATTTTTGGCCCCTGTGACCTTGATGTGCAGCAGACCAGAACCATTTGAACAATTCTAAAAGGGGTCCACATAAGGATCATTCCTGTGAAGTTTGGTCAAAATCCGATCAGTGGTTTAGGAGGAGATGTAGTTTGAAGAAATTGTTTACGCACGGATGACAGACAAAAAGTGATCCTCATATAAAACACAAGAGGGCCATGAAGGCCCTGGATCGCTCACCTGATCCAAATGATAGAGTAACAAGTGGGCATCGGGGAGGGTCATTATTCACACCAGGGCTATAATGTGCATAATGTTGAGGGAGGTCTAAATAGGTGAAGCTTCATACCAAATATCAACAAAAGCTATAATTTGAACAATCTTGGCAAAGGTCCACTAGATGAAGCTACACACCAAATATCAAAGACCTTGGCCTGGGGGTTTCAGAGAAGATGATTTTTTAAAGATATTCCCTCTATAAGCCTATGTAAAACCAAATGTCCCCGGGGCGGGGGCATTTTTGGCCTCAGGGCCATAATTTAAACAATCTTGATAGAGGTGCAATAGATGAAGCTTCACACCAAATATCAAAGACCTGGGCCTTGCTGTTTCAGAGGAGAAGATTTTCAAAGATTATTTCTATATATAAGTCTTTGTAAAACCAAAAGGCCCCGGGGCGGGGGCTATAATTTGAACAATCTTGGTAGAGGTCCAAATATCAAAGACATGGGCCTTACGGTTTCAGAGAAGAAAATTTGTAAAGATTTTCCCTATATAAGCCCATGTAAAACCAAAGGGCCTAGGGCGGGGGCATTTTTGGCCCCAGCACTATAATTTGAACAATCTTGGTAGGGGTCGACTAGATGAAGCTTCATACCAAATATCGAAGACCTGGGCCTTACGGTTTCAGATAAGAAGACTTTTTAAGTTTTTGGTGAAAAAAATCTATTTTTGGCTCCTGTGACCTAGATGTGCAACGGACCAGAACCATTTGAACAACTCTGAAAGGGGTCCACTAGATGAAGCTTCATACCAAATATCAAAGACCTGGGCCTTGTGGTTTTAGAGAAGAAGATTTTTAAAGATTTTCCCTATATAAGCCCATGTAAAACCAAAAGACCACGGGGGAGGGGGGGGGACCTGGGCCTTGTGGGGTGAAGCTTCATACCAAATATCAAAGACATGGGCCTTACGGATTCAGAGAAGAAAATTTTTAAAGATTTTCCCTATATAAGCCCATGTAAAACCAAAGGGCCCTGGAGCGGAAGCATCTTTGGCCCCAGCACTATAATTTGAACAATCTTGGTAGGTGTCCACTAGATGAAGCTTCATACCAAATATCAAAGACCTGGGCCTTACGGTTTCAGAGAAGAAGATTTATAAAGATTTTCCCTATATAAGCCCATGTAAAACCAAAGGGCCCCGGAGCAGGGGCATTTTTGGCACCAGCACTAAAAATTGAACAATCTTGGTCGGGGTCCACTAGATGAAGCTTCATACCAAATATCAAAGACCTGGGCCTTGCGGTTTTAGAGAAGAAGATTTTAAAGATTTTCCCATATAAGCCCATGTAAAACCAAAAGGCCCCGGGGCGGTGGGAGGGGGGGGGGCTGGGTCTTGTGGGGTGAAGCTTCATACCAAATATCAAAGACATTGGCCTTACGGTTTCAGAGAAGAAAATTTTTAAAGATTTTCCCTATATAAGCCCATGTAAAACCAAAGGGCCTGGGAGCGGGGGCATTTATGGCCCCAGCACTATAATTTGAACAATCTTGGTAGGGGTCCACTAGATGAAGCTTCATACCAAATATCAAAGACCTGGGCCTTGCGGTTTCAGAGAAGAAGATTTTTAAAGATTTTCCCTATATAAGCCCATGTAAAACCAAGAGGCCCCGGAGCGGGGGCATTTTTGGCCTCAGCACTATAATTTGAACAATCTTGGTAGGGGTCCACTAGATGAAGCTTCATACCAAACATCAAAGACCTGGGCCTTAAGGTTTCAGAGAAGAAGATTTTTAAAGATTTTCCCTATATAAGCCCATGTAAAACCAAAGGGCCCTAGAGCGGGGGCATTTTTGGCCCCAGCACTATAATTTGAACAATCTTGGTAGGGGTCCACTAGATAAAGCTGCATACCAAATATCAAAGACCTGGGCCTTACGGTTTCAGAGAAGAAGATTTTTAAAGATTTTCCCTATATAAGCCCATGTAAAATCATGGGGCCCCGGAGCGGGGGCATTTTTGGCCCCAGCACTATAATTTGAACAATCTTGTTAGGGGTCCACTAGATGAAGCTTCATACCAAATATCAAAGACCTGGGCCTTACGGTTTCAGAGAAGATTTTTAAAGATTTTCCCTATATAAGCCCATGTAAAACCAAAGGGCCCCGGAGCGGGGGGATTTTTGGCCCCAGCACTATAATTTGAACAATCTTGGTAGGGGTCGACTAGATGAAGCTTCATACCAAATATCAAAGACCTGGGCCTTACGGTTTCAGAGAAGAAGATTTTTAAAGATTTTCCCTATATGAGCCCATGTAAAACCAAAGGGCCCCGGAGCGGGGGTATTTTGGCCCCAGCACTATAATTTGAACAATCTTGGTAGGGGTCCAATAGATGAAGCTTCATACCAAATATCAAAGACCTGGGCCTTGTGGTTTCAGAGAAGAAGATTTTTTAAGTTTTTGGTGGAAAAAATCTATTTTTGGCTCCTGTGACCTAGATGTGCAACGGACCGGAACCATTTGAACAACTCTGAAAGGGGACCACCTCAGGATCATTCCTTTGAAGTTTGGTCAAAATCCGATCAGTGGTTCAGGAGGAGATGTCGCTTAAAGGAACACAGACGCACGGACGCAAGACGGACGACGGACGAAAAGTGATCCCATAAGCTCACCTTGTCACTACGAAGGAATTTAGAAGAGGACTAAGTAAGGAACATTCCTGTGAAGTTTGGTTACAATTGGCCCAGTAGTTTAGGAGGAGAAAATGTTTTAGCATTACACTATATGTTAAATAGGGAAAATAAGCCCCGCCCATGGCGGCCATGTTTTTTGTCGGATCAAAATTTCTTCAAGAAATCTGAAAGAGGTCCGCCCAAGGAACATTCATGCAAAATAAAAATGAAATCCAACAGGTGGTTTTGGAGGAGAAGATTTTTAAAGATTTTTAATTTTTTGTGTGGTTTTGTTGCCATGGCAACCAGAGTTCTGGGTATAACAAAATTCTTTGAAGGAATTTAGAAGAGGACTAAGTAAGGAACATTCCTGTGAAGTTTGGTTACAATTGGCCCAGTAGTTTAGGAGGAGAAGATGTTTTAGCATTACACTATATGTTAAATAGGGAAAATAAGCCCCGTCCATGGCGGCCATGTTTTTTTGTCGGATCAAAATTTCTTCAAGGAATCTGAAAGAGGTCCACCCAAGGAACATTCTTTCAAAATAAAAATGAAATCCAACAGGTGGTTTTGGAGGAGAAGATTTTTAAAGATTTTTAATTTTTTGTGTTGTTTTGTTGCCATGGCAACCAGAGTTCTGGGTGTAACAAAATTCTTTGAAGGAATTTGGAAGAGGACTAAGTAAGGAACATTCCTGTGAAGTTTGGTTACAATTAGCCCAGTAGTTTAGGAGAAGAAGATGTTTTAGCATTACACTATATGTTAAATAGGGAAAATAAGCCCCGCCCATGGCGGCCATGTTTTTTGTCGGATCAAAATTTCTTCAAGGAATCTGAAAGAGGTCCACCCAAGGAACATTCATGCAAAATAAAAATGAAATCCAACAGGTGGTTTTGGAGGAGAAGATTTTTATTTTTTTGTGGTTTTGTTGCCATGGTAACCGGAGTTCTGGGTGTAACAAAATTCTTTGAAGGAATTTAGAAGAGGACTAAGTAAGGAACATTCCTGTGAAGTTTGGTTACAATTGGCCCAGTAGTTTAGGAGGAGAAGATGTTTTAGCATTACACTATATGTTAAATAGGGAAAATAAGCCCCGCCCATGGCGGCCATGTTTTTTGTCGGATCAAAATTTCTTCAAGGAATCTGAAAGAGGTCCACCCAAGGAACATTCATGCAAAACAAAAATGAAATCCAACAGGTGGTTTTGGAGGAGAAGATTTTTAAAGATTTTTATTTTTTGTGGTTTTGTTGCCATGGTAACCAGAGTTCTGGGTGTAACAAAATTCTTTGAAGGAATTTAGAAGAGGACTATGTAAGGAACATTCCTGTGAAGTTTGGTTACAATTGGCCCAGTAGTTTAGGAGGAGAAGATGTTTAAAGAAAAAAGTTAACGCACGGACGCACGACGGACACAGGGCCATGACAATAGCCCCGCTGGCCTTCGGAGCTAATAAACTGTTCCCACTAAGGACACTTTCTGTAGCTATGTTTAATAGACTGTCCCCACCAAGGACACTTTCTGTAGCCGTTTTTAACAGACTGTTCCCACCAAGGACACTTCATGTAGCTATGTTTAATAGACTGTTCCCAGCATGGACACTTTTTGTAGCTATGTTTAATAGGCTGTTTCCAGCACGGACACTTCTGTATATATGTTTAATAGACTGTTTCCAACAAGGACTCTTTCTATACGTATGTTTAATAAACTGTTCCCACCAAGGACACTTTCTGTAGCTATGTTTAATAGAATGTCCCCACCAAGGACACTTTCTGTAGCCGTTTTTAACAGACTGTTCCCACCAAGGACACTTCATGTAGCTATGTTTAATAGAATGTTCCCAGCATGGACACTTTTTGTAGCTATGTTTAATAGAATGTTCCCACCAAGGACACTTTCTGTAGCCATTTTTAACAGACTGTTCCCACCAAGGACACGTCATGTAGCTATGTTTAATAGACTGTTCCCAGCATGGACACTTTTTGTAGCTATGTTTAATAGGCTGTTTCCAGCATGGACACTTCTGTATATATGTTTAATAGACTGTTTCCAACAAGGACTCTTTCTATACGTATGTTTAATAAACTGTTCCCACCAAGGACACTTTCTGTAGCTATGTTTAATAGAATGTCCCCACCAAGGACACTTTCTGTAGCCGTTTTTAACAGACTGTTCCCACCAAGGACACTTCATGTAGCTATGTTTAATAGACTGTTCCCAGCATGGACACCTTTTGTAGCTATGTTTAATAGGCTGTTTCCAGCACGGACACTTCTGTATATATGTTTATTAGACTATTTCCAACAAGGACTCTTTCTATACGTATGTTTAATAAACTGTTCCCACCAAGGACACTTTCTGTAGCTATGTTTAATAGAATGTCCCCACCAAGGACACTTTCTGTAGCCATGTTTAATAGACTGTTGGCACCAAGGACACTTTCTGTAATTATGTTTAATAGACTGTTCCCGACAAGGATACTTTCTGTAGCTATGAATATTAGTCTCTTCGCAGCACGGACACTTCTGAAGGTATGTTCAATAGACGGACGGACACTCCTGTAGGTATGTATAATAGACTGTTCCCACCAAGGACACTGTCTGAACCTATGTCAATTAGACTGTCCCCATCACGGAAACTTTCTGGAGCTATGATTTATAGACTGTTCCCAGTACGAACTCTTCTGTAGGTATCTTTAATAGACTGTTCCCAGCACGGACAGTTTCTGAAGCTATGTTCAATACACTGTTCCCACCAAAGACAATTTCTGTACCTATGTTTAATGGAATGTGCTCACCAAGGACACTTCCTGTAGACATGTTTAATGGACTGTTCCCACCAGGAACACTTTCTAATGGTATGTTATATAGGGTGTTCCCACCAAGGACACTTGTTTCATATGTCGGGGGCTGGCAAAACGTATATGTGATGGGACAACACGAGGGAACCTCGAATCTATGTCCACTTGTGGGGCATTAACACTAAGGAAATTCTAAGATACTAAGAATCCTTTACAATAATTATATGGAATAAGTCTAATATTTATAAACAACACTGGTTACATAATTTTACAAAGACAAACTTAAAGGGACAGTTGACTCGCAATCTATATCACTTAGGTTAAGACAGAATGAAAATTAGTCTGGGCCCAATTAAATTTCTGTCTTAATACAAGTGGAATACACTTGAATCACACTTGAATTACACATGAAGTACACACACTCATTCACACCCTCACATACATAACATAATGTTCTTTCTCCCTTCCTGTTGATGATAAGGACCTGATGAGTGTTTATGGCACCATAATGTTTTATATAAACTTTATATTAACCAGTATATTCACAGTAATGACCGTTTCACCAACCAGTTTTTGCCTCTGTGTTATACCGTGGCGATTACATCTATAGCTGCTCACCGCCGAATAAAATGTAGTAACAGGGGTGGGGGACACATAAACCCCTTTACATCATTCTATACTCATCATCCATATCATCACTGCCTCATATCACTGATGCCTCATATCACTGATGCCTCGTATCACCGTTGTCTAATATCAACGATGCCTCATATTAACGATGCCTTATATCAACAATGCCTCATATCAATGATTGACGTCAGGTGGGCGATTCAGGCTGCAATGTTGATATTCTATAAGTGTAACTGCAATGTCCCCAACACGGACAGTGTGCGCCCACGAAGGACTGTTCCGGACAAGGTCATAGTGTTGCGTGTTGCAATTATATACTTAGGGAGTCTGTATTACGTGCTATTTGAAGTTTAACATTGACAGAGTGCAAATGCCATTTGTAGTTTTGCTTTTTTGTGCTTCATGTTAGCACGTATGGACATGAAGTTGTAAAACAATAAAACAACGGGCTAAATCCCGCCCACAATATCGGAACATTTTCTGACTCCGAGAGAACGCATTGTCTGAAGAAAGGATAGGCATCCCTTCTGCCAGGCTGATCAGGCTCGGAAGAGTCCAGAGGGACCTAAGGTCCGTGTCATTGAATGCGTCTTAAGGAACAGGAAAATATATGATTTAAGGTTGAGGATCCGAACGGTTTCTTATATAAGGACTTTCATGATAAGAGGGGTGGGTCATGCCCCAGGGGACCCCGGTGTATCCAAGGTCAATGTCGTTAAATGCATCTTACCATAAGAAACAATAATACATTGTTTATGGGTGGGGATCATAAGCAGTTTCCGAGTTATTGCACATTTTATGAAATGAAGGGGTAGGACATGCCCACGGGTGACCCATTGGGAACCAAGATCTATGTCAGTATATGTGGTTTATCATGAGGAACAAGAATATAATATAGTCTATAGGATGTTCCATTAATTCTGTCACTGTTTCGTGACCATACTGCACTAAAAGAGTAAGGGGTGCAATAAAAAACAACAAGAGGACCAGTATGGTCCTGTATCGCTAACCTGAGTACAAGTCTGTTCAACAGTTCCTCAGAATAAACAATTTGAAGTTTTCCACAATTGGCCATTATGACCTACATAGTGGACCCAGGTGAACGAATCTGAACAAGGTCGATGTCAGGATGTAT
The DNA here is from genome assembly GCA_963580285.1 of Lucinisca nassula. Lineage (NCBI taxonomy): Eukaryota > Metazoa > Mollusca > Bivalvia > Lucinida > Lucinidae > Lucinisca > Lucinisca nassula. The sequence continues at coordinate 133,049,997 of OY757015.1, forward strand.
CTGACCGAGTGTGATCAAAATCCATGAGAAAAATCCGTTTGAAAATTTCCATCATGTCAGCCATAATATGACCTGCTTATGAACTGGAGCAGAAATATTTGAACAAATCTGAGAAAGATCAATGTCAGGATGCTAATGACCAAGTTTGATCAAATTCCAATCAAAGCTTCATGAGAAGTTGTTTGAAGTTTTTCATGATGTCAGCCATTTTGACCTACTTATGCACTGGATAAATTTGCATAAATTTGGGACTGGTCCATAATTATATGGATGCTTCTGACCAAGTTTCATCAAATTCTGTTTATCTGTTCATGAGAAAAAGCCATTTTATTTTTTTCAAGATGACAGCCATTTTGACCTACTTATGCAGTAAAGTGAACCATTTGCATAAATTTGAGACTGGTCCAAATAAGGATGCTTCTGACCAAGTTTGATCTGTTCATGAGAAAAAGCCATGTAAAGTTATTTCAAGATGGCGGCCATAATGACCTACTTATTCATTCATTGGAGAGGGCTCATTTGAATAAAACTGAGAAAGGTTGATGCCAGGATGCTTCAGGTCAAGTTTGGACATCAGTTTTTGAAGAGCTGTTGTTTGAACAAAATACACTTCGTAAATACAAACTATGTCACTGTGACCTAATTTCACTACAGATTTGGATGATATGAATAATCTTGAGAACCAAGGTCCCAACGATGTCTCATACCAATTTTGAGTCAACTATACCAAGCTTTGTCGGATACTAAGTCAATTTAGTTGTTTTGCTATTTTTAGCTCACTGAGACGACGTCTCAGTGTAGCTATTGTGATCACTTTTTGTCTGTCCGTCCGTCCGTCCGTCCGTCGTCCGTAAACACTTGTTCAAACGACTTCTTCTTCCGAAACCACTGCACCTACGACTCTCAAATTTTATATGCAGCATGATCAGACTCGAGACTTACAAGTTTGCGAAAATTATCTGGGTCGACAATCCAAGTTGGCCGCCGTTACTAAAAATAGCAAAAACAACTGAATCGACTTTTCTCTAGAACCGCATGGTATAATTGGCTGATTTTTGGTATTGAGCTTCGATGGGCACTAGGTTCTCAAATTTATATACAAAAACTCTGTAGTGGAATTAGGTCACGGTGACCTACTTTATATTTACGACATATATTTTGTTCAAATGGCATCTCCTCGAAAACCAATGCACAGATTTTGACCAAACTTGATCTGAAGCATTCTGATATCAGCATTTCTCAGATTTGTTCAAATGGTTCCGCCTCGATGCATAAGTAGGTCATAATGGCCGACAATGTGAAAAACTTCAAACTGCTAATTCTCATGAACTGGTGAAAGGGATTTGATCAGACATGGTCAGAAGCATCCATGCATCAACCAGTATTATATATATTCAAATGGTTCCACTCCGCTGCATAAGTAGGTCAAAATGGTCGATATCGGGAAAACTTCAAACCGCTGATTCCCGTGAATGGATGAACAGAATTTGATTAAACATGGTCAGAAGCATCCTTACATCAACCTGTATCAGATTTATTCGAATGGTTCCACTCCGATGCATAAGTAGGTCATAATGACTGACATCGTGAAAAACATCAAATTGCTGATTCTCATTAACGGATGAACGGAATTTGATCAAACTTGGTCAGAAAGATCCTTATATCAACCTGTATCAGTTTTATTCAAATGGTTCCACTCCAATGCATAACTAGGTGATAATGGCCGACATAATGAAAAATTTTAAACTGCTGATTCTCTTAAATGGATGAACAGAATTGGATCAAACTTGGAACCGTCTATTAAACATACCTACAGCAGTGTCCGTCGTAGGAAGAGAAAGTGTCCTTGTCGGGAACAGTCTATTAAACATTACTACAGAAAGTGCCCTTGGTGGGAACAGTCTATTAAACAGACCTAAAGAAGTGTCCGTGCTGGGAACAGTCTATAAAGCATACCTAAAGAAGTGTCCTTGGTGGGAACAGTCCATTAAAAATACCTAAAGAAGTGTCCGTGTTGGGAACAGTCTATTAAACATAACTTCAGAAAGTGTCCTTGGTGGGAACAGTATATTAAACATACCTAAAGAAGTGTCCGTGCTGGGAACAGTCTATTAAACATAGCTACAGAAAGTGTCCTTGGTAGGAACAGTCTATTAAACATACCTAAAGAAGTGTCTGTGGTGGGAACAGTCTATTAAACATACCTAAATAAGTGTCCGTGCTTGGAACAGTCTATTAAACATACTTTAAGAAGTGTCCGTGCTGGGAATAGTCTATTAAACACCACAGGACCATTGGTCCTGAATCGCTCACCTGACGTCAGTCAGCCCAGCGGTTCCAGAGGAGAAGACATTTAAAAATGTTGACACACAGACACACGACAGACAAACTCTGACCACCCTATAAGCTCACCAATGAGCCTTCGGCTCAGGTGAGCTAATAACTACAAAAAGTGTCCGTGGAGGCAACAATCTATTAAACATTGCTACAGAAAGTGTCCTTGGTGGGAACATTCTATTAAACATAGCTACAGAAAGTGTCCTTGGTGGGAACAGTCTATTAAACATAGCAACAGTAAGTGTCCATGCTTGGAACAGTCTATTAAACATAGCTACAGAAAGTGTCCTTGGTGGGAACATAAACATGAACCCTTAAGATTTTTCTAAGTAAAAAAGTTTGTGCTCAAAAAAATAATCTTACCAGATCTCAATAATATTTTTGGAGTCTGGGTGAAAAATAGTGGGTTGTTCGGGGGACAGCAAGCAAACATTGTTTTATGGATGGCCTCAGCTCCGTTTTCAGGAATGTACACTTATTTGGACTTTCTCCTACACATAACTACAGCAGTGTCTGTGATGGGAACCGTCTATTAAACATACCTACAGCAGTGTCCGTCGTAGGAAGAGGAAGTATCCTTGTCGGGAACAGTCTATTAAACATAACTACAGAAAGTGTCCTTGGTGGGAACAGTCTATTATACAGACCTAAAGAAGTGTCCGTGCTGGGAACAGTCTATAAAGCATACCTAAAGAAGTGTCCTTGGTGGGAACAGTCCATTAAAAATACCTAAAGAAGTGTCCGTGTTGGGAACAGTCTATCAAACATAACTACAGAAAGTGTCCTTGGTGGGAACAGTCTATTAAACATACCTAAAGAAGTGTCCATGCTGGGAACAGTCTATTAAACATAACTACAGAAAGTGCCCTTGGTAGGAACAGTCTATTAAACATACCTAAAGAAGTGTCTGTGGTGGGAACAGTCTATTATACATACCTAAATAAGGGTCCGTGCTGGGAACAGGCTATTAAACATACTTTAAGAAGTGTCCGTGCTGGGAATAGTCTATTAAACACAACAGGACCATTGGTCCTGAATCGCTCACCTGACGTCAATCATTGATATGAGGCATTGTTGATATAAGGCATCGTTAATATGAGGCATCGTTGATATAAGACAACGGTGATACGAGGCATCAGTGATATGAGGCATCAGTGATATGAGGCAGTGATGATATGGATGATGAGTATAGAATGATGTAAAGGGGTTTATGTGTCCCCCACCCCTGTTACTACATGTTATTCGGCGGTGAGCAACTATAGATGTAATCGCCACGGTATAACACAGAGGCAAACACTGGTTGGTGAAACAGTCATTACTGTGAATATATTGGTTAATATAAAGTTTATATAAAACATTATGGTGCCATACTCATCAGGTCCTTATCATCAACAGGAAGGGAGAAAGAACATTATGTTAAGTATGTGAGGGTGTGAATGAGTGTGTGTACTTCATGTGTAATTCAAGTGTGATTCAAGTGTATTCCACTTGTATTAAGACAGAAATTTAATTGGGCCCAGACTAATTTTTATTCTGTCTTAACCTAAGTGGAATAGATTGCGAGTCAACTGTCCCTTTAAGTTTGGCTTTGTAAAATTATGTAACCAGTGTTGTTTATAAATATTAGACTTATTCCATATAATTATTGTAAAGGATTCTTAGTATCTTAGAATTTCCTTTGTGTTAATGCCCCACAAGTGGACATAGATTTAAGGTTCCCTCGTGTTGTCCCGTCACATATACGTTTTGCCAGCCCCCGACATATGAAACAAGTGTCCTTGGTGGGAACACCCTATATAACATACCATAAGAAAGTGTTCCTAATGGGAACAGTCCATTAAACATGCCTACAGGAAGTGTCCTTGGTGAGCACATTCCATTAAACATAGGTACAGAAATTGTCTTTGGTGGGAACAGTGTATTGAACATAGCTTCAGAAACTGTCCGTGCTGGGAACAGTCTATTAAACATACCTACAGAAGTGTACGTACTGGGAACAGTCTATACATCATAACTCCAGAAAGATTCAGTGATGGGGACAGTCTAACTGACATAGGTTCAGACAGTGTCCTTGGCGGGAACAGTCTATTAAACATACCTACAGGAGTGTCCGTCCGTCTATTGAACATACCTTCAGAAGTGTCCGTGCTGGGAAGAGACTAATATTCATAGCTACAGAAAGTATCCTTGTCGGGAACAGTCTATTAAACATAATTACAGAAAGTGTCCTTGGTGCCAACAGTCTATTAAACATGGCTACAGAAAGTGACCTTGGTGGGGACATTCTATTTAACATAGCTACAGAAAGTGTCCTTGGTGGGAACAGATTATTAAACATACGTATAGAAAGAGTCCTTGTTGGAAACAGTCTATTAAACATATATACAGAAGTGTCCGTGCTGGAAACAGCCTATTAAACATAGCTACAAAAAGTGTCCATGCTGGGAACAGTCTATTAAACATAGCTAAAGAAAGTGTTTTGGTGGGAACAGTCTATTAAACCAGTAAACGAACCTACATAAAGTGTCCTTGGTGGGAACAGTTTATTAAACATACGTATAGAAAGAGTCCTTGTTGGAAACAGTCTATTTAACATATATACAGAAGTGTCCGTGCTGGAAACAGCCTATTAAACATAGCTACAAAAAGTGTCCATGCTGGGAACAGTCTATTAAACATAGCTACATGAAGTGTCCTTGGTGGGAACAGTCTGTTAAAATGGCTACAGAAAGTGTCCTGGGTGGGAACATTCTATTAAACATAGCTACAAAAAGTGTCCATGCTGGGAACATTCTATTAAACATAGCTACATGAAGTGTCCTTGGTGGGAACAGTCTGTTAAAAACGGCTACAGAAAGTGTCCTTGGTTGGGACATTCTATTAAACATAGCTACAGAAAGTGTCCTTGGTGGGAACGGTTTATTAAACATACGTATAGAAAGAGTCCTTGTTGGAAACAGTCTATTAAACATATATACAGAAGTGTCCGTGCTGGAAAAAGCCTATTAACATAGCTACAAAAAGTGTCCATGCTGGGAACAGTCTATTAAACATAGCTACATGAAGTGTCCTTGGTGGGAACAGTCTGTTAAAATGGCTACAGAAAGTGTCCTTGGTGGGAACATTCTATTAAACATAGCTACAAAAAGTGTCCATGCTGGGAACATTCTATTAAACATAGCTACATGAAGTGTCCTTGGTGGGAACAGTCTGTTAAAAACGGCTACAGAAAGTGTCCTTGGTGGGGACATTCTATTAAACATAGCAACAGAAAGTGTCCTTGGTGGGAACGGTTTATTAAACATACGTATAGAAAGAGTCCTTGTTGGAAACAGTCTATTAAACATAGCTACAGAAGTGTCCGTGCTGGAAACAGCCTATTAACATAGCTACAAAAAGTGTCCATGCTGGGAACAGTCTATTAAACATAGCTACATGAAGTGTCCTTAGTGGGAACTGTCTGTTAAAAATGGCTACAGAAAGTGTCCTTGGTGGGAACATTCTATTAAACATAGCTACAAAAAGTGTCCATGCTGGGAACAGTCTATTAAACATAGCTACATGAAGTGTCCTTGGTGGGAACAGTCTGTTAAAAACGGCTACAGAAAGTGTCCTTGGTGGGGTCATTCTATTTAACATAGCTACAGAAAGTGTCCTTGGTGGGAACAGTTTATTAAACATAAGTATAGAAAGAGTCCTTGTTGGAAACTGTCTATTAAACATATATACAGAAGTGTCCGTGCTGGAAACAGCCTATTAAACATAGCTACAAAAAGTGTCCCTGCTGGGAACAGTCTATTAAACATAGCTACATGAAGTGTCCTTAGTGGGAACATTCTGTTAAAAATGGCTACAGAAAGTGTCCTTGGTGGGAACATTCTATTAAACATAGCTACAGAAAGTGTCCATGCTGGGAACAGTCTATTAAACATAGCTACATGAAGTGTCCTTGGTGGGAACAGTCTGTTAAAAACGGCTACAGAAAGTGTCCTTGGTGGGGACATTCTATTAAACATAGCTACAGAAAGTGTCCTTGGTGGGAACAGTTTATTAAACATACGTATAGAAAGAGTCCTTGTTGGAAACAGTCTATTAAACATATATACAGAAGTGTCCGTGCTGGAAACAGCCTATTAAACATAGCTACAAAAAGTGTCCATGCTGGGAACAGTCTATTAAACATAGCTACATGAAGTGTCCTTAGTGGGAACAGTCTGTTAAAAATGACTACAGAAAGTGTCCTTGGTGGGAACATTCTATTAAACATAGCTACAAAAAGTGTCCATGCTGGGAACAGTCTATTAAACATAGCTACATGAAGTGTCCTTGGTGGGAACAGTCTGTTTAAAACGGCTACAGAAAGTGTCCTTGGTGGGGACATTCTATTAAACATAGCTACAGAAAGTGTCCTTGGTGGGAACGGTTTATTAAGCATACGTATAGAAAGAGTCCTTGTTGGAAACCATCAATTAAACATATATACAGAAGTGTCCGTGCTGGAAACAGCCTATTAACATAGCTACAAAAAGTGTCCATGCTGAGAACAGTCTATTAAACATAGCTACATGAAGTGTCCTTAGTGGGAACTGTCTGTTAAAAATGGCTACAGAAAGTGTCCTTGGTGGGAACATTCTATTAAACATAGCTAATAAAAGTGTCCATGCTGGGAACAGTCTATTAAACATAGCTACATGAAGTGTCCTTGGTGGGAACAGTCTGTTAAAAACGGCTACAGAAAGTGTCCTTGGTGGGGACATTCTATTTAACATAGCTACAGAAAGTGTCCTTGGTGGGAACAGTTTATTAAACATAAGTATAGAAAGAGTCCTTGTTGGAAACAGTCTATTAAACATATATACAGAAGTGTCCGTGCTGGAAACAGCCTATTAAACATAGCTACAAAAAGTGTCCATGCTGGGAACAGTCTATTTAACATAGCTACACGAAGTGTCCTTGGTGGGAACAGTCTGTTAAAAACGGCTACAGAAAGTGTCCTTGGTGGGGGCATTCTATTAAAGACAGCTACAGAAAGTGTCCTTGGTGGGAACAGTTTTTTAAACATACGTATAGAAAGAGTCCTTGTTGGAAACAGTCTATTAAGCATATATACAGAAGTGTCCGTGCTGGAAACAGCCTATTAAACATAGCTACAAAAAGTGTCCATGCTGGGAACAGTCTATTAAACATAGCTACATGAAGTGTCCTTAGTGGGAACTGTCTGTTAAAAATGGCTACAGAAAGTGTCCTTGGTGGGAACATTCTATTAAACATAGCTACAAAAAGTGTCCATGCTGGGAACAGTCTATTAAACATAGCTACATGAAGTGTCCTTGGTGAGAACAGTCTGTTAAAAACGGCTACAGAAAGTGTCCTTGGTGGGGACATTCTATTTAACATAGCTACAGAAAGTGTCCTTGGTGGGAACAGTTTATTAAACATAAGTATAGAAAGAGTCCTTGTTGGAAACAGTCTATTAAACATATATACAGAAGTGTCCGTGCTGGAAACAGCCTATTAAACATAGCTACAAAAAGTGTCCATGCTGGGAACAGTCTATTTAACATAGCTACACGAAGTGTCCTTGGTGGGAACAGTCTGTTAAAAACGGCTACAGAAAGTGTCCTTGGTGGGGACATTCTATTAAAGATAGCTACAGAAAGTGTCCTTGGTGGGAACAGTTTTTTAAACATACGTATAGAAAGAGTCCTTGTTGGAAACAGTCTATTAAACATATATACAGAAGTGTCCGTGCTGGAAACAGCCTATTAAACATAGCTACAAAAAGTGTCCATGCTGGGAACAGTCTATTAAACATAGCTACATGAAGTGTCCTTAGTGGGAACAGTCTGTTAAAAATGGCTACAGAAAGTGTCCTTGGTGGGAACATTCTATTAAACATAGCTACAAAAAGTGTCCATGCTGGGAACAGTCTATTAAACATAGCTACATGAAGTGTCCTTGGTGGGAACAGTCTGTTAAAAACGGTTCCAGAAAGTGTCCTTGGTGGGAACATTCTATTAAACATAGCTACAGAAAGTGTCCTTGGTGGGTACAGTTTATTAAACATACGTATAGAAAGAGACCTTGTTGGAAACAGCCTATTAAACATAGCTACAAAAATGGTTCCTTGCTGGGAACAGTCTATTAAACATAGCTACATGAAGTGTCCTTAGTGGGAACAGTCTGTTAAAAATGGCTACAGAAAGTGTCCTTGGTGGGAACATTCTATTAAACATAGCTACAAAAAGTGTCCATGCTGGGAACAGTCTATTATACATAGCTACATGAAGTGTCCTTGGTGGGAACAGTCTGTTAAAAACGGCTACAGAAAGTGTCCTTGGTGGGGACATTCTATTAAACATAGCTACAGAAAGTGTCCTTGGTGGGAACAGTTTATTAAACATACGTTTAGAAAGAGTCCTTGTTGGAAACAGTCTATTCAACATATATACAGAAGTGTCCGTGCTGGAAACAGCCTATTAAACATAGGTACAAAAAGTGTCCATGCTGGGAACAGTCTATTAAACATAGCTACATGAAGTGTCCTTAGTGGGAACAGTCTGTTAAAAATGGCTACAGAAAGTGTCCTTGGTGGGAACATTCTATTAAACATAGCTGCAAAAAGTGTCCATGCTGGGAACAGTCTATTAAACATAGCTACATGAAGTGTCCTTGGTGGGAATAGTCTGTTAAAAACGGCTTCAGAAAGTGTCCTTGGTGGGGACATTCTATTAAACATAGCTACAGAAAGTGTCCTTGGTGGGAAGAGTTTATTAAACATACGTATAGAAAGAGTCCTTGTTGGAAACAGTCTATTAAACATTATATACAGAAGTGTCCGTGCTGGAAACAGCCTATTAAACATAGCTACAAAAAGTGTCCATGCTGGGAACAGTCTATTAAACATAGCTACATGAAGTGTCCTTAGTGGGAACAGTCTGTTAAAAATGGCTACAGAAAGTGTCCTTGGCGGGAACATTCTATTAAACATAGCTACAGAAAATGTCCATGCTGGGAACAGTCTATTAAACATAGCTACATGAAGTGCCCTTGGTGGGAACAGTCTGTTAAAAACGGCTACAGAAAGTGTCCTTGGTGGGGACATTCTATTTAACATAGCTACAGAAAGTGTCCTTGGTGGGAACAGTTTATTAAACATACGTATAGAAAGAGTCCTTGTTTGAAACAGTCTATTAAACATATATACAGAAGTGTCCGTGCTGGAAACAGCCTATTAAACATAGCTACAAAAAGTGTCCATGCTGGGAACAGTCTATTAAACATAGCTACATGAAGTGTCCTTGGTGGGAACAGTCTGTTAAAAATGGCTACAGAAAGTGTCCTTGGTGGGAACATTCTATTTAACATAGCTACAGAAAGTATCCTTGGTGGGAACAGTGTATTAAACATACGTATAGAAAGAGACCTTGTTGGAAACAGTCTATTAAACATATATACAGAAGTGTCCGTGCTGGAAACAGCCAATTCTACATAGCTACAAAAAGTGTCCATGCTGGGAACAGTCTATTATACATATCTACAGAAAGTGTGCTTGGTGGGAACTTCTTATTAAACATACGTATAGAAAGTGTCCTTGTTGGAAACAGTCTATTAAACATACCAACAGAAGTATCCGTGCTGGGAACAATCTATTAAACATACCTACAGAAAGTGTCCTTGATGGGAACAGTCTATTAAACATAGCTACAGAAAGTGTCCTTGCTGGGAAAAACTATGAAGCGTACTACAGAAAGTGTCCGTGGTGGGAACAGTCTTTTAAATATACCTACAGAAAGTGTCCATGCTGGGACCAGTCTTTTAATGATAGCTTTAGAAAGTGTCCGTGCTGGAAAATGTCTACTAACCATAACTACGAAAAGTGTCCTTGGTGGGAACAGTCTATTTAACATACCTTTATAATTGTCCGGGCTGGGAACAGTCTATAAACATACCTACAGAAGTGTCTGTGCTTGGAACAGTCTATAAAACATACCTACAGAAAGTGTCCTTGGTGGGAACAGTCTATTAAACATACCTATATAAATTGTCCTTGCTGGGAACAATCTATTAAAGGAGTACATGTATGGAATCCACCAATCGCTAAAAACAATTGCAGGAAATTGTTCAAATGTCTAGTTTGCTTTAAATCATGTGTATTAAATAAGGCTAAAAGGGATGCCGTTGAGAACCATGAACGCATTCAAAAACGAAAATAGCAGAATCCATTTGTTGTTTGGGCCAGACAAGCTTGTTTCGGCCATCAAGGCCTCATCAGTAGCCCTAAAAGAAATGCTGAAAACGAGGATCAGCGGTTACGAGTATCAGCGTAAAACGTGGAAAATGACGTTGAAAGTTGACGTTACGTCAGAAGAAATTTCCAGTTTAATTTAACGTCATGCGGCAAATTTTGTTTACGGATTATTTTGCTCCAGACAAGTGGAAAGTGCATGGATTTGTATGCGGTTTGTAGCCTGCTTCCACAATAGAATAATTTTTGTCTTTTAGTCAGAATGTTTCTTTTGTAAGGACTAATTGATTTTTAATTAGCTGGGTTAAATGCTTCTTTAAATTGACTCCTTTGATATTCATTTGGGATCACGATACAATAAAAAACATCCCTTCGAATTCAACGTTGTTCTTCTTCTTTGTCCTGATGCAAAATAAATAGATGACTGACGGATGTTTTTAAGGTACATGTAACCGGGCGCCAAGGGCACATAGGGGCTACCCCCAGTTCGCCAGCTGGGATTAGTTGGAGGTACTGCTCTTTTCCCTAGGCTGCCAATATGCTGACTCCTGTCTGCTTGACAGTTATCAGCTAGCCGATTGGGAGTTAGGTGACTTCATTCGCGGATTGTTGTTGTTTTCCAGTTTCCCCGTGTCGCGGGTCGTCAGCTGGTGGGGTCCCAGGGAACGAATCCATGCTGGCACTACACCGTAGCCGTTCGGTGGTACCCCTATTCCCCGTTGCCGGTGAACAGGGAGACCATCGCTCGGCTCGAGCCCCGTCCGTCCATGTTTGTCGTCTCACGTCTCAGGTGTCTCCGAGCCCACGGGCATCCCCTTGCCCTGTAGCCAATCGCCGAGCTCCGTCCTGAGAGGTTTGCGAAACGGTGCCGTGACCTTTCCAGGTCTCGGTGGGGCTTATATTTTGTCTTACCGTTTGATTCAGGAGTACATGTGTCCTGTCGCTAAAGGGCATCTTTAAATGTAGGAGTTTCTGGGCTAGGCGTGCTTCATATTTCAAGGGCTGTGGATATGTCGCACAGTTCCAATGTGATCCTTTGTTTTTGTGCAACATAGTTTGGTTGTAGTAATTTGGAACTCCATTCTAAAGGTTTGGCTGCGTGATTGCACTGCGTTTAAGTTATAGCAGTGCTGTGCCTTGGGTTTTTGCGGTTTGCCGCAAAGGGGTGTGGGTTGTTTTGTGTAACAGGGTAGGCTCCGAGTTTGAACTTATCATTAAGGGGATCGTTTAGCAGTTACTTTTGTTTGAAAGTTTCATTGCGATTTGGAAGACGTTTCTAAAGATTGCTATACACGTTTCCATGTTACGTGTTATGCACCTTATATTCAATCAGGGGATTCGAGACAGTTTTTTTAGCCATTTTGTGGTGCTTATTTGCACCACAAAATTGTAGAGTCCATCCATTTCTTTCTTCTAGCTTGTAGCTTCAGCCGCATCTGCACCCTCACGCCAGCACCATGTCTATGGATGTCGTCTACGCTTTTTGTATCAATTTTGATATTGGTATTTTTTTTTTTTTTTTTTTTTTTTTTGATTTTTGCATATTGTTGTAACGTATGTACATTTTTACATTATTTGGTCTGTGCCCCCAGCTTATTGGGTATATATGCGGGCGGATGTGCTCGCCCCGCCACGGACCTGTCGTGTTTGTTTTTCTTGTGCTTTAAAGATGGTGTTGTCCGTTTTGGGGCAAGCCCACCCGCTCTCTTATGCTGGGTAGGACAGTTTTTGTACCTGCAAGGTTGTGCTTGTAGATTATATTTTGTGATTTTTGTTTATTCTGTACATACAACATATAGTATAGTGTGACGGCCTCCGCCGTCTCGGGCCCAGGTTCGTGTTTATTTTAGTTTGTGGGTGACCTCTATCGCGGAGGATGTGGAAGTAGGTCAATCTCCTTTTCTGCATTTTTTTGTTAAAGTTAAGAAAATGTGGTGCCCTCCTCCACGTAGGATGTCATATTTTGTGGGACCGTAAGTGGGTCATTCTGAGTCGCCATGTTTACATGTGATTATCGCATCCTACGTGAAGGAAGGCACCATAGGAGGAATTGTATTCCTACCTAGTCGTTTGAGGGCCCGAGATATCGTGTGCCGATCTCGTTAGCAATGCAGTTAGTAAAAATCATATAATCATGTAGGTCGCTTACAAGCGTCCGCCTGCGCATGTGCGCAGTCGAGCACTCCTATGCGATCTTGTTTTTATGTGTCATATTTACAGTTAACAATGTTTGAAATCGCTTTTTGGGAACCAAACTCTTCTTCTTCTTCTTCTATCTCCAGGTTTTTGATCTGTCTTTTCCTAAACTATCCTCTCTACGGGATTCCTACTCTACAACTATTCTACAACTATCGCTTTATCTACCTAATTGAGCATTGCGTTGGTGGCTGTATGTTGTTTTAGTTTTGCGTGGGTGGTTGTGTGTCGATGCCCTCCTTCAGGGTCGCGCTAAGTCATGCCCTAGTTAGTTAGTTTATTTCCTTTATCTGTATAAATATATGGTCGTCTTGACCGTCCGTTTTAATTACGGTCATGGCGCGATTTGCTGTTTTTTGGTGATTCTTATGTTAAACGACAAGGGCAGTACCGAGGGCTGTTTGATGTATCAGGCGAGGTTCGGTTTTTCGGCCATGGTGGTATGCGCGTGGTGAGCTATGGTGTTGACTTGAGGGACAGCGTTTCATATTTTCCGAAGGCAAAGTTGGGACAGCGATGGCCGCCTCCACAGACACTATTATAGGGACCGTATTCATTTGTCAAGGGAGGGACAGAAGCAATACCATGTGTGCTTAGAGAGAGCCTTCCTGTGATTTTTCTGCTAGTCAGGTGTTTATAAAAGGGTCCTTTGTGGCCCCCAGATCATTCCGTTTGGGTAACCTTATAGTGTACATCCTTTATTCGAAAGCGAAAAAAAAGAAAAACAAAGATATGTGATAAGGCCTATTGTTTCTTATTTCTGTCCCACTAATCTATGTGCATTCCTGAAGGAGAGCCTTTTGTTTGCTAGTGTGTTGGTGTGCCGTTCTCCTTTGGGTTGTGTGGCTCTCGATCAGCCAGGATTTTGACGCAACGCTGCTCAGTGCCAAAGTCCTAAGACCGCAACTCCCAGCGTTACATCTCGTCCCGATTTCCCGTTTGCCTCCCCCCCCCCCCCCCCCTCCGGAGAGGCCGGGCGATGGCTTTTTCTTGTGATGGATCCATGCCCAGTTCCGGCGTGTTCTCGTGTGATCCTATTTCGGGCAGTGTGGCTCCCGATCAGCTAGGATTTTGGTGCAGCGCTCATAAGTGCAAAGCCAGTGGGCCGCAACCACAACGCTACACCTCGTCTTAACCTCTCGCTTGCCACACCCCTTTGGAGGGTGGGTCGGGGCTATGGATTTTCCTTGTGGTGGGTCCATGCCCCGTTCTGTTATGGTCTTCTCACAGTGATCCAGGGATCGCTGTCACCGTTAGGCACTCCTAAGTGCAAAGCCGAGGCCGCAAACCACAGTGCCTTCCGTTGACTTTGTTCCCCTTTTTGCCGTGAGACGGCCGCCCTTTGATCACTACGCTCCTTTTTGGTTGGTAGCGTCTCAGGTGCGGTTAAATCATTTATTGTTTCTGAAATCGGGTCTGTAACGGTTTTGGTTTCAGGCATGTTAGTGTGTAACCTCGTACGGGGTGTGTCTCTCGTAACAGTGCAATAAATTTAGTCTGCGCCCTTAGCTTTCCCCTATAATTTGTCCAGGTAGTTTGTTTTCTCAAAGAAATTGAAAACCGCGTCCCTCATTTCCTGTGACATTAGATTGAGCAAAGAAATCGCGTTTATCAAAATAATTTCAACTATGAAAAGGTTTATTACCAGCAAATATTTTGTCACCAATACACACTGGACTTTATGTTAGGCATATTTTTATGTATTTTTTAATTGAAATCCTTTAATCAAAATTAAAGTGATTAACCAAACTATTGCAAAATATGCAGAGTGTTGATTTTTTTTGTTTGTTTTGATTTGTTACGCCCCTTGAAAGTCTTATAAATAACTTAGTATGACACGCCAACTATTCAACAAAAATGCGAGGCGTTATCAAATTTCATAACAGTCATAAAAATAAATGACTTTTAATAAACGACGACTGTTATTCGCTTGACCCAAATGAAGAGAATAGAACACGATTCATTTAAATTAATATGCAAAGATAACCCAAATTTTATGGTTTTCTGTATCTACAACTGCTAATTTCCAGTGTTCCCACCACGGACACTTTGTTCCGGCGAACGACTGTTCCCACGAGCGACATCATGTTGTGTGTTGCAAATATACCCTACTCGTTTAATGACCACCACTTTAAACCGCATGTTACAGAGAAACGTGGGGTTTACGGTGTCTCCATTATTTTTCTTAGTTTTGCGCTAAACATAAATTGTGGGCACTCGTTAGGACCGTCTTATTTAGGCGGTTCTAACTATCGACAACGATCTATACAGTCGAGTTTCAATGGCTCGAACACCTTTAGGACCTCGACAATCTGTTCGAGACAGGCGTGGTTCGAACCATTGAGGTTACTGTCAGGAGGCATAACGAGATACTTTGTGACATCTTTTCGGTCTTCTATAATGAATATGTATGCTGTGTGTACTCATTAGAATCGCCTCATCGAGGCGATTCTAATGAGTACACACAGCATACATTTGCAAGATAAAATACTAAAATCTCCTTAATTATCCCCCACTATTTCTTTTGTAGAGGATTTCGCAAGGGGCTCAAGAATGTGTTCGACTCATCCATGGTAAACGAGCCATCGGTGTTCGAGCCATCGAAGTTCTACTATATATGGACTAGAAATAGGAAAAAATCAAACATTTTTTGTCCGAAAAACGCTAGTTCTAGAGATGGAAGAGACGCCATTTTAGCACAGGGACGTGTTTTGGTACTGCATAAAAGACGTCAAACTACCAAATGGGAGTGATATCTTAACCCTTCTCTTGCTGAATATTCATTTAAGCCACGCCCATTTCTGTCTATCAACCAATCAAATTACTTGATGTAATTTATTGCTACAAATTCATAAACTGATTGCCAAACAGTGTAGATCCTGATCAGATGGCTTCTTCAGAAGCCATCTGATCTGGATCTAAACTGTTTGCAAAGATAGGGGTTGTCGTGAACAGCAAGATAAGGGTTAATGACTCTTCAACCAGTTGGGATTTACGGCTGCTGAAAAAGATGAATGAAAAAAAAAAAAAAAAAAAAAAAAAACGACCCTCAATCACAACACTAAAACTGGTACAGTGTTTTCTTCGAATGCACTTTCAGTCATTTTCATTGTTCTCGTAATTATTATCCTTGTATTGTTTCTTTGCTTACCACACAGGTTTTATGAGAGAAAAACGTCGGGCTGACAAACCAGCTATAGCTCCAAAGCCTTCTCGAGGAGGTGGAACTGGTAGTATGGGCCAACTCTGGATGAAACTGGATGAACTCAAACGCGAAAACGAGGAGCTCCGACGCCAAGGTGGGAAAACGCACGAAGAGAAAAGTAGTTCCGGTAGATCGCCGGGCCCCGGAGACGTAATAATCGCAGATCTTCATAAAACAAGACTAGAAAAGGAAACTCTTGAAACAAAACTCCAGAAGGCCGAAAATACGATCAGTGAAATGGAGAAGGTTAACAACAGTCTGCGAGAGGAGTTTAAAAAGACAAAGATTCTACAAGATATGGCTCAACAGTCATTGGAGAAGATTAAAAAGGAACACAAGACCCTCGAGTCATCACTGAACTCTGTCAAGACGGAGAACGACACGCTGAAGAAGAGGTTTGTACATACCGAAATATATAGGGGCTCTTACATGAGTGTTCATGTATTATTGAATTTGTTAAACGAGTTGAGGAAAATGGACAAAATGCGAGTTTTTGCCGAGTATTTTATCCCTTTTCCTCAACGAGTAATACATGAGCACGAATGCAAGTATGACATTTAAAAGGCATTTAATTCAATATTTTTTGTATAAAACTGTCAACATTTCGTCATTAATATACGTGACGTCGTTAAGGACGTCGTACGTGTAACGTTGCGGGACGTATCTAACTAATTTGCATATTTAATCCACTAGTGGATTATCGAATTTATTACACGACGTTATTACATTCTCAGACGCGCCGTCATATATGATAAAGTAAGACCACATAAGATTGATACAATATCTACTTTTAAAGCTTATTGAGAAGGTTTCAGTATTTCTTTCTTTGCGTTTTCTACCCCCAGTGTCTTAACCTAGCAAGTGACCACCTTTCGGACTGTTCAAAAGTGGTCTTAAGAATTTCACTGTGTATGAAGCATGCATGAAATATGCATGAAGCATGCATGACAAGCGGACAAGCGTAAATGCGTCTTTGAACATGTGTGAGTAGCAAAGAAGCATCCGCGCAGTCTGATCTGCGTCTTTGCTATGTGGTGTAAAAGCGCTTGTCTAAAAACGTCTACACACAAAGAAGTCTCCGTGGTGTTGTGGTTAATGTACTCGCATCATTAACCATGGATCGTGGTTTCTGCAGCATATCGGATGGGGTTGTAAACTGTCTCCATATGACCGCAGTTTTTGGTATGTCGTAAAACGCATGCATGCATGCACGCAGGTAGGATAGACTGTTTTCCGAGTTCATGATCTGCCGAAAGCTTCAAAGAGACATAAAGCCACGCATTCGCATCGGTGGGACTGATGTTTGCAGTATAGTAGAACTCCAATGGCCCGAACACCTTTGGGACCTCGAAAATCTGTTCGAGACAGGGGTAGTTCGAGCCACTGAGGTTACTGTCAGGAGGCATAACGAGATACTTTTACACATCTTTTCGGTGTTCGATAATGAATATGTATGCTGTGTGTACGATAATGAATATGTATGCTGTGTGTACTCATTAGAATCGCCTCATTTAGGCGATTCTAATGTGTACACACAGCATACATTTGCAAGATAGAAGACTAAAATCTCCTTAATTATCCCCCACTGTTTCTTATGTAGAGGATTTCGCTAGGGGCTCAAGAACGGGTTCAACTCATCCATGGTAAACGAGCCATCGGTGTTCGAGCCATTGAAGTTCTACTGTACTTAGTTATAGGGTTTGATGCTTGGTTACATGTAGCACCTGGGTATGTCTCAAGCTGGTCACGGCTGCGACCGGGCTCAGTTCTCATCGTCGGCAGTGTTTGCACGTCCAAAGCCGGTGTTGTTTTCTCCGAGTTTTCCTGTTTTCTTCGTCACGCGCGACTATCAAACCCCGTGAGAATGTGTATATTAGTTTACTTGCTTTCTAAGTAATCAAAGTGAGAAATATAATTTTATATTCAAACTTGCAGCGATGGTATTGGCCATTGCATTTGTTGTTTCGTTTCTTTTTTAGCTCACCTGGGCCGAAGGCTCCAGGGGAGCTTATAGTATAGTGGGTCCTCCGTCGTCCGTCGTCCGTCCGTCCGTCCGTCGTCCGTCCACACTTTTGAGCAGCTATATCCCTGTATCCTGCAGGCTGATCTCAATCATTTCTCATCTGTAGCATGCCTCTGGTGGGGCATTGATGACATAAACTTTTTTTTGAAATCGCTCTTAAACTTTGGTTCCTATGGCAACCACAAGGTCCCATAGACTTACTATGGGAAAATGCTTGTCATCACCGTAGCGCCTTCAATTTGATCGGATCTTTCTGAAACTTATATGTAAGGTGGCTGTGGATAAAATTTCGGATGAGTTCGAAAACCGGCCAAGTCGGCCCATTTATCATAGAGTTACGTCCCTTTGATTGCTGAAAATGCCCATTTTCGACCTTGTCATCACCGTAGCCCATTCAGTTTTGATCGGATCTTTCTAAAACTTATATGTATTGTGGCTGGGGATAAGAACTCGGATGAGTTCGAAAACCGGCCAAGTCCGCCGATTTATCATAGAGTTACGTCCCTTTGATTGCTGAAAATGCCGATTTTTTACCTTGTCATCACCGTAGCCCCTTCAGTTTTGATAGGATCTTTCCGAAACTTATATGTAAGGTGGCTGTGGATAAAATCTCGGATGAGTTCTAAAACCGACCAAGTCGGCCCTTTTATCGTAGAGTAACGTCCCTTTGATTGCTGAAAATGCTGATTTTTTACCTTGTCATCACTGTAGCCCTTTCAGTGTTGATCGAATCTTTCTGAAACTTATATGTAAAGTGGCTGGGGATAAAATCTCGGATGAGTTCGAAAACCTGCCAAGTTGGTCCATTTATCACAGAGTAACGTCCCTTTGATTGCTGAAAATCCGATTTTTGACCTTGTCATCACCGTAGCCCTTTCAGTTTTGATCGGATCTTTCTTAAACTTATATGCAAGGTGGCTGGGGATAAAGCCTCAGACGAGTTCACACACCGGCAAAGGTGGCCTATTTATCATAGAGTTAGGTCCCTTTAATTGCTGAAAATGTTGATTTTTGACCTTGTCAACACTGTAGCCCCTTCAGTTTTGATCGGATCTTTTTGAAACTTATATGTAAGGTGGCTGGGGATAAAACCTCGGATGAGTTCGAAAACCGGCCAAGTTGCCCCATTAACTATATAGTTATGTCCCTTTGATGGCTGAAAATGTCGATTTTTTACCTTGTCATCACCGTAGCCCCTTCAGTTTTGATCGAATCTTTCTGAACCTATATGTAAGGTGACTGGAGATAAAACCTAGGATGAGTTTGAATACCGGACAAGTTGGCCCATTTATCATTGATTTACGTCCCTTTGATTGCTGAAAATGCCGATTTTTGACCTTGTCATCACCATAGCCCCTTCAGTTTTGATCAGAACTTTCTGAAACTTATATGTAAGGTGGCTGGGGATAAAATCTTGGGTGAGTTTGAAAACAGGCCAAGTCAGCCCATTTATCATAGAGTTATGTCCCTTTGATGGCTGAAAATGTTGATTTTTGACCTTGTCATTACCGTAGCCCCTTCAGTTTTGATCGGATTTTTCTGAAACTTATATGTAAGGTGGCTGGGGATGAAACCTCGGATGAGTTCGAAAACTGGCCAAGTCGGCTCATTTATTTTAGAGTAACATCCCTTTGATTGCTAAAAATGCCAAATTTTGACCTTGTCATCACCGTAGCCCCTTCAGTTTTGATCGGATCTTTCTGAAACTTATATGTGAGGTGGCTGGGAATAAAATCTTGGATGAGTTTGAATACTGGCCAAGTCTGATCGGATCTTTCTGAAACTTACATGTAAGGTGGCTGGGAATAAAACCTCAGGTGAGGTCGAATACCGGCCAAGTCTGCACATTTATCATAGATTCTAACACAGCGCGCCTATATAGGCATTGGAAAATAACTGTGTTTTATTCTGCAACAAATCACAGCTCGGAAGAGCGTGACGAGTGACGTCATTAAAAACTGCTAATTTATGACGTCACTAGTCGATTGCCTTGACGTTAGACGGTGTAACGTCATTTTCTCGCATCGAGAACGTTAGAAAAGGATATAAATGCATGTGTTTCAGTCGATAATTTTAGCGGGATTTCTTCTAACAATGGCGCAAAGTTGTGAGATTTTGAAGGAAACAACAGCATTATTGCCGATTTTCAGCCTGTTAGAATCGAAATAGATCAGCTCTAGTCTGTGATTTGTTGAGTAATAAATCACAGTTTGACGGTCAGTTGTAAGTAGACAAATCACGCGCGCTACGCGCTCGTGATTTGTCTACTTTACAACTGACCTCCAAACTGTGATTTATTACTCAACAAATCACAGTTAGAGCTGATCTATTTCTTAAGTGACGTGCCTTTGATTGCTGAAAATGCCTATTTTCGACATTGTCATCACTGCTGCCCCTTTAGTTTTGAATGGATCTTCATGAAACTTACAAACAAGGAAGTCAGGCAGAAAGCTTGGAGGAGTTTGAAAACTCTTGTTTAACTTGTCATCACCATAACCCCATCTGTTTATATCGGATCTTCTTAGCAAGTCAGGAATAAAAGCTTGAATGAGTTTGAAAACTGGTGAGGTAAGCCTATTTATCATAGAGTTACATTCTACTTGGCACTTCCTGAAACTTTGAATCTGTTAGCTCAGGTGAGCGATACAGGACCAGCTTGGTCCTCTTGTTTTTTTGTTAGTTTTATTTTCATTTAAGAGCCAATAACGGACATGGCAATTTTATAAATGTATAAACATGCGTTCAAGCATAACACTTTGCTTGATTCTTGGAAGCTAGAAGTGCAAGTTTGATTTTTTTGTCATTCCTTATCAGAGATGCTGTGAATAAACTTGCACCATTTGTATTTGGTTACAAACTACATCTTTTATATGGTTCTCATCTCTTTTTAATATGATTTCCATTTTCGATAATAAGTATTCATTGACGTCAACTCTCGCCAATTTGGAAACAGAAATTTGTATTGGAGAGGTTTTAATGGAATTAAATCTGATAAATGGCAGTCAGATGTCATGTTGAGCCAATGTAATGTGTGAAATTTTGACAACATGCGTTTAACCCGCAAAAGGGTAGGGTCCAAAAATGGGACCTTAGCGAACAGTATAGACCTTGATCAGCCCCGAGTTCTGTTTTCTTTAAGTGTGGCAATTTGTGTAAAACTAACTTAAACAATAAATATAACAAATCTGACACAGCTATATAAATCGGAAATAGATATCGCCGAATCTATTCAGAGGAAGATTCTTTTATTCATGTATGTGTTTTACAATTTTCTCCATTCTGGCAAGTGTATTTAATAGATTAGAATTATCGGTTGACATGATTTCAAAGTGGTTGTTCAAAATTTTCTGGGAGAAATATCTTTTTTTTTTCAAACATAGCTTCCGGTGGGATCTTGGTCCAGTTGTTTAACGACGTCGTTAGCTAACGTATCGATAAAACTTTGATCAGTTAATATGGCGAATATCCTATGCCTAAAAATAGCTGTGTTTCCGCCCTGAATTCTTGTGCCGATCCTGCAATTTTTATGGCCATCCAGAAAAACAACAACTTTTTTCTTACTTACCGACCTTATAGAGGATCTTACATGAGTGTTCATGTATTATTGAATTTTTTAAACGAGTTGAGTAAAAAGGGATAAAATGCGATGGTTTGCCGAGCAAAGCTCGCATTTTATCCCTTTTCCTCAACGAGTTTAATAAATTCAATAAAACACGAATCTATTTGTCATATGACAATTTAAACGTATCTAATTCACGAATGTTGTACAAAATTGTCAATATTCCACCATAATTTAAGACGTCGTACATGTAACGTTATGGGGCGTATCCAACTAACTTATACAAAGTTTGTATATTTAATCCACTGGTGGATTACGGAATTTATTACATGGCGTTATTACACTCTCAGACTCTCAGACACGAAGTCATATGATAAAATATTTTCTTGCACTTTTGATAAAGTCAAAAAGCAAAACTAATACTTAAACTGCTGTTCGTTTGCTTCCTTGATGCTCTAAACCTCATTATATGAATGTTTTCTGGTAATATGGCTGGAATAACATTTAAAGATGTTTGCTCTT
This sequence comes from Lucinisca nassula, assembly GCA_963580285.1. NCBI lineage: Eukaryota > Metazoa > Mollusca > Bivalvia > Lucinida > Lucinidae > Lucinisca > Lucinisca nassula. The sequence continues at coordinate 133,072,087 of OY757015.1, forward strand.
TTTCCACCAAATAAAAAGTTGACAAAAATAAACAGATTAATCGGCCTACCGACTCTAACTTTCTTTCGGCATGTTAGCGGAAACACAGCTATTTTATCTTTAGACTTTATGATAGCTGAACAAACAAACGCAAAACGGTATAGTCCGATTGCTTCACGTAAGCTGGCAGGACAACAATGACATTGTCTGAGATGTTCTGTTGTTAAACTTGGCAGAGCAGGGCCATTGCAAGTCTTTCTCATCTTTTTCGCCTGCTTAAGCTTAATTAACCCATAAAATGCAAATCACGACAATTGCCGTCTGCTTTGCCGTCTGCTGGTTACCTTAAAAGTATTTTTTTTTGCAAACAGCGTGGACCCAGATCAGACTGCTCCTGCAGTCTGATCTGGGTTCACACTGTTTGTCTGTATGCAAATATATTTTCAAAAAGTTTGCAAACAATTCAGCAGACGACATAAGCAGATGACATTTTCAGATGTATTTTTTTCTCTGCGTCTTAAGGGTTAAGTACGAAATTTCCTCTCCGTTATTTAGTGGATAACTTGAATGAGCTGAAGGGAGAGATTTCTTTTCCACGAAAGAATGTTACCGTCACAGCAGGTATCGAACCAATAACTTTCTGAACACCAGTCAGGCACGCTACCGATTGCGCTTCCGAGACCGATATACGGGAAGGCGAAAGTTAGTACTCTGGGGTTCCTCCAACACGACTGATTAACAGGCAGTTCGACTCATATTATAGTAGTCGCAGATAAGATTGACTAGGCGCTAGGCGGAGCTGTTCAGGTGTTGTCAATATATGCCAAATTCGCTGAGTCCACCAGAAGATTCGGTAGAGCCGCTAGAGCGCCTTTCGCATGCTTTCTGCAAGCGGACCAAAAGACCATAATATACCACAGCTTTGTTTGTGTTACAGTTGAATTCACACAATCCGGTGACTTGGTTTACCTTTTTGTTAATAGAACATTCTAAAGGAAGGTGCAAGGGATAGCTCCGCCTTGTCAATCTTATCTGCGACTAATTGAAATACGAACCGTATTCTTAAAATAGCCATAGGCCGCTTTTCTCCCACAAACATATCATAACACATAGTTTCGTAATTGCATGCATTTGGATTGTCATTTCCAGACTGACAAACAGCGTAAAGCCAATGATGAGAACTGATAACCGTAATGTTGAAAACATCAACGAACGCTGTCGCCCGAGTAACATAGCAATCCTGTACAATAACCTGGAGTCCCAGGAGTGGGTGGACGCCAAAGAGAGTCTGGAGGATGCTGGTTTTGATGACGAAGTCACCATAACAAAGTTTCTTTGTTCCGTACTAATGGTAAGTGGCACACTTATAAGCGTTTTGACATTAAGAAACCACGGCTATACAACTACATTGTAAACATTTCCGCCAAAAACGAACATTTTAAGATGACCGATTGTGATATTTTTCTTATTTCTCTCAAAAGATAGATAGTCGGTTCTAAAGAGTACCCATAATCTAAGTTTTGGAGCAGAAATAAGATAAATAAAGTTTACCCCTATAAATCCCAGTTTTACTATATAAAAATGGGGTTCAAGGGAGTCAAAATTATATAGGCGTGTTTTCGTGGTGAGTAGGGTTTCAGTCAATTCGTACCCAAGTCATGATAGTTTCATACCTGGTTTTGACAATTTTGAAACCTTTGACAGCCATTTAGTACCAAGGTAATTTTCACCGTCTATCATCGACACCGGAAATAGAATCCCGGTGAATCGATACAAAGCGAAAGTAGGCATGGAGCACGGTGAGTGTAGCCTTTATTCCTGATCTGTTTTCTGCAAGTGCAGGGTAAATTGATTTCCTTGAAATAACAGAGGGATTTCTGCAACATTTTATGCGTTTTTCGAAGCTCTATGTTTCGATTTAAAGTCAAGAACACAAGTTTATCGATGCTTGGTACTGAGTGAAGACCAGCATTTTCGAAAATCGGTTTTAAATTTTATAATTTCTTGATTTATTTCCGCTTAAACTTTCTTTTTCCTGTTTCCGTTAATAATGGGTAGTAAATGAAAACTTTCTCTGGTCATGGTTTTATCATGCACCAAGCGTATTTATTAAAAACTCAAAATCCATGTGTACGGCGTTTAGTTGTTTACAACAGATAGCTGTACGGAATATAGTCAAAAACTTGTACGGCGAATAGGAATGGCTACTCCTTTATTCAGAATCAGAAATGTCACTGGTGACAAGTCAAATGATATTCATACACCAGGACCTGTGATGGGAAGTTAGTCCCTAGCTCTCAGTAAAGAGGTAAACGTAGATACACAATCCTCAGCATCTTCAACTGCTTAAATAATCGAATTGGGAAGGGCATTTCAATCTCTAATAGTTCGGGGGGAAGTATGATTCTTTATAAATGTCAGTTTTTGCAGTAAGGGTCTAAAACTCCAATGAATGATGATTTCTTCAGTGCCTTGCTTCGGGAACAAGGTCATCTGTTGGAATGCTGGCAGCACCTCTTAGACCTTTGTATAGCAGTTTGAGCCTATTGTTTTCTCTTTTTCTTGAGAACCTCCCATCTTAATTTTCCTAATAGTCCAGCCATGCTCCCAGTTTCAAAGCAGTATTTGCTTGTTACAAACCTAGCAGCTCTATTCTGAATATTTTCAATTGCTTCATTAAGGACCACTCCGCTGGGGTCCCAGATACAACTACCATATTCCAAGACTTGGCGAACAAGAACTTTATAAGCTACATCTTTTACATCATGAGGACACTGATGAAGAGCGTGATAGCTCAGTGGTTAGTGCACTCGCCTCTGATGCTAGAGGTCCCGGGTTCGATCCCCGGCGGCGGCGATAAAATTTCGGTGTCCGAACACGCTCCATTGGCATCATTTGCAGGGATGAATGTCATAAAGTGCACCGTCCTTCGGAACGGGACGTTAACTGGAGGCCCCCTGTGCAGGGAGAACCATCCCCTGTGCAGGTTAAAGATCCCTACCGTAATTACATGATTACTGTGTAGGCTTTCATCCTGCAAAACCAGGAGTGTATTTAATATACACCTGCGGTAATGGTCAAATGTGACCGACGCAGTATTAGAAGATAGATAGATAGATAGAAGATTTCGCCTCAGGAAACCAAGCGTTCTGTTTGCCTTAGTAAACATGTTGCTAATATGTGTATTCAATCTCAAATTGTGTGTGAGTGTCACACCAAGGTATTTAATGGAATCCACGTTTTCGAGGACTGTTCCCTCTGAGGTGTAAGAAGCCTCAATTTTATTTATTCTCTTCCTAATTATATGCATAATATTGCATTTAACGGGGTGAACTCTCATGTCCCATTTTCGGGCCCAACATCCTGATCTATCTCTATCATTCTGAAGTTTTAGTGAATCATCTGGATCTCTTATTTCCTGGTAGCAAACACAATAGTCTGCGAACAGTCTTATTGCTAAGTCAGTGTCAGTGGAAACATCATTGATGTACAGGGAGAATAACAGTGGACCAAGAACAGTCCCTTGTGGGACTCCAGACAAAACTGGTGCCCACTTTGAAGATTCACCATTAACAACAGCGCGGTTTTCTGTAGCAAAGAAAGGAATCTATCCATATGAGAGTATTTCCCCCAATAAGATAACCAAATATCTTAGATTTAAGTAGTTCATGTGGTGTGGTGTCAAAAGCTTTTTCGAAGTCCAGAATAAATGTGTCTACCTGTCCCCCTTTGCCCAAGATTTTTGCCCAATCATTAATAGTTATAGGAGCGTGATAGCTCAGTGGTTAGTGCACTTGCCTCTGATGCTAGAGGTCCCGGGTTCGATCCCCGGCAGCGGCGATAAAATTTCGGTGTCCGAACACGCTCCATTGGCATCATTTGCAGGGATGAATGTCATAAAGTGCACCGTCCTTCGGATCGGGACGTTAACTGGAGGCCCCCTGTGCAGGGAGAACCATCCCCTCTGCAGGTTAAAGATCCCTACCGTAATTACATGATTACTGTGTAGGCTTTCATCCTGCAAAACCTGGAGTGTATGTAATATACACCTGCGGTAATGGTCAAATATGACCGACGCAGTATCAGAAGACAGACAGACAGACAATAGTTGTTCTCAACTGAGATTCACAACTATGCCTTTTCCTTAATGCATATTATCTTTCTGACAAACGTTTATGTTCATCCAAGTGGGCCATGATGTTTGAGCAGACTATATATTCAAGCAATTTACACACAGAACACAAGTAAGAGACATAGGGTGATAATTATGATTAAGAGCCCTATCTCCTTTTTTGAAGAGTGGGTAAATGTTCGCTAAGTGCCATTCTTTGGGGATTTCACCTGTATCAAGAGACTGTTAAAACAGGTGGACAAAAACTGGGTCTAACTCTTTTGCAAGCTCCTTCAGGAATCTAGGATTTGGCTCATCAGGTCCTAAAGTTTTAGTGGGGTTTAAGCCTTTAAGTAACTTGATCACTCCTGCCGATGACAGTCACACAACAATAGTATCCATAAATGGGACCGATCGTCTTGTCAATGGAACCTCCGTGAACTCAGTTTTATTAAACGCATAATTGAATTGACCAACTAGTTCACCTGCCCTTTCAGAGTCTGATTCAGCAACCCCGCTCCCTCCTCTTTTATTAAAGGGTGGGATACCTTGTCTGTCTCTCTTCTGACTATTGATATATTGTTACATGTGGGTTTACGGCGTCCCGCAAACCCCCATGCTGACAAGACAACCGAGCGTGATCTCTGACAGGTGTACGGGCAGCTGTGGGGTAAGCACAAGAAAGATATCAAATGAATGACATTAATTATTTACAGTATCTATATACAACACTTACTAACACAAAACATCACAATTAGTTGCTTCTGTAGCCAACTCACGACGTCCGCCCCGAAGGCAAAACAATGTTTTGTGCTCGGAACGGGTGACGTGAATGTCTACAGAAGCAAACAACAAAAACAACAACAAAATAAAAAAAAGAAACAACACAAGACGCGACTGGCCAGTTTATAACTTAGGGTGAATCTCCCACTCGCGTGAATCCCCCTCTCGCGCACTAGTGTAAACTAGTTTGTCGATATTGTTGTCGACCACAGGTTGATATGAATTATTTAGCGATCGCGCACTAGTTTGATTCGCCTGAATCGCCTGCAGGTTATTTATTGGACCTCTTTCATTTGAATGGTCTCACATTCGTTTCACATTGCTACGACCTGTTTATGTTGGTTCGTCCGCCCTTGCTGGACCCTAACCGACAGCGTCGTACCAGTACCTGCTGCTATATTGCAGGGAGCAGAAGGTCACCATACATTGTTGTGCCTTTCAATATGCTTTCACTGTCCCGTCACAATGTTGTTGGTATACGTTACAACTTGACCTGCTGCTAAAGAGTGATCGTTTTTTTCAGGGTTTTTATATCTATGAATACTACCGGAAAATCATGCATACTCATATTAGCTTGCTAAAATCGTGGCGAGGTGGAGATACCGTCCACAATTAAAGCCACATAACAAAAATCGAGTAGATAATGGATTTGCCTTCAAATAGTATATTTCCCATAGGAAAAAAATGATGAAACGACCCATTATATCAATGCCATGACTCCTGTCAAAACGAACACCCACACAACACTTGACGGGAATGAAAATCATATATGGCACAATTTGGCGGTTAGCGATTTTTAGGCAAATTTTATAGAACTCAGCCTTATAGCGGCCCCCTGTATTGTAAAAACAGATCTCCACAAACCACTCATGCATACATCGTATGATATGTGCATGACTTGTGCATGGGGCAGCACATTTTGCCTACCATATTTCACCTTAAATATTTCACTCGCACCGCCTTACCATATACCTACTAAAATAATTTAGATGTGCATAAGCACCAGAGAGGTTTCCTATTCCATCTCGTAACATATATCTGTAGAAAAATAGAGGTGGAGGCAATGATCAGGAATCGATAAATCAACCCACAGCTCCCATCAGAGTCACCAATGGGAAAGAAACACAAACATGAAACAACAGACCCCAACGGAAACACCACCAGCGGAAAGCCAAAAGGACAACAATTCACTCCCCCACCCCACAAAACGGCCAACAGGCCATCCACAATAAAATAATATAAGCGACACAAACACCCAAAGACAAGCCATAACAAAAATAAACCGCGACAGAAGAACCTCTTGGATTTGCCTTTACATCACCTACTGAGTTATTCACAAACAAATGATGCTGATTTTTTTTTATATAAATCATTCTTGATCTCACGTCTCAAGTTTTCAAATTTTGTCGGGAGTTTGCCACTTCCCGTCTTTTTTGCCTACGCATGAATCTTATTTCTTCTGCGAAAGAGGAATAGCAGCATTTATGTTATTCTTTATTGCTAATCTATCTATCTATCTATCTATCTATCTATCTATCTATCTATCTATCTATCTATCTATCTATCTATCTATCTATCTATCTATCTATCTATCTACTGCGATTGGCCGGCCTCGGGAGCTCAGTCGGATGTGCGTCTGACTGACTGGTGATCAGGAGGACGTGGATTCGATACGTGTCGGGGTCGGCAACACTCTGTCGTGGAGATTGATCATGAAATCTTTTCTACGTTCATTCTCTCCCTCATTGTCACCCTTTGGCTGATTCAAGAAGAGTGACCGCTTACATATAATATGTTCTAGATAGGGTTATCCTTTGGAAGCAAAGAATACACCACAGAACTGGAAACTATGGAGTGTACACGTTTTCTGGTCCAGACAAGCTAGTTTCGGCCAATTAGCCTCATCAGTGACCCTCAAATATTCTCATAATTCAACAATGGAATCAAGGAAAGAATAAGCCTGCATAGTAAAAGTGTGGATAGGTAAACTGTTCGGAAAAATGACCTAAATAGTGTTGACTGGGCCGTTGAACTGCGATCGGACACATTTGACCATTGCTCTCAGGTTTACATTATACATACTCCAGAGTAGCAGGATGAAAGCCATGTCATCCCCAATGAGGAACTCATCTGGCACCTCTGTTTACACCTTTGATTTGGCTTGCAACCCTCCGAGATTGAAAAGCTTCCCACCAAAACGATACCTAATCGGTATACCATTGTCGCCCTCCTGGAAAACATCTTTGTGCATGCTGAACAGTGTTGGGGCCATCACACAACCTTGCTGGACTCCATTTGTCACAGGAATTGGATCTGAGTGATAACATTACATGATTAGTTTAAACAATGGTTTATTAGTGATCGTATATAGTTAACTAATAAACTATTGTTTAAGCTCATCGTGTAATTACGAAACGATCTCTAACTTGCATAGGGTAGGATTCTCCCTGCACAGGGGTAGAGGGCTCCAGTTAACGTCTCGATCCGATAGACGGTGCATTTTGGGGCATTTATCCCGGCAAATGATACCAGTGTAGCAGAAAAGCGTCCCATCAAAATGATACTTAATCGGTATACCATTGTCACCCTCCTGGAAAACATCTTTGTGCATGCTGAACAGTGTTGGGGCTATCAAACAACCTTGCTGGACTCCATTTGTCACAAGAATTGGATCTGAGTGATAACATTACATGATAGGTTTAAACAATGGTTTATTAGTGATCGTATATAGTTAAGTAGTTTAGGTCGTGGTACCAAAGCGTTAATCCAAAATCATTAATCCATAGACAAAATGGCAAATATCAATGTTCGGATCAACAGACATGGACTCCAGAAGAGTGCCATCAGGCACTAATAAACTATTTTTTAAACTCATCATGTAATTACGCAAAGATCTCTAACTTGCATAGGGGAGGATTCTCCCTGCACGGGGATAGAGGGCTCCAGTTAACGTCTCGATCCGATAGACGGTGCATTTTTGGGCATTTTTCCCGGCAAATGATACAAGTGTAGCATGTTTGGACACCGTAACTTTATTACCGCTGCAACTAATCGAACCGCAGAACCTAGAGAAAGTAGTGCGAGTGGGACTGGCCATGCACCTTTATCCTGTTGTATTCATAGGACGAAAACTTTTTAGATGTCATTTCATCTCAAAATGTTGACATTTTAAGTCTCGTAATGTAGTGTAATCACTCGTAAGTCATGGCCAAAAGTTACCGTAAGGATTTTAAGTGCATAACCGCCATCTACCCCTTACGAGTCTTCCACACGTGTATATTTGAACCGGCGTGATATCATAATGCGCACTTCTTTTTAACCCACAATAACGCCTCTGTGGCAAAATATGGACTTGAAACTATACATAGGCATCAGTTCTAACTAACATTACTATATTGTGATGGGTTCTTGTTATGACGAGAGAATGGGTGAAAATTGTTGAGGTGTGTTTATAAAATTCTGATGACACTGGATAAAGATGTTGTGACAGGCAGGTGAATCTATTGATGTAGTCCCAGTTCTTGCCGGCCATTGTTTACATTTCGAAGCAGCATGTTCGACAAAATATAACACCCGACTTTGACAGGACATACATGCAGAGCAGTACAGTCCTCGTGGATTTGAGAGAAGCATCGGAAGGCCGGTCGGTATACTTTTGAATTGTTATCAGCTATAAACATGGAACTATTCACCGTACACTTTCGTTTACGCTAATTTGCTACACGCCGTACACCACACTACTATTCGCCGTACAACAGGTAATTTACGTTTAGGCAAACATTTGTGTTGAAAGTACAATTTGAGGCGAATTTCTTTTGCAAATTATTTTTTCCATCGTTGTTCTTTCTGATTAAGTGAAAAAAACTTCAGTAGAAAGGCATAAACATTAAACAAAACAACAACGAACTTGCCAAATCCATTTTGTTTACGGTACCAGCTGTCGAATATTCGGTCTGTAATTGCACAATTGTGCGTTTTATAAGAAAGCACTTCTCATGGCAGCAGCAAATTCTGTCCTATACTGATATTTGGTAACAGTTATCTTAACCTTAAGCTTACAAGCAGTAAAAGTAAAATAATCCATTTTCAAGAGACACCCCTTCTCCTGCAGCTATTACTTTCGATTCACCGGGATTCTATTTCCGGTGTAGATGATAGACGGTGATTTTGTTATCGCTTTGGTCATTGCGTGCCCAGGATTTGACTACAGGGGGTATGAAAATAAAAGAAGGAATGAATGACCACACACATCGGTATCCCCAAAAGGGGTTTGATAGGCAGTAAAGGGCCTTCTCGCCTTAATGACTCCAAGAAACAAAAGTTGTAGACATTTGCTAGAATCGTCTCGGCGAGGCGATGCTGACAAATATCTTGAATATTTGTGTCTTTGAGTATTAGATAACAAGAATAGTTCATGAGTTTGGATTCATACCAATTTTCGGGGTCATTTCGTTTCCACATTTATCATCTGTACGTAAATATTCGACAAGTGCTTTCACTATGCTTAGGACCGTCTTTCTTGTACCTTTTAGAACCGCTATTACATTCTCTTTCAGGCGTGTTATTCAGCCAGTCAAGAACTGTTCCAGTCTCTTGAGGCGTCTGTAGCTCATATTCTGAAAGACCCTACTTGTCTGGTAAGAATGTTTTCAATATGGTTCCGTCTATTCGTGTGAACAATGACGTTGACTTGTTATTGGCAACAAGCCGATATGTTGGCTAGCGTTCGTCCTAGCTTGATTCTGTCAGCTTCTTTTGATATCAAGAATCGAAGGCTGTTCCGAAAATAATGTCGCGTTCATTGTTTCATCTTTTTTTTGACTTGCCCTGCCCTTCAAACTACTCTCCAACCACCTAAATACACATTTTAGCCGGTCAGTCCAATTTTGGAAGCAGCTTCATACACGTCAATGGGGACACCCATCCGATGCTGATAAATCGCAGATCCAAGCATCACGAAAACACGCCTATATTACTTTGACCCCTTGAACCCCACTTTTATATAGTAAAATTGGGGTTTCAGGGGTATACCTTATTTTTCTTATTTCTGCTCTAAAATATAGATTGTGGGTACTCGTTAGAACCGCCTCATCGAGGCGGTTCTAACGAGTACCCACAATCAATATTTTAGAGCAGAAATAAGAAAATATCAATTTTTCATCATAAAATCTTCATTTTTTCGGCGATAAAGGTGCAATGTATTTGTGTAGGCGTATTTTCGTAATGGGTATTTCTCGAACTGTATCTCTTTCCAGATACAGTAAAATAGAAGTGAAGGCAATGATCAGGAATCGATACAATTAACCCACAGCTGCCATCAGAGACACCAAAGGGAAAGAAGCACAGACATGAAACAACTAGTCTCCAATGGAGACATCAACAGCGGAAAGTCAAAAGGACAGGCACTTTCCCACAAAGTGGCCAATTGGCTATCCAAAACAAAATAATATAAGCGAACATACACCCAAAGATAAACCATAACAAAAATAAACCGCGACAGAAGAACCGCATTGGAACGGTGAGTGGAACGAATTCCACTGGGGGGCTTAAATCGATTTTACGTGGCCACAATCCTCGCCCTTATTTCCGTCGCGATTTAGACAAATAATTTGTTCAGTCCGCATGAAGGCCTCCTAACTCATCAGTGCAACATCTCCGTGAACAAAAAAATCAAACAACCACATAGATTAAACAACACAAACCACACAAATGCTGGAGCCAACGAAGACCAACAGTTTAAACCTGTCTAAGTGGCCACCTCTATTAAGCAAGCAACCTGTCTTCAGCAAGTATGCATACAGTTCCCAAAAAGGCAAATGTGTTAAGCAAGCACCTGTCTTAAGCAAGCACATTTTTATAAACCCTTAGGTGCTTGCTTAATAGAGATTGGACTGTAGAAGATATTTGAGTTTTGGAAACAGAAAATAGTCGCAAAGGGCCAGGTCTAGCATACATGGAGGATTTGATAGGATTGACTCTAAAAACCCAGTCATAATGTGTGCTATACGAGCAGATAAATTATAATGCAGTAGTCAGAGTTGATAAAGGGGATTGGGAACACCTGGCAGATTTTTCCACCATTTTCCAAAGGGAGACAACTTTCGGGACTTCCTGTTCGCTTTTCTAGAAATGCTGTCCCACAGAAAAAGGGGTCTACACTTGAAGGAAAGAATTTGCTCCTGATGAGCAAATTCCTTTCTTTTAGAGTTGACCCCTATTGACATGGGAGACAAAAATACTTTTACAAGAGTTACCTCCCCAGAAGGTGTATCAAACTTTAATTTTAAGGTAACCGGCAGACGGCAAAGCAGACGACAATTGTCGTGATTAGCATTTTATGGGTTAATAAACGCAAGGTGGATACATATATCCCATTTGTTGACAGATAAACAAAAGAGGACATGTATAGCCAATGAAAACAAAACTATTGTAAATGTATCCACAATGTAGAAAAAAAGGCTTTCGACAATTTAGTCACTGGTGATGTGACCTTGATTTACTATTTTGAACCCAGCGGAAGTGTTCCAACTGCATTTTGGCCACCAAAAATGCGAGACGTCCCATTATTGCAGAAAGAAGACAGACGGTAAAAAGGGTTTTGTGATTGATGGACCCACACTGTTTGCCTGTTTAAAAATTTGCAAGAAGATTCAGCAGACGACATTTTCAGATGTAGTTTTTCTCAGCGTTTTAAGTGTTAAATGTTTCTCAGAACGGTCCCCACTTACCAGGGCTTGGAAACCGAAGGGCTGCATGATGTTTCCACGCAGAGTTGAAACCGACCGCACACGAGTACTGGTAAACCGCTTAGAGGATCTAGGCCTGCCCAGGCAAAGCGGTACGAGTCGGACCGTCCATGCTTGTAAACCCTATTGGTTTTATTGGGCGGCAGGGCTTTAGATGTCATTTAATCCCAACCTCAAATTAAACAAACAAACAAACTGCGTGCGAATGATGTTTGTCACACGACAGTTGGTCTGTACGTTCCTCATCCGCGTGACATAGTGCAATCTTTTGTATCTTCAGAATGGTTATTATTCTGATGAAAATTAATTATATTTTATGCCCCCCCCCCCACTCCACGAGAATCTTTGATTCGGGGGTCATTTGTCCTGTCTGTCTGTTTGTTTGTCTGTCTGTCCGTCACAAAAACTTTAACCTTGATCATATCTTTAAAAGTATTTGACCTAGCCCCATGAAACTTCACACATTATTTACCATCACAAGGACTATATTCTGACCAAGGGCCATAACTCTGTTGTCTTTTTTGGCTGAATCATCTCCCCTTGAAATTTTGCAAAAACTCAGAAATTTGCTCCCACGGGGTGGGGGGGGGGGGCATTGATTACCTACGAGTATAGTGACAGCTCTTGTACTTATATGTATGTGTACTCCGGCTACCCGTTAGAACCGTGTCTAAAAAGTACCTACATTTTATGTTGTTATTGTTTTCTTTTTGCGCCAAAACGTAAACGCCTGTAAAATATAAAGCGTTGTTCACGCAAGTACTGGTAAACCGCTTAGATGATCTAAGCTTGCCCAGGCAAAGCGGTGTGAGTCGGCCTGTCCATGCTTATAAACCCTGCTGGTTTCATTGGGCGACAGGGATTGAGATGTCATTTCATCTCAATGTCGGGTAAAAGTCCCACAAAATTGGAAGCAACGTCTCCAAAATGACCTTTACAGTGTTGACGGGGACGTTAAACCTCAAATCAAACAAAAACGGGGTTGTTCGTTACACAGCCTTGTTGATATAATATGTTCACTCATTACGGTAACGCATCCGTGGGCTAAAATGGCGTCTATTGTATCGCTTTAATGAAAATCTGTGACAGTTTTACTTATTTCCACTCAAAACATAGATTGTGGGTGCTGGTCAGAACGGCCTCAATGAGGCGGTTCTAACAATAACCCACAACCTACATCTTGGCACAGAAATAAGAAAAATAATGTATATCCTTGTAAACCCCAGTTATCTCTATATAAATTTGGGTCTAAAGGGTGTTCGTTTCACGGACTTGTTAAAACATGATGAGCGCCTGTCATGTTCAGTGTTTTGTATGGTTCTTAGAAACGGTTGCAGTCATCATTTTTCTGTGTTTCAGTTAACTAATGCTATTATCCGTTGTGGTGCCAAACAGTTGAGTCTTCCAGAAGATATAACTTCCAGTATTAAAGAAGTTTTCCGTGAGAATGCTGACAGTTTTCAAGCTGAAACAGTAGCTAATGTAAGTTTACTTAACTCATTTTGTATCAGAAATCCCCAAATGGGTAATTGGCAAACAGTGCAGGTCCAGACCAAACTAGGCGCAAAACGCGGCGTCTGATCAAGGCCTGCACTGTTTGCAAAATGTTAAGCCATTTTCCGAATAAATGTTGAAGAAAATCATTCTGGCACCCCTAAATGTTGAAATGTACTTCAGCTATATATAAGGAGGAAGATTCCATTTGCTATAAAGGGGTTTAGACCGTCGTTTTGAGGACAGTTTGTTTCTTTGTGTTGCGGTTTAACGTCCCCGTCAACACTATTTAAGTTATTTTGGGTCGTTTTTCCCCATTCTGTGGGGCGCAAGCCCTATCGCCCAAAGAAAACGCTAGGGATTTAGGAACGGTCAGACTCGCGCCACTTTTCCTGGGCAATCATAACTTTCTAAGGGGTTTGCTAGGTCTCAAGTTCTGTCGGTTCCGCTCTGCCTGGAAGCACCATACAGACCAATCTATCATAGTTTGTATAGTAAAATTGGTGTTCACAGGGGTAAACCTTATTTTTCTTATTTCTGCTCTAAAATAAGAGTTCTACTCTAAACTATAGATTGTGGGTACTCGTGAGAACCGCCTCATTGAGGCGGTTGTAACCATGTACCCTAAATCTATATATTATAGAGCAGAAATAAGAAAAAAAATCACAATTTTTTATCTGAAATTTTTCGTTTTTCCGGTAAAATTTACAATATATTTGATTCGGGGTGTTTCCGTAATGCGTTTCAAGCGAAAAGGTATCTTCATAAATGCACGCAGAGCAAACACTCAAAACAGACAGTTTAGCCACTTTGTCACAAAAAGGTCCCTACGTCTGCATAATGACGCTTTGTCTGACAGTATGTATCCATACAACGCCCAGCGGTGAATCTGATCAGAATACGCGGATGCGCAGGCTGGTCCGATTCTTTGCTTGCTTGGAGTGAGCCATTGTATGACCAGGCCCCGAGATTATAAAAAAAAATTCATGCTCAACCAAGTTGAGCAAAATTTGGTTTGCTCGTAAATCTAAAAATGCCGACAAGAGTTGGCATTTTCGAATTTATGAGCAGAACAAATAATATTCTTGCACACCAGATAAGGAAATCCATAGTTTTAGCTTGGGATAGAAATTCTGTTCTAACGCTGGTGTTCCCAAAATCGAATATTCTCGCGTGTAAATTTATACACTGGTTGAATACGACCTCATATCGTTAAGATTGTCGTCACAACACGTTTCGTGACGTCACTAAACATTCCTGTAGTTTCATCACAATATGGCGGACGTCGGCAACCAAAGTTACTGCAGTATTAAAATCCACGCGTAGAAAGGGAAGATGTGAGTGCAAGAAAAAGGATCCTACATGGGTGTAAAGGGTGGATAGAAAAATGCGTATCTCGGGATCACTGTCCGGCATCACTCGGCAAGCCTCGCGATGCCAGACAGTGACCCTCGGGACGGATTTTTCCATCCTCCCCTCATACCCATGTAGGATTCTCGTAATATTCTCCACAGACATCAGCAGGACATTATCCTTACACTGCTCAAAATCACAGAATGTGAATACTGTTTAGAACCGCCTCGGCGAGGCTGTTGTAACGAGCACTCTCAATCAATGTTTGCAGCTACAGTTACTGTGTGAAACCTTCAACAGCTAATGCATCTGAATTGGTATGAATGATCCGATTTGAAATTTGAATGATCATCTTTGAATTTATAAGGATTCGAGCCCCAACAACTAGAAACTGCAAAAACAAAAGCAACTGCAAACAATCCACAGCCATTCTTTCCAATTTGATGTGTCTGTCAGCATCAATTTCAACGTGAATTGGCTGGTGGCAGCCACTCCGATTTTAAAATTAATATGCGTTAACAATTTCAGACAAAGGGACCAGGTACAACTTGGCGTGTCTGACATTAACCTACGCATCCATTCAGCCACATCAACATCTTAGGCCCTGTGGATGAGCAAGGATCGATATAGAGCATATGATTCGCCCCAGCCGATCAGAACTTGATGAAATAGATTGGGCTGCATGGTGCTTCCACT
This sequence comes from Lucinisca nassula, assembly GCA_963580285.1. NCBI lineage: Eukaryota > Metazoa > Mollusca > Bivalvia > Lucinida > Lucinidae > Lucinisca > Lucinisca nassula. The sequence goes on from OY757015.1 coordinate 133,087,249, forward strand.
CAGAGCTGAAACTGACCACACATGAGTACTGCTAAACCGCTTAGAAGGACTAAGTCTACCCAGGCAAAATGGTGTGGGTCAGACCCTCCGGTGCATATAAACCTTCTGGTTTCTTTGGGCGGCAGGGCTTGAGATGTCACATCATCTGAATATCAGGTAAAAGTCCCAGAAAATTAGAAGCAGCGTCTCCAAAATGTCCTAAAGGGAACATAAAACCTCTAATAACAATGATAATAAAAAAAAAAACAAGAAAAAAAAAGATCAAGCGATATGTATAGACGCTGATCAGACTGCGCACATGTGCGTACTGATCTGAGTTCATGCTGGTCGTACATGCCAGTTTGAACCTTTTCCTGCTCACATGCATACAGTCAAACCTGCCTTAGTGGCCACCTTTATTAATCAAGCAACCTGTTTTAAGCAAGCAAGCATTTTGTTCCCCCCAAAGGCAAATGCCTTCAATTTCAACTGTATTAAGCAAGCACCTGCCTTAAGCAAGCAAATTTTGGTTATCCCATAGGTGCTAGCTTAATACAGGTTGGACTGTATATAATTTCATTTTGTCAGTCTGTGTGTTCTTAATCATATCTGAACTCATTTGAACCAAATAAGGTTTTACATCAAAGACTGAGGCAGTTTTATTATTTACTTTTTTTAACTTGAATTACCTTCCAACACCCATATCTGACCAGCAACCAATCAAATCACTTGATATTATAATGTTATTAATCAAGTAAATTCATATTGGCCCAGTTACAGGTTCGAGGTTTGCTGTATTGGCCCGAGGCCGAAGGCCGAGGCCAATACAGCTGACCGAGGACCTGTAACTTGGCCAATACGAAAATACTTGATTAATGACAATTTTATTAATTGATACAATGAAAAAACATGATTACTGATTTTTGACCTGGTGTTATCAGTCAATACAGGATAGTCAATTAATAAAGCACATTATATATTCATTAAAATTTGTAAACTGTGTGACAGTGTAGATCCTGATCAGATGACTCAGAAGCCATCTGATCTACACTGTTAGTAGGGGTTGTCGTGTCCAGCTGGATAAGGGTTAATTATACTTTGTAAAATATACAGAGCAAGGTCTGGTCAGTTGCCGAAGGTCTGGTCAGTTGCCGCGCTCTTTTGGACAATTACACCGAAGCAAACAGCGCAGACCAGATCTGACTGCTCCTGAAGGAGCAGTCTGATCAGGGTCCACACTGTTTGCCATTCCGCCTGTACCTTTAGGACTCCTTGCTGGACCGTCAAACAAATTTGTCAAAAAAAAAAAAAAAAAAAAAAAATAGGAGAAATAAAGTTAGTCCTCATCACGTGAACAAGTCCGTGAAATGAAGACTCCCCCCCCCCCACCCTGTTTTAGTTTTCTTATTTTTGCTCCAAGACATAGGTTGTGGGTACTCGTTTGTACCGCCTCAATGAGGCGGTTCTAACGAGCACCCACAACCTATGTTTGCTGTATATATAAGCAAAATATCACGGATCTTCATCAGAAAAGTAGACATTTTGGAGATGTGAAAAATGTACTATGTCGCACGGATGTGTTATCGTAATGTTAAGGTGTCCGAATTTTTCGGTTTTCGAATTTTTAAGGTATGTCACGTTGTCACACGTAGTATTCATTGCAATCTTCATCATTACTGAGTTCCTCCAAACAAGGTCTTTAACAGGAAAAATTTTGTGGTCTTCCAAACGTTCTGAATATGGTCCCCAAGTCCCTAGAACACATTGAGAAATATGGGTGAGTGGTCATCCTTGAATTTTATATATTGCACAACAGATAGAGAAATCCGCAGTTTTAGTCTATGATAGAAATTCTGTCCTTACCCTGGTGTTTTTACTCAGAGACAGGGTAAAAATCGGATATTAAATCTCACGTGTTTGATACTGATATACGCCGTCGTTAAGATTGGCGTCACAGCACGTTACGTGACGTCACTAAAAGCACATCATTGTCATCATAATATGGAGTACGACGGCATCCGAAGTGACTGCATTATTAAAAATCCAGAAATGAAAGGTATGCAAGAAAAAGAACCTAACATGGGTGTGAGGGATGAATAGAAAATCGGCCCAGCGGGATCACAGTCCGGCATCACTCACTTTTTCTACCCACCCCTCACACCCTAGTATTGTGATATCCAAGGGGTTGACACAAATGTGCTTATCAAACAGCGCGGATGCGCAGGCTGATATGCAACTTTGCTTCTCGCAAATGACAAAGCAGGGAGGAGTTGCATAAAGCGAGAGCTACAAAGCGTTTTGTAGCGCTTCGCTATACAACGGTACGTTTCCAAAAAGCGCTTCGTAGCGCTTCGTAACAGTGTTTGGAGGTCTCATTCTACGTTGCATAGAAACCAGGCGAAACAAAATGGCGGCGACCGATGTCGCGACGTATTGAGTGTCCGTTTTAAGGCATTTATTATTTTTTCTTCTCAATTTGAGCAGAAATGACAACAGAAAACAAGAACATTCACTGAAGCAAGCACCGCATTTTTTTCTGAGAATTGTTCGGGTTTGAAAATCCCGTTTTTGGCAGACATTTTAGAAAGCGCCTCCATCGAGAGGAGCGTTGCATAGCACGGACAAAGCGCTACAAAGCGCTATAATTAAGCGCCCCTATGGAACGCCTCAACTGTCTAATGTCGAGATATGGCACCATGTTCTGTTGACAGACCATTATGTTTTGTTCATATTCTTTACATATTGTTTGTTTATAATGTGTCATGTAATCGTGTCAACTTGTCATTTTGTTAGTTTCTGTTAAAGTAATATTCTGCCAAAAATCGTCTTGTCTGGTCAGTTTGCAATGTTGTCATGTTATCCCGTTATTTTGCAGGCTTCAAATGAATACTGTTATTTCAGAAAATAAGTTGTCTGGTCAATTTGCGGTGCTGTTTTGTAAACTGGCCATCCTTCTTACTTCAATAACAATAGTATAATGTCAGAAAATGATTTTATTTGGGCACGTTTTAATATATGCAGTTAACTTGTCATCCTGTTTGCTTCAAGTGGAGTAACATTCTGTCAAACACCCGTTATTTCCTATCTATCAGTAAGTTATGCTATCTAGTTAGATCGTCATTGTGTAGGCTTCAAGTGCAGTTATATTCTGTTAGAAAATCGTTATGTCTGATCTGTTAGTTATGCTATCTTGTTAGATCGTCATTGTGCTGGCTATATTCTGTTAGAAAATCGTTATGTCTGGTCAGTTAGTTATGCTATCTAGTTAACTCGTCATTATATTGCCTTCATGTGCATTTTCATTCTGTAAGATAATCCTTATATCTCCTCAGTTTGTTATGTTGTCATCTTAACTCACTAAGTTTTGTTTGAATATCGCTTCGACTGGCGAATTTGACCACCACTCTACTACAACTACTACTACTACTACTCCTAATAGTTATAATAATAACTACTTAAACTTCTACTGCAACTACTGTAACTACTACTATTACTACTACTACTACTACTACTACTACTACTACTACTACTACTACTAGTACTACTACTTGATCTACTGCTTCTACTACGACTTCTACTACTACTACACCGGCCCGATAGCTCAGTTGGTAGAGTGTCCGCTCCGGGGAACGGGAGGTCACGGGTTCGATCCCGAGCCGCGACATACCAAGGTCGTTAAAAATGGTACTAGCTGCTCCTCGCTTAGCACTCAGATTTACGGGGTAGAGCTAGGACTGGTCGACCCAGTGTCAGGATAATGTGACTGGGTGTGGTATCATGTAATGTGTCTGGGACATGATACTTCAGTGAGGCAGCACTATAAAAGTGAGCATTGAGCTCCCTGTCGCAACCAGACACCGTCGTGATATGACTGAAAAATTGTTGAAAGCGACGTTAAACCCGAATCCACACACACACACTACTATTACTACTACTACTACTACTACTACTACTACTACTACTACTACTACTAATAATAATAATAATAATAATAATAATGCTACTACTACTACTACAAATCCTAGTACTGCTACTACAGATGCTTTCACTACTACTCCTGCTACTTTAAAATTTGTATTGCCAATACCACCAGCAAAATCACCACCACCACCACTACTACTACCACTACCACTGTTGCTAATACTACTGCTGCTGCTCTTTCTGTCCCCACCCATCAGGGCTTTGAGAAACAGATTGGGTTGCATGGTTGTACTACTACAATGGCTATTTCGACTATTACTACCACTGCTACTACTACCACAACTACTACTATCACTACGACATCTAGCACTTTTACCACTACTATTGTTGCTGCAGGTAATATAAGTATTACAACCGCTATTTCTTCTAATGTAACTACTACTACTGCTGTTGCTACTACTAATTTTATCACTGCTACAACTACTGCGTCTTCTGCTGCTGCTGCTACTTCTACTACTACTCCTATCACTACTTCTTCAAATGAATATATTATTATGTGTTCTACTATTACTACTGCTATACTACTACTACTTCTACTACTACTACTACTACTACTACTACTACTACTACTACTACTACTACTGCTACTTCTACTACTACTACTGCTACTACTACTACTATCACTATTACAACAACGGCTACTAATACTTTAACAACTACTTCTATTACTTAAACTAATACTACTACTACTTCCACTACTACTACTACTACTACTACTGTTGCTGCCTGCTTCTTCCTACGCCCCCCCCCCCCCCCCCCCCCCCACCCGTAGGGGCTTTGAGAAACAGATACGGTTTCATGGTTCTACTACTACAAAGGCTACTTCTACTACTACTACTACTACTACTACGACTATTATTACTACTACGATTACTACTACTATTGTTACTACAGCGGCTGCTGCTGCTTCTACTACTGCTACACTAACTACTACTACTGATACAACAACTACTACTCTCGCTGCTGTTGCTACTATTAATATTATTACTGCTACTGCTACTACTTATACAACTGCTGCTGCTGCTGCTACTGCTACTACTACGACTTCAGCTATTACTACTACAACTACGAATATTATCATATCTATAACGACTGCTACTACACCTGCTGCTATTGCTTTCCCCAATATTATTACTGCTACTACTACTACCTCTGCTGCTGTCACTGCTACGGCTACTACTACTAGTACTTCTTCTACTACTAATATTACTACTTCAAAGGCTACTACTACTATTACCTGTCCTACTATTATTACTGCTATGCTCCTTCTACTACAAATCCTGCTTCTACTACTCCCACTCCTGCTACTACTACTACTACTACTACTACTACTACTACTACTACTACTACTACTACTACTACTACTACTGCTACTAATACTAATCTTCTACTACTACTACTACTACAACTATTTAACTGCTACTACTACTACTTTAAATATTGCTGCTGCTATTACTACTGCTAGTGCTTCTACTACTACTACCACTACTACTGCTGCTGCTATTTCTGTGCCCCACCAGCCGGTGCTATAAAACCAGATATGGTCGCATGGATTTACGACTAGAAAGGCCGCTACTACTATTACTATTACTAATACTATTACTACTACTACTACTTTACTAGTACTGCATCTACTTCAAAGACTACTTTTATTATTTTTCCTATTACTACTACTACTACTACTACTACCACCACTACACTTACTAGTACTGCTACTGCTGCTGCTTTTACTACTACTTCTGCTAGTGCTACTTTAACAATTTATATTTCCATACCACTACTACTACTACTACTACAACAACTACTAATATTACTACTACTGCTGCTCTTTCTGCGCCCCGCCCATCGGTGTTTTGAGAAACAGATTAGGTTGCATGGTTCTACCACCACAACGGCTACTACTTCTAGTACTACTACTACTGTTACTATTTCTACTACTCCTGCTACCACTACTACTACTACTACTACTACTACTACTACTACTACTACTACTACTACTACTACTATCACTACTACTACTACTACTACTACTACTACTACGTCGACAGTGCCAGTCTTGCTTAGAAACCCCTATCCTACCCTACTGAAAATTAAAACTACACCCAAGATGGATGAAAACGGATAACCTAACTGGGCCGAAACGACTGAGGCCGAAGTGACCGGGTGGTACTGTTTTTGTCCAGATATAGGTCACAACAACATAATGAGTTTTCAACAGCATGAAACAAACAATTGAAATAATACAATGATGGTTTAATTCGACAACATTGCCAGCTTAGCAGATATATTTCTTTTCTGGCAGAAAATTACCACTGAAGACAATGGAATGGCGGGTTTACAAGTCATCATTACAAACTGACCAAATGAAACGATTTTTTTTGTATATATATTATAACTGCACCTGAAGCGAACAGACCGGAGGGTTAAAAATACAGCATTACTAATGGACTATCATATTAATTGCCTGACAGAATATTACTGCAACTGAATCCAACATAATGACAAGTTAACAAAACAGCATTGAGTTCATTTGGTATCATTTTGAAAATAGAGTCCTGCTTAAGCCGGTGCTAGAGGGCGTGGCCGGTGTTGCACATTTCAGTACTGGTCATGAACAGACTCAATAAAACCGAGTCTGCTATTTTCTATGGAACGCCTCAACTATCTTATGTCGAGATATGGCATCATGTTCTGTTGACATACCATTATGTTATGTTCATATTCATTACATACTGTTTGTTTATTATGTTGTCTTGTTTGTTTGTCATGTTATTGTGTTAACTTGTCATCTTAATAGCTTCCACTTAAGTTATATTCTGTCAAAAAATGTCATGTCTTGTCAATTTGCGATGCTGTTTTGTGAACTGGTCATCCTGTTTACTTCAATAACAATAGTATACATTCACAGAACGATTTTGTCTGGTCACTTTGTAATATACGTAGTTAACTCATAATCTTGTTTGCTTCAAGTGAAGTATTATTATATCAAAAAATCGTTATATTTGGTCAGTTTGTAATGATGACTTGTAAACCCGCCATTCCATTGTCTTCAGTTGTAATTTTATGTCAGAAAAGAAATATATCCGCTAAGTTGGCAAAGTTGTCGAATTAAACCATCATTGTATTATTTCAATCGATCGTTTCATGCTGTTGAAAACTCATTATGTTGTTGTGACCAGATCTGGTAAAACCCAGTACCTCCCGGTCACTTCGGCCTCAGTCGTTTCGGCCCAGTTAGGTTATCCGTCGTCATCCATATTACTGTCCCGCTCTTGGATGTAGTTTTGATTTTAGTAGGGTAGGATAGGGGTTTCCAAGCAAGACTGGCACTGTCGTAGTAGTTAGGTTTGATTTGAGGTTTAACGTCCCCATCAACACTGTATAGGTCATTTTGGAGACGTTGCTTCCAATTTTGTGGGACTTTTACCAGACATTAAGATGAAATGACATCTCAAGCCCTGTCACCCAATGAAACCAATAGGGTTTATAAGCTTGGGCGATCCAACACGCACAGCTTTGCCTGGGCAGGCTTAGATCCTCTAAGCTGTTTACCAGTACTCGTGTGCGGTCGGTTTCAGCTCTGCGTGGAAGCATCATGCAGCCCATCTATTTCTTCAAGCCCCGATGGGCGGGGGCCGTAGTCTTAGTAGTAGTAGTAGTGGTAGTAGAAATAGTAGCAGTAGTAGTGGTACTAGAAGTAGTAGCCTTTGTGGTAGTAGAACCATGCAATCTAATCTGTTTCTCAAATCAACGATGGGTGGGGCGCAGAAAGAGCAGCAGTAGTAGTAGTAATAGTTGTAGTAGTAGTGGTGGTGGTATGGTATGGTAATATAAATTGTTGAAGAAGCACTAGCAGAAGTAGAAGTAAAAGCTGCAGCAGTAGCAGCACTAGAAGTTGTAGTAGTAGTAGTAGTTGTAGTAGTAGTAGTAGTAGTAGTAGTAGTAGTAATAGGAAAATTAATAATAGTAGCCTTTGAAGTAGATATAGTAGTACAAGTAAAGTAGTTTTTTGTTTGATTTGAAGTTTAACGTCCCCATCAAAGCTGTAAAGGTCATTTTGGAGACGTTGCTTCCAATTTTGTGGGACTTCTACCCGACATTGAGATGAAAAGACATCTCAAGCCAGAAGGGTTTTATAAGCATGGACGGGCCGACTCGCACCGCATTGCCTGGGCAGGCATAGATCCTCTAAGTGGTTTACCAGTACTCGTGTGCGGGTCGGTTTCACCTCTGCGTGGAAGCATCATGCAGCCCATCTGTTTCTTCAAGCCCCGATGGGCGGGGGCACTAGTAAAGTAGTAGAAGTAGCAGCAGTAGAAGTAGTAGTAGTCGTAGTAATAGTAGTAGACATCGTAGTAGTAGTAGTAGTAGTAGTAGTAGTAGTAGTAGTAGTAGTAGTAGTATTAGTGTAGTAGTAGTAGTGGTAGTAGTAATAGTAGTAGTAGTAGTAGTAGTAGTAGTAGTAGTAGTAGTAATAGCAGTAGTTGTAGTATTAGTAATATCAGTAGAAGTTGTAGTAATAGCAGTAGTAGTAGCAGTAGTAGTGGCAGCGGCAGCTGTAGTTGTAGTAGTAGTAGAAGTAGTAGTCGAGGTAGTACTAGTAGCCTTTGTAGTAGTAGAACCATGCAACCTTATCTGTTTCTCAGAGTCCTGATTGGTGGGGGCGCAGAAATAACGGCAGTAGTAGTAGTAGTAGTAGTAGTAGTAGTAGTAGTAGTAGTAGAAGTAGTAGTAGTAGTAGTAGCACTAGTAGTAGTAATAGTAGTAGTTTAAGTAGAAGAAGTAGTAGTTGTGTTTGTTTAATTTGAGGTCTAACGTCCCCGCTCATTTTGGAGACGTTGTTTCCAATTTTGTGGGACTTTTACCCGACATTGAGACGGCCCCCGCCCATCGGGGCTTGAAGAATAGATTGGGCTGCATGATGCTTCCACGCAGAGCTGAAACCAACCGCACATGTGTTCTGGTAAACCGCTTAGAGGTTCTAAGCATGCCCAGGAAAAGTGATGCGAGTTGGACCGTCCATACATATAAACCCTATTGGTTTAATTGGCTTGAGATGTCATTTCATCTCAATATCGGGAAAAGTCACACAAAATTGGAAGCAACGTCTCCAAAATGACCTCTACAGTGTTGGCGGAGACGTTAAACCTCAAATCAAACAAACAACAACCCGACATTGAGATGAAATGACATCTCAAGCCCTGTCACCCAATGAAACCAATAGAGTTTATATGCAGGGACGGTCTGACTCGCACCACTTTTCCTGGGCAGGCTTAAGCGGTTTACCAGTACTCCTGTGCGGTCAGTTTCAACTCTGCGAGAAGCATCATGCAGCCCAATCTATTTCTTCAAGCCCCTGAAGTAGTAGTAGTATTAATAGTGGTAGTAGTAGTTGTTGTTGTAGTAGTAGTAGAAGTAGTAGGTTTATTATTATTATTATTAGTAGTAGTAGTAATATTATAAGTTGTGGTTTAGTAGTAGAAGTAGCAGTAGCAGCAGCAACAGTAGAAGTAGTAGTAGTAGTAGTGGTAGTAATAGCAGTTGTAGCATAAGTAGTCGGCCCCCGCCCATTGGGGCTTGAAAAAATAAATTGGCTGCATGATGCTTCCACACAGAGCTGAATCCGACCGCACACGAGTACTGGTAAACTGCTTAAAGGATCTACGCCTGTACAGACAAAGCTGTGCGAGTCGGACTGTCTAAGCTTATAAACCCTATTGGTTTCATTCGGTGACAGGGCTTGAGATGTCATTTCATCTCAATTTCGGGTAAAAGTCCCACAAAATTGGAAGCAACGTCTCCAAAATGACCTTTATAGTATTGACTGGGATGATAAACACCAAGTCAAACAAACAGAGCATAAGTAGCAGTAGAAGTAGTAATTATATAGCAAAAATAGAATTAACCTTTGTAGTAGTAGAACCATGCAATCTAATCTGTTTGTCAAAGTCCCGATGGGGGCGCAGAAAGAGCAGCACCAGAAGTATTAGCAATAGTAGTAGTAGTACATGTAGTAGAAGTAATATTAGTAGTTAAAGTAGTTGTAGTAGAAGTTGAAATAGTAAAAGAAGTAGTTTAAGTAGTAGTATTAGTAGTAGTAGTAGGTTTAAGTAATTGTAGTAGAAGTTAAAGTAGTAGTAGTAGTAGTAATAGTAGTAGTAGTAGTAGTAGTAGTGGTAGCATAGCAGTAGTAATAGTAGGACAGGTAAAAGGAGTAGCCTTTGACATAGTAGTAGAAGTAGTAGTAGTAATAATAGTAGTAATAGTAGTAGTAGCAGCAGCAGTAACAGTAGCAGCAGGAGCTGTAGAAGAAGTAGTAGTAGCAGTAACAGTATTAGTAGTAGCAATAGCAGCAGCAGAAGTAGTATATGTATCAGTATTAGCAGTAGTTGCAGTGATAATAATAATAATAATAATAACAATAATAATAGCAAATGTAGCAACAATAGCAGCAGTATTATTGGTCGTAGTTGTAGTATGTGTAGTAGTAGTAGCAGTACTAGTTGTTGTTTTAGTAGTTGTAATAGAAGAAGTAGTGGTGGTGGTATGGCAATATAAATTGTTGAAGAGGCAGTCGCAGACGTTGTAATAAAGTAGCATCGGCAGCAGCAGTACAAGTTGTTTAGTAGTAGAAGTAGTAGTAGAAGTAGTAGCAGCAGCAGTAGTAGTAGTAGTAGTAGAAGTAGTAGTAGTAGTAGTAGTAGTAGTAGTTGTAGGAGGTTTAGTATTAGTTGTTGTAATAATAGCAGGAAAATTAATAGAAGTAGCCTTTGAAGTAGATGTAGTACTAGTATAGTACATGTAGTAGTAGTAGAAGTAGTAGTAGTAGTAGTAGTAGTAGTAGTAGTAGTAAGAGAAGGAGCAGTAGTAGTAGTAGGAGGAGGAGGTGTAGTAGTAGTAGTAGTAGTAGTAGTAGTAGTAGAAGTAACCGTAATAGTAGTAGTAGTAGTAGTAGCCTATCTAGTAGTAGAACCATGCTACCAAATCGGTTTCTGAAAGCCCCAATGGGTGGGGCACAGAAATAGCAGCAGAAGTAGTAGTGGTAGTAGTAGAAGCATTTGCAAAAGTAAAAGCATCAGCATTAGTAAAAGTAGTAATAGTAGCAGTTAAAGTTGTTGTAGTAGTAGTAGGATTGGTAATAGTAGCAGTACTAGAGTAGTAGTAGTAGTAGTAGTAGTAGTAGTAGTAGTAGAAGTAGTAGCAGCAGCAGCAGTAGCAGTAGTAGTAGCAGTAGTAGTAGTAGTTGCAGTTGTAGTAGTAGTAGCAGTAGTGGTAGCATTAGAAGTAGGATTTATTAGTAGTAGAAGTAGTACTACTAGTAGTAGTCGTAGCAGAAGCATTGGCAGCAGCAGCAACAGAAGTAGTAGCAGTAATTATATTGGTGATAGCAACAACAGCAGGAGTAGTAGCAGTGGTTGTAGATATAATAATAGTAGTAGTTGTAGTAGTAATAGTAGTAGTCGTATTAGTAGCAGTAATAATAGCAACAGCAGCGACAGTAGTAGTAGTTTTTGTAGCAGTAGTAGTGGTAGCAGTAGTAGTAGGAGCAGCAACGGCTGTAGTAGCAATAGTAGTTGTAGTAGTAGTAGAAGTAGTAGTAGTAGTAGTAGTTGTTGTAGTAGTAGTAGTAGCTGTAGTCGTAGTAGTAGTAGTAGCCTTTGTAGTAGTAGAACCATGCAACCTTATCTGTTTCTCAAAGCCCCGATGGGTGGGGGCGATGAAAAAGAGGCAGCAACAACAACAGTAGTAGTATTAGTTGTTGTAATAGTAGTAGTAGTAGTAGTAGTAGTAGTAGTAGTAGTAGTAGTAGTAGTAGTAGAAATATAGCAGTAGTAATAGTAGGACACATAATCATACTTGCATTTGAAGAAGTAGTAATAGGAGTAGAAGTAGCAGTAGCAGCAGCAGAAGAAGAAGTAGTTGTAGCAGTAATAAAATTAGTAGTAGCAACTGCAGCAGTAGTAGCAGTAGTTGCATTAGAAGAAGCAGCGGTTGTAATAATAATAATAACACCTGCAGCAACAGTAGTGGTAATAGTACCAGATGTATCAGTGATAGTAGTAGTTGTAGCAGTAGCTGTGGCAGCAGCAGCAGTAGAAGTAGTAGTAATAGCAGTAATAATATTAGTGGTAGCAACAGCAGTAGGAGAAGTAGAATTAGTTGTAGATATAATAATAGTAGTAGTTGCAGTAGTAATAGTAGAATCGTAGGAGTAGCAGTAGCAGCAGTAGTAATGTAAGTAGTAACAGTAGCAGTAACAACATTAGTAGTAGCAACAGCAGCAGTAGTAGTAGTTGTTGTATCAGATGTAGTAGTTGTTAAAGCAGTAGTAGTAGTAGAGGTAGTAGTAGCTGTAGTCGTAGTATTAGTAAGTAGTAGTAGTAGTAGCCTTTGTAGTAATAGAACCCTGCAACCTTATCTGTTTCTCAAAGCCCCCATGGGTGGGGGCGAAGAAAGAGAAGCAGCTGCAGCGGCAGCAGCAGCAACAGTAGTAGTAGTAGTAGCAGAAGAAGTAGTAGCAGTAGTAGCCATAGTAGTAGTAGTAGAGGTAGTAGAAGTAGTAGTAGTAGTAGTTGTTGTTGTTGTTGTTGTAGAAGTAGTAGTAGTAGTAGAAAAAGTAGTAGTAGTAGTTAAAGTAGAAGTAGTAGTAGTAGTAGTAGTAGTAGAAGCGGTGGTAGGAGGATTAGTAATAGTAGGAGCATAGAGTAGTAATAGTAGGACAGGTAATAGTAGCAGTATTGGAAGCAGTTGTATTAGTAGTTGAAATAATAGAAGTAGTCGTAGCAGTAGCAGTGGCAGCAGCGTTAGATGTAGTAGTAGAAGCAGTAATATTATTAGTGGTAGCAACAGCAGCAGGAGTAGTAGCACTAGTTGCATATATAATGATGTTAGTAGTTGCAGTAGTAATAGTAATAGTCGTAGTAGTAGCAGTAGAAGCAGCAGTAGTGTAAGTAGTAACAGTGACAGTAATAATATAAGTAGTAGCAACAGCAGCAGTAGTAGTAGTTGTTATATCAGAAGTAGTTGTTGTAAAAGCAGTAGAAGTAGTAGTTGCTGTAGTCGTAGTATTAGTAAGTAGCAGAAGTAGCCTTTGTAGTAGTAGAACCCTGCAACCATATCTGTTTCTCAAAGCCCCCATGGGTTGGGGCGAACAAAGAGAAGCAGCAGCAAAGAGTAGAAGAAGTAGTGGTTGGTAGTATCACTAGTAGTTCTGATAGTAGCAGCAATGTTAAAAGCAGCAGCAGCAGCAGCAGTAGTAGTAGTAGTAGTGGTGGTAGTAGTACAGTAGTTAAAGTAGTAGTAGCAGTTGTTGTTGTTGTAATAGTAGTAGAAGTAGTAGTTGTAGTAGTAGTAATAGTAGTAGTAGTAGTAGTAGTAGTAGTAGTAGTAGTAGTAGTAGTAGTAGTAGAAGTAGTAGCATAGCAGAAATACTAGTAGGACAGGTAATCATGGTAGCCTTCGAAGTAGTAGTAAAAGCAGTAGTAGTAGCATTAGCAGCAGCAGAAGAAGCAGACGTAGTTATAACAGTAATAATATTAGTAGTAGCAACACCAACAGTAGTAGTACTAGTTGTTTTAGTAGGCGCAGCAGTTGTAATAATAATAGTAATAATAACAACTGCAACAACAGCAGAAAGATGCAGAAGTAGTAGTAGTAGTAGTAGTAGAAGTAGCCGTTATAACAGTAGTGGTAGTAGTGTAGTAGTAGAAGTAGTAGTAGTAGTAGTAGTAGCCTTTCTAGTAGTAGAACCATGCGACCTAATCTGTTTCTGAAAGCCCCGATGGGTGGGGCACAGAAAATTGCAGCAGTAGTAGTAGCAGTAGTAGTTGTAGTAGTAGTAGTAGCGCTAGCAGTAGTAATAGCTACAGCATTAGTTAAAGTAGTAGTAGTAGCAGTTTAAGTAGTTGTAGTAGTAGTAGTAGCAGGAAGTAGGATTAGTAGTAGAAGGAGCATAGCAGTAGTAATAGTAGGACAGGTAATAGTAGTAGCCTTTGAAGTAGTAGTATTAGTAGTAGAAGCACTACTAGTAGTATTCGTAGCAGTAGCAGTGGCAGCAGCAGCAGAAGTAGTAGTAGTAGCAGTAAAAATATTGGTGATAGCAACAGCAGCAAGAGTAGGAGCAGTGATTGTAGATATAATAATAGTAGTAGTTGAAGTAGTAATAGTAGTAGTCGTAGTAGCAGCAGCAGTAATATAAGTAGTATCAGCAGCAGTAATAACATTTGTGGTAGCAACAGCAGCGACAGTAGCAGTTATTGTATCAGTAGTAGCGGTTGTAGTAGCAGTAATATTATTAGTAGTAGAAGTAGTTGTAGCAGCAGCAGCGTCTGTAGTAGCAATAGTAGTTGTAGTAGTGGTAGAAGTAGTAGCCTTTGTAGTAGTAGAACCATGCAATCTTATCTGTTTCTCAAAGCCAACATTGGTGGGGGCGAAGACAGAGAGGCAGCAACAGCAGCAGCAGTAGTAGTAGTAGTAGTAGTAGTAGTAGTAGTAGTAGTAGTAGTAGTAGTAGTAGTAGAAGCAGTAGTTTAAGTAACAGAAATAGCAGTTTAAGTAGTAGTAGTAGTTGTTGTAATAGTAGTAGTAGTAGTAGTAGTAGTAGTAGTAGTAGTAGTAGTAGTAGTTGTAGTAGTAGTAGTAGTAGTAGTAGTAGTAGTAGTAGTAGTAGTAGTAGTACTAGTTGTAGTAGTAGTAGCAGCAGTAGTAGTAGAAGTATAGCAGTAGTAATAGAAGGACACAGAATAATAGTTGCATTTGAAGAAGTAGTAATAGGAGTAGTAGTAGAAGTAGCAGCAGCAGCAGAAGAAGCAGTGGTTGTAGCAGTTATAAAATTAGTGGTAGCTACAGCAGCAGTAGTAGTAGTTGCATTAGTAGAAGCAGCGGTTGTACTAATAATAATCATGACACATGCAGCAATAGTAGTAGTGGTAATATTGCTAGATGTAGTAGTGATAGTAGTAGTTGTAGCAGTAGTGGTAGCAGTAGTAGTAATAGTCGAAATAGGCATTGTAGTAATACAACCATGCAATCTAATCTGTTTCTCAAAGCCCTGATGGGGGTGGGGGCAGAGAGAACAGCAGCAGTAGTATTAGCAACAGTAGTAGTATTAGTAGTAGTGGTATTAGTAGTATTAGTAGTAGTAGTAGTAGTAGTAGTGGTGGTGGTGGTGGTGGTGGTTTTGGTGGAGGTATTGTCAATATAAATTTTTGAAGAAGTAGCAGAAGAATGAAAATGCACATGAAGCCAATATAATGACGAGTTAACAAGACAGCGTTGCTAATGGATCAGACATAACGATTTTCTAACAGAATATAACTGCACTTGAAGCCAACACAATGACGATCTTACTAGATAGCATAACTAACTGATCAGACATAACGATTTTCTAATATAATATAACTGCACTTGAAGCCAACACAATGACGACCTTACTAGAAAGCATAACTAACTGATCAGACATAACGATTTTCTAACAAAATATAACTGCACTTGAAGCCAAAACAATGACGATCTTACTTGATAGCATACCTAACTGATCAGACATAACGATTTTCTAACAGAATATAACTGCACTTGAAGCCAACACAATGACGATCGAACTAGATAGCATAACTAACTGATAGGAAATAACGATTTTTTGACAGAATGTTACTCTACTTGAAGCAAACAGGATGACGAGTTAACTGCGTATATTAAAACGTGTCCAGACAAATTCATTTTCTGACATTATACTATTGTTATTGAAGTAAGTACGATGACCAGTTCACAAAACAGCACTGCAAATTGACCAGACAACTTATTTTCTGAGATAACAGTATTCATTTGAAGCCTGCAAAATGACGGGATAACATGACAACATTGCAAACTGACCAGACATGACGATTTTTTGGCAGATAATTACTTAAATAGAATCTAACAAAATGACAAGTTAACACGATTACATGCCAAACAAACAACACAACATAATAAACAAACAATATGTAATGAATATGAACAAAACATAATGGTATGTCAACAGAACATGATGCCATATCTCGACATAAGACAGTTGAGGCGTTCCATAATTTTCGTTTATTTGGTGTATCCCTTGCTTCCAAAGGATCTAACGTCAGAACTTATTTACTAATGAATCACATAAAACGATTTCTGAGAAATAACCACACTTGAAGCAAACATAATGACAAACTAACTAGATAGCATGGCTACATAATCAGACATAACGATTTTTTTGATAGAATACTACTTCACTTGTAGCAAACAGAATGACGAGTTAACTACGTATATTACAAAGTGACCCGACAAAATCGTTCTGTGAAATTATACTATTGTTATTGAAGTAAACAGGATGACCAGTTCACAAAACAGCATCGCAAATTAACCAGACATGGCAATTTTTGACAGAATATTACTTAAGTGGAAGCTATTAAGATGACACGTTAACACAGCAACGACAAACAAACAAGACAACATAATAAACAAACAATATGTGATGAATAAGAACATAACATTTATTAAATGTCAACAGAACATGATGCCATATCTCGACATAAGATAGTTGAGGCGTTCCATACGCCCGCCTTATGTAACTCTCCCCTGGTTTTCTCATGACGTGACTAGTATGGGTTTTAATTGAGATTTTACGTTCCTATCAAAACTATTTAGGTCATTTTTGAGACGTTGCTTCTAAATTTGTGGGACTTTTACCCGAAATTGAGATGAAATGACATCTAAAGCCTACCACCCAAACATTACTGGTATGCAAAACTAATTTTAAACAGTTTGCAAGAAGATACAGCAGACGACACAAACAGACGATATTTTCAGATGCAGCTATTCTTGGCGCCTTAAGGGTTAAGGTTTTATAACACTTACCTTCACTGCTTTCAGGATTGTCGACAAATGATTTTGGGTGAAGACCTGCCACCATCTTTCAAAGAAAAACTCAACAGTAAGCCTCTCGCGAGGTACATGGAACAGTGTGCGCGGATCACGTGGCAGATGACCATTCAGAATTCACCGATGATTCTCTCCGTTGCTGGCACGGATTTTGATGACGCAGTCCACAAGTTGTGGTGGTCGTGTGACCGATCAAATTCGAAGAAAATTGACTTCTTTGTTTGGCCAGCATTGTATGACTTCAAAAATGGCAATTTAATGGTAAAAGGTTGTGTCTATACAAAATAGTTTATTTAGATATAATGATACACTGCAAAGCCCTCAATGGACAATAAATTCCGACTGCTTTGTTTCTGAACGCTCCAGAAAACATGTGCATTTTTAGCCTTTTGAAGTAATCAGTTGCAGAGCAAAATACAGTAAAATTCCACTTTTAAGACCACCTAAAATTGAGACTAAATCTGCTTTTAAAAGCTTATTGAGAAGGTTTCTGTTATTCTTTCTCTGTGTGTTTGACACCCAGTGTCCCCTACTAAGAGACCACCTTTGGTACTGTTCAAAAGTGGTCTTAAAGACCACTTTTGAACCGTACCAAAGGTGGTCATAATAGTGGAATTTTACTGTATACCATTTTTGTCTGTCAGGCTTTGTGTAACGACTGTTTTCGCTTCTTGAATTATACAAGTACCAGAGGATGAGTTTTTTTTTGTAAAGAAATACTATTCAGTCTCTTTTTTTTAGCCCAGTATGGGCTCCCTTAACAAGTCACCCGTAGCGAAGGTCTCCCAGTCAATGATTATATCAAATCAGATAAAAAATTGAAATATGTAAGATTTGCTTCCCTTGGTACAGTATCACACTCGTAAACCAGTGAACAGTTTATGATATCTTCCACTGAAAGACTTGTGCGACTAGCAAAGACACAGATCAGCCTGTACAATCACTCATTCTGAGAAGAGTCTTTTTTAAAGCTGCGGGAGATAAGCGAAAACCCTTATACTACATGGATGTTCAGGATTGTTTGAGACTTCTTAGTCTCTAAATTTATATGTTAGGTTTTGTCATGCCCTGACTCAAATAAAATACACCGGCATGAATATTCGCCGTTACTTAACCCTTATCCTGCTGAATAAAACAATTTATTCACACCTATTTCACACCTACTTCTGACTGTCCATCAATTAAATTACATGTACTTTATAGTTAAGGCTGGCTTTTCAAAGTAAAAAAGATATTCGATTATCATCAGACTTGTCACTGTGATTGATAATCTGTTTAATAGCAATCACTGAAGATTTCAGCATAATTTTACCTTTCTGGCTTGCTATCTGGACATGACTCTTTAATACCATATGTTATACGTTATTGTATGTATTCGGACAGATAGGTTTGAGCGAATAGTGTAGACCCAGATGAGATACCACAGAACGCGGCATCTCATCAGGATCTGCACTGTTTGCCATTTATCCAGCTATTTTATTCACATCAAAAGTAAGTAAATTGTATTTATCAAATAATCGATTACTAGTAAACACATATCGATGACAATTTTAGGGAATTTATTGATCGTTTAATCGAGTACCCGATTAATCGTGTCAGCCTTATTGATAGTAAGTATTTGTTCAATTCATAAACTGCATGACAAACAGTGTAGATCCTGATCAGATTGTTTCTTCAGAACAACACTGTTTGCAAAGGAAGGGTTGTCGTGTTCAGTGGGATAAGAGTTACGGAAGCTAATCGTTTGCTTTACTTGCCTATGTACGCTAGCGTGTGTGCGTGCGTGTGTGTGCTCTCGAGAGAATTCCCATGTCTGTGCGTATGTGCATATATTTGTTTACGAAGGTTTGCAGCCTCTGGGGTTTGATAAAATGAAAAAAGTCATGTGTTTTGAATCCACTGTAATGCTCAAAAGATATACAGATTGACTATTGAAGTATTTCGTGTTCTTTCTAATCCTCCGTGGTGTAGTGGTTACGCTACTCGCCTTGTAAACCAGGGGTCGCAGGATAGATCCCGGGCTTCTCCAGACTTTCGGATGAGTCTTTAAACCGAGGTCCCGTCTCCATATGACCTTAGCTGTTGGTGGGACGTAAAACTCAAACACTCACTCACTCTAATCCCACCTTAGCATCATCACAGTGGACCTAGGATTTGTTAGCCAACTGATCTGGCACTGCTGTATCGGTCGCTTAACAAACCAACATTGTGACCCACAGCTCATAGAGAAAAGTGGGGTCCAAAGGCAAACATTATTTTCCTATTTTGTTCTAGTCAAAAACATGGATTGAGGGTACCCAAAGCATATAAATGTCAAATTTGTATAGGAAAAATGCATTTTTGGAGCGAAGAAAGAATTCATACGCTATTATACAGACAACATTTTCTTAGTCTGTGGGGCCCTCAAGGACGGGTAACCCTCACGTGAATAAGCCTGTCTGTCCCAAATTCGAACTTGTCCATGGTTTTATGCCTGTCCTCGTTAGCCTCAAGTTTGATGAAGTTTCTATCAAAAATGAAGTGACTGTCTACCGGGCATCATTTTCCCCATTATTAGCCTCTTAGAGACCAAAGGACAAGTCCTGTAATGTAAGCAACGCAAATGTGAATAGCCTGATCTGCTCCAAATTCGAACTTGCCCAAGATTTTACGACTGTTCTCATTACCTACAAGATTAATGAAGCTCCAATCACAAAAGACAGAAAATTCCTATATTAAGACCACCTTTGGAACTGTTCAAAAGTGGTCTTTTAGACCACTTTTGAACAGTTCCAAAGGTGGTCTCTGATCAGAGGACATTGTATGCAGTAAACACAAAGAAAGAAAACCTGCAGCATACAAATTAAGCTTTTAAAAGCAGAAATAGTCTTATTTTTAGGTGGTTTTAATAGGTGAATTTCACTGTAAGTTGCTATCTTCTTGACAATATTTTTCCCATTACATGTCTATGGGAGACTAAAGGGCAAGTTACTCCCATGTGAATAACCGAACTTGTCCAAGATTTTATAGCTGTCCTCATTACCTACAAGTTTGATCTAGACCCAATCAAAACATAAAGTGGCTGTTACCCGGGCAACGTTTTTCCTATTAATTGTCTATAGCAGACTAAAAGGCAAGTGTGAATAGTACGATCTGTCCCAAAAACGAACTCGCCAAAGATTTGAGGCTGTCCTCATTACCTGCAAGTCTGATGAAGATCTCCTCGGGCGTGTCCAGACTTTCCGACGAGTCTTTAAACCGAGGTCCCGTCTCCATATGACCTAAGCTGTTGATGGGACATAAAACTCAAACACTCACTCACTCTGATGAAGATCCCATCAAACATGAAATCGCTATCACATCGGACAACATTTTCCCAATTCTAAGAGGCCCTCGGGGCAGGTAACTCTCATACAAATAATCGAAATTGGTCCAAAATGGAACCTGTTAGAGATTTTATGCCTGTCCTCATTTACTGCAAGTTTGAACAAGAACTGTCACTATAAGTGAGCAATGCTCCCGGAGGAGCCAATTGGAGGAAAAAAAAGTGCGGACTAGCCCACAAACCCACAAAAATTTAACAAAATTGTCGAAGAAATGTGGAAGTAGTTCGCGTCACAAGGTTTATGAACGCGTTTTTCAGAAAATATGATCAACGTGAAAATTGTGTTAGGCACCCCTTTACCTCACAAGGAATGCTTGTGCAAAGTTTCAGCTCAAACATTGAAGAAATGTGGAAGAAGTACTCGTCACAAGGTTTTCAAACGCGTTTTTCAGAAAATCAAGGGCCGTAACTCCGTCACAGATGACATGATCAACAGCTCAAACGGTGGAGAAATGTAGAAGTAGTTCGCGTCACAAGGTTTAAGAACGCGTTTTTCAGAAAATCAAGGGCCATAACTCCGTCACAGATGATAGGATCAACGTGAAAATTGTGTTAAGCACCCCTTCACCTCACAAGGAATGCATGTGCAAAGTTTCAGCTGAATCAGTGGAGAAATGTTGAAATAGTTCTCATCACAAGGTTTTTAGCACATTTTTTTAGAAAATAAAGGTTCGTGACTCCTTCGAAAATGACAGAACCAACGGGAAAATTGTGTTAGGTATCCCTT
This sequence comes from Lucinisca nassula, assembly GCA_963580285.1. Lineage (NCBI taxonomy): Eukaryota > Metazoa > Mollusca > Bivalvia > Lucinida > Lucinidae > Lucinisca > Lucinisca nassula. The sequence goes on from OY757015.1 coordinate 133,108,197, forward strand.
CACCTCACAAGGAATGCATGTGCAAAGTTTCAGCTCAATCGTTGAAGAAATGTGGAAGTAGTTCGCATCACAAAAAAGTGCGGACTTACAAACCCACAAACGCACAAACAAACGGACAGTGCAGAAACTATATGTCCTCCTACGGGGGCATAAAAATGAAGACACTGTCAATCTGACAATTTAAGTCTATGGGAGTCTAAAGGGCAAGCAACTCTCACATGAACAGACCGATTTGCCCCAAATTCGAACTTATGGCTGTTTTAATTACGTACAGGTAAAACTAGGATCTCATCACGAAAACACGCCAATATAATTTTGACCCCCTTGAACCCCACGTTTATATAGAAAAAACTGGGGTTTACGGGGGTAAACTATATCTTTTCTTAATTCTACTCTAAAATATAGATTGTTGGTACTCGTTAGAACCGCCTCGATGAGGCGGTTCTAAATATAGATTGTTGGTACTCGTTAGAACCGCCTCGATGAGGCGGTTCTAACGAGTTCCCACAATCTATATTTTGAGCAGAAATAAGGAAAATATCACAATTTTTCATTCTATAATCTTAGTTGTTTTTTTCGCCGAAAAAAATTCCGTGTATTTGTTTAGGCATGTTTTCGTAATGTGATCAAAAATAAAGTTTCTATCGCCAGGAAAGCCCCCGCCCATAGGGGCTTGAAGAAATATATGGGCTGCATGATGCTTCCACGCAGAGCTGAATCCGGCCCGCACACTAGTACTGGTAAACAGCTTAGAGGATCTAAGCCTGTCCAGGAACCGCGGTGCGAGGTGGACCGTCCATGCTAATAAACCCAATTGGTTTCATTGGGCGACAGGGCTTGAGATGTCATTTCATCTCAATGTCGGGTAAAAGTCCCACAAAATTGGAAGCAACGTCTCCAAAATGACCTTTACAGTGTTGACGGGGACGTTAAACCTCAAATCAAACAAACAAACAAACTATCGCCAGGATAACATTCTTCGCCATTATATGTCGAGACTAAATGATACGTAAGTCTGATCTGCCCAAAATTCGAGCTTATCCAAGATTATATGTCCTCATTACCTGCAAGTTTAATGAAGATTCAATAAAAAAACAAAGTGGCTATTACCCGGACAACATTTTCCCCACGAAATGTTTATGGGAGACTAAAGGGCAAGCGACTTTCACTAGTGTGAATAGTCCCATCTGCCCCAAAATCGAACCCGTCCAAGATAAAATAGATGTTCTCATAATCTGCAAGTCTGATGACGATTCCATCAAACATGAAATCACTATCATCCGGACAACATTTCTCTAAGTCCATGAGGCCCTCAAGAGCGGGTAGCTCCCTTGCGAATAGACGAAACCGGGCCAAAAGCTCATGGGAATATGCTTATCTGCACCAAATTCGAAAATGTCCAAGATTTTATGGCTATCCTTCTTACCTGCATTGATGAAGATCCAATTAAAAATAAAGTGGTTACATTACGATAACACAACCATTTGACAAAGTGCATTTTTTAGATCTCCAAAATGGCATTTTTTTCTGATGAAAACCCATGATATTTTTCTAATAAGTGCTCAAAACATAGGTTGTGAGTGCTCGTTAGAACTGCCTCATTGGGGCATGAAGAAATAGATGGACTGCATGATGTCTTGGAGTAGAAATAAGAAAAATAAGGTATACCCCCATAAACCCAGTTTTCTCTAAATGAAGTGGGGTTTAGGGGGTGTCTTCATTTCACGGACTTGTTCACGTGATGTTATCCTCATTACATGTCTCTGGGAGACTAAAGGACACGTAACTCTCACGTGAATAATACGATCTTACACAAATTCGATCTTGTCCATGATTTAATGTTCGTCTTCATTAACTACAAGATGAGCGCCCGATCAAAAATAAGGTCTCTATCGCCCAGGCACAAAAAGCTAACGACGGACGGACGACGGACAACAGACTAGGGCATAAGCTGACCTGGCGAGCTAATGATTGTCATTAAGTAAGTGTATATAGATGCCACAACTTATTTTCTTGCGACCGTGAAAATACACAGGCGTCAACGGAAAAGTGACGCATGAGAACATTCTTTTGACACATGACTATAGACCTTTTACATCGACAATCATTGTTATTTGTTGTATCATCACAAGCCCATGATATGACTATACGCAAGCTCTTGATATGAGTATACGCAGGCTCATTAACTGAGTATACGCAAGCTCGTGATATGAGTATACGCAGAGGCTCATTATATGAGTATACATAAGCTCGTGATATGAGTATACCCACTGACTCATTATGACGAGTATACGCAGGCTCATAATTTGAGTATACTCGTATGAAAGGCTGATCTGGATCATTTACTCCCCGATTGTTCGATCATGATTATCTCGTCACCGATTGATCGAGGACGGTATTAATCCATAGTCATTACGATAATACGCCCGTGTGACATAGTGCATTTTATCACATGTCCAAAAATGGCTACTTTTCTTATGAAAATCTGTGATATTTTCTTATTTATACTTGTTGTGGGTGCCTGTTAGAACCGTCTCATTGAGGCGGTTCTAACGAGTACCCATAACCTATGTATTGGCGCAGAAATAAGAAAAATAATGTATACCCCCGTAAACCCCAGTTTTCTCTATATTAAGTGGGGTTTTCGGGGTGTTCAATTTACAGACTTACTCGCGTGATGGTTTAAGCACTAAAATGACTCAGGTCAGCCTGAGCATACACACAGTCTGATCCGAGTTTTCGCAAGTTGCATGAGTAAACTCTGGATTCTGGTCCATCATTACAGCAGATATCCTAGACGCTGATGCTTTGTATCTTCCCTGCTCGCACGTGCCAAACTGCATCTTTTCCTGCATAGACTAACAATTACCATCCTTATGCATAGGTTTCGTCGGTAATCGGTTTTATTTTTACATCATCATCATCATCATCATCATCATCATCATCATCATCATCATCATCATCATCATCATCAAAAGAAACCAAACTATATCAATGTCATTAGTCTGAATGGTGATCAAGAGGACGGGGGTTCGATTCCTGCCGGGGTCGGCAACATTCTTTTGTGGAGATTGATCATGAAATATTTTATATGGTCATTCTCTCCCTGCCGCTGTTTCAAGAAGGGCAGCTGTCAGTTTCTGGCGAAAGAATGTGCACTGTACTGGTTAACCGCTTACATATAAGCCTGTCCAGGAAAATGTGGCTAGGTAAACTGACTGGCTCAAAAATGACCTAAAATAGTGTTGACTGGGCCGTTAAACTTCAATGCAAACGCAATCAATGTCATTAGATGAAATGAAATAAAATGACATTTGTCACGGAGAATAATAGGTTTTCATACTATTATCAGTTTACCTGAAACTGGTCATTATGGATTGACGAATAGTCAGGTCATGTTAGGGTCAAAACATCCCCTGCTTAGGGGTTCTGAACTCTTCAACTTTTCACAATTGCATAGACGAGAATAATATTAAACATGGAAGGAAAAATAGTACAATAACTAGCTTACCTCTTTTACCTTTAAGCATAATCCTGAGAACCCACAACGATTAACAAACCCGTGAGCTGCAATGACGTCTTTTGTATCTGTAGAACTAGGATCTTCGAAAACTTGGGATATTTCCCTTTGTGTCTGGTCTAAACTGTGATCGCAGCCCCCGTCCACTGGGGCATGAAGAAATAGATTTGACTGCATGGTGTTTCCACACAGAGATGAAAGCCTTAAAATTTCAGACGATTGACTTGCGATTTTCGGCTATAAGGGAAAATTCATTATTTACCAGCCGGAGGGGTTGGATGATTTTTAAACAAAATCTGACCCCCTATCAAGTCAAGCGTCAACCTATGATCACCCCGCCCCCCTATGGGTACTGAAAATAAAACCTAGATCCACCCCCTCCCACGCCTCGGTCTACTCCAGCCTACTGTACCCTACCCATTCGGTCTACCCCAGTCTATTGTAAACTTAATAGAAATTCAAAAGTAAAGGGGCAGTCCCTATAAGGCCCATTTTATGGCCACTTTTGATTTTCTTTAAACTTTGCAGACTCAACATAGGATGTATTTGCTGTAATGTGGTGAAATTTCAGATCCGCAGATTTAATGATATTGGCTCTATGAGCAACCAAAGTGGGCGGGGTAATTCTACCCCATTGAGAGACCTGTAGTTCTTACGCTATTATCTCTAGCGCAAAGCATCTTGTTAAGTGGGTCATTTTAGTATTGTTTAGACCTTTATAGATGTTAAACATAATGTATATGTTTTTGTTGAAAAATTCTCCACTTTACCACTATACTCACTTAGATGTCGTACCTAAATTTCAGCTAAATTTACTGACCATCTTTACGCAAAACCACAACGTAAGTTTGTTTCCAAAGCTATTGCAAAAGTACTTGACAGGGATAATTAAGATATAATAGGCATTGCCAAATTATGAGCATTTCTTTCGACTATAATTAGAGTTATCTGCCCCTGAATACTTTTTTGTCATATTTTCTGCCATATTTAAAATCTATAACTATATGGCAAAAGGATTCTTCAAAGCAGTCAAAACTCAGCACACAATGCTTTTCTATCGATCAAATAAAGCTGTTAGGTGATTTGTGAATATCATCTTTAATAATGACTGAAACAATATGGGTGGGTTAAATACACCCCTTTGCTATTTCTACTGCAAAAATTCCTTGGCTTTTTGTCAACTCATCTTCACAAATCATACTAGTGAAGAGTAAGCACTAGCACATACTATAATTGATGGTAGAAACAATAATTTTTCACATTTGTTACACCAAAAATGTCTAGCAATAAAGAAATTGATCTTTTATTGAATGACAACACTTATTTTACATGAGATTTTATATTTATTCTTTTGCTCTACAACACATTCTATTAAAAGTAAATAGCCTCGATAGCTCAGTGGCTAGTGCGTTCGACTTACAATCGAAAGGTTGTTGGTTCAAATCCGGCCACCAGAGGCAAGCTGTATCGTTAGGCAAGACACGTAATGGCACTGCCCCACTCCACTCAGGTGTAAATGGGTAGCAGTGGAGCAACGGTCACTGCTTTTCTCTCGCGCACGTGATAACACCCAAAATGTGTGTTCGAGAGCGATTCAATTAGCTTGAAGCTTTCATGGCAATCGAACTAAAACCAATTGGTATAAACTAAGTAAATAGAATTTAGTAGACTATTGCTAAAAAGCTATTTGCCCTGTTTACACGTTTTCAGCAGCTGTTTCAAATAATTGACTTGTTTGATTCAGCTGTTGTTGTAACAAGTGTTATTCAGACAGTTTAGTATACTAACGCATTGAAAGGTGCTGCAGGTATCTGTTTTAACAATTACGTTGATACCGGGTTATGAAAATAATTTGAAACCTTAAAGTTTCAATCTTATATTCTTTGTATCATATACTGCATTGTTAATATATAGAGATTATCATATGGCAATTTTCATATCATACCCTATATCAGCCCGAGACTCCCATGCCATATCATAATCTGTTTATCATATATTTCACTTTTGAAAAAAAATGTTCAAAATAAATTGTATTAATTGCATCTGCCTAATACCAAAGTTACAATGAGACTCTCATTATCTTTGGTCTAGCTATGTAATTTAAGAGATGCTTGCGATTTGACAGATGAAAAAGTCTGTCAGCAATCCCCTGCATCATTCTTTCGCCCATGTTCCTATCGTATTCGCTGCGCTGTGCCATGTTTTTTTTTTTGTTTTTGGTTTTGCCAAACAGTTCGAACAGACGAAAATATTGCAAATTGCAAATGGCGTCCTGAATGCCGCAAAAGGAAGAACGCCGCGGGTTCCGAGTAGGGTGACGTCAGAGGTATGATAAAGGCTTAGGGGTGCGATAAAGGGTTGTGATATGGATTTTTGGGGTATGATAAAGCTCATGCGATATGGCAGCACGTGCATGCGTGATACGTGCATTGGTGTCACGTTCGTATCGCATATTCAAAAACTAAGTATTTTATACTAAATGTATGATAAATATTTATATCTAATTCATTATGGTGTCAGACGCACACCATAATTAATTAGACCTTTGTAAAGACTGCTTCGAGGTAATTAAGCAAAATATATTTTATTCTACTAAGTTTTGCCCACATATGGCAAATTTTCCTACAATTTTTATTCTATGTGAGGATTCGTGGGTTCAATGCCGGCTTCTCCAGACTTTGGAATGAGACTTTGGAATGAAGTGGGGCACGCACAGTTGGTTGCTGTGCACATATATCATCTGTACTCTGGTACTTAAGTTTCTTTAGACACAATACAGAAAATAATGACACTAAACCTAACAGAGCTCACATAGACCACGTCGTAGATGAAGCCATAGACACTTGGAGTGCATCAAGTGAGTCTGATGAAGATGAATAGAAAGGATAGATGGTTACAGGGTACTAAATTCATTTGTAACAGTAGCATCCTTCTCGGTCTGATAGAGAACAGGATAGAAGACAAACCCACCAAAGTCAAACATCAGACCTGTGAAGCCATTAACAAAAGTAGCAAGGAACGGTTCAGGGAAAGCCACAATCACAAGATGTGGCCAAAGCAAGGACAGACAAAACACATAACATGCCAAAAACAACACATTCTAACTCAAAAGGGGTGTTTTAAATGAGAAACAAAAGACACACAACAAATGTAACACACAAAGGGGACATCAACAGGCCAAAGTATTGCATGAACCACTGCCTTAGAATGGCCGGTAGCGCAGACAACCATTTGGATGAAGGACCCTCTAAGTCCAGCCAACATTCACCATTCGTTCAGGTGTAAAATATTGAATGCTTGTTTTTTTTACTGGATGTCTACCATAACTGTCGGTGCTAAATCAGGATCTGTGTAGTCACTCTTCTTTCTGTCAAATCCCTAAGCAATTGTTGGTCAGCCAAAACTGATAATCTATTAAAGATTGGTTGTCAAAATCACTGGATAGGTAAATTCATAAAAAAAAAAACACCTACCAGTTGGTAAGTAGATAAAAGATGCATACGTGTATATGGTGTCAAGAGTTAAATGCAAGGCTCAAAGAGTACCAGAATCAAAGGCAAGAGACTATTGAAGGCTCCAATATGATATACAAGTGAAGGGACATAGTAAGCAAGTGCCTTATAGGTTCTGAAAATATAAATGAAGCCTAAACTGCTGTGGGATCTGGACAAGATGAACCACAATTATCTACATACTATTTTGGCTGCAGTTCCAAATATATGTAAAATCAACTGAAAAGCTTCAAAATAAATGTTGTGATGTAATGCAAGATTTTTTAAGTCAAGTAAAGTTTCAATGCTATAGGTAGGTATGGTTCGATCCCGGGCCGCGACATACCAAAGTCGTTAACAATGGTACTAGCTGCTCCTCGCTTGGCACTCAGATTTACGGGGTAGAGCTAGGACTGGTCGACCCAGTGTTAGGATAATGTGACTGGGTGTGGTATCATGTAATGTGTCTGGGACATGATACTTCAGTGAGGCAGCACTATAAAAGTGAGCATTGAGTTCCTTGTCGCAACCAGACACCGTCGTGATATGACTGAAAAATTGTTGAAAGCGACGTTAAACCCGAATTCACACACACACACACGCACGCACGCACGCACGCACGCACACACACACACACACACACACACACACACACACACACACACACACACACACACACACACACACTATAGGTAGGTATGACCTAAAAGGAGACTTATTCTAAAGATTATGAGAAAATTTCGGTTTTTCTAACTTCATCTTAATTGTCAGAAAGATAGATTTATGAAGATGAGTTGACATAAAGCCTAGGAATTTTTGCAGCAGAAATAGCAAAGGGGTATATTTAACCCACTCATATTGTTTAATTGCCGGCCTCAGTGGCTCAGTCGGATGCGCGTCTGACTGGTGATCAGGAGGACGCGGGTTCGACTCCCGCCGGGGTCGGCAACATTCTTTCGTGGAGATTGATCATGAAATCTTTTCTACGGTCATTCTCTCTCTTCCGCTGATTCAAGAAGGGCAGTTGTCAGTTTCTGGCGAAAGAATGTGCACTGTACTGGTTAACCGCTTACGTATAAGCCTGCCCAGGAAAGTGTTGATAGGTAAACTGACCGGCTCAAAAATGACCTAAATAGTGTTGACTGGGCCGTAAAACTCCAATACAAACAAATATTGTTTAATTCATTATCAAAGAAGATATTCACAAATCACCTAATAGCTTCATTAGATTGACAGAAAACCATTGTGTGCCGAGTTTTTGACTGTTTTGAAGAATCCTTTTTCCATATATCCATAGATTTTAAATTTGGCAGAAAATATGACAAAAAAATGGATTCAGGAGCAGACAACTCCATAAGTAATTGCAGAAGAAAGAAATGCTCATAATTTGGCAATGCCTATTATATCTTTATTATCCCTGTTAAATGCTTTTGCAATAGCTTTGGAAATAAACGTATGTTGTGGTTTTGCGTAAAGATGGTCAGTAAATTTAGCTGAAATTTAGGTACGACTTATAAGTGAATATAGTGGTGAAGTGAAGAACGTTCCTACAAAAACATATACATTATGAATAACATCTATAAAGGTCTAAACAATACTAAAAAGACCCAATTGCCAGAATGTTTTTTGCTAGAGATTATAGCGTAAGAACCACAGGTCTCTTAATGGGGTAGAATTACCCCACCCACTTTGGTTGCTCATAGCGTCAATAACATTACATCTGCTGATCTGAAATTTCACCGCATTACAGCAAATACATCATGAGTCTGCAAAGTTTAAAAAACATTAAAAGTGGCCATAAAAATCGGCCTTCAGTTAAACAAGGCAAATTCCTCTGATACCGAGGCCCCCTTTTTGGATTTACATTTATCTATTGTAGATGGATTTGTTTCTTGCAAAATTTATGATAAACGTGATGATTTTGATTTCGAGATTGTAAGTGTTCCTTTTTTGGACGGTGATGTTCCTCGTGCGACATCGTACGGGGTTTATATTTCGCAGTTAATTCGATTCGCTAGAATGTCTAGTCATGTATCCGACTTCAACACTCGTAATAAATTATTAACCGCTAAACTTCTTAATCAGGGGTATCGGTATCATAAACTACGTAAAGCCTTTTCTAAATTTTATAGACGTCATTCTGATTTGGTTGCAAAATTCAATGCTGGACTTAAAACACTTCTGCAACAAGGCCTATCGGAACCCGAATTCTATGGTGACTTAATATATTAATCTAGAAAAATACATGCCTGTAATGACTTTAGTATCCAACTTCGTAAAATCGTTCGTCGATAAATAAAGATTGGGTACAACATAAATGTTATAAAACAGACTGCGTGCATGGTGGTTAACCCAATCACGGTTGGCAACTTTGCTTCCCTCTTTGATTGCACACCGGTGGGTCGGGCCTAAGATTATATGACGGTTCCAGCGTAAAAAACATAAATGGAATTTTATTTTAGTATTCTTTATGTTGGTTGGCGCCTGATGCTCTGTCTTTGGTCGGGCCCCTCGGAGTCTAACTGTTGGTTTTCTTTTGCTCCAGCAATTCTGTTGTTGTATGCTGTCGAGTCCTCAACCTTGTTTCATCTCTGTATTTTTTTTATTTGTATGTTCTCGGAGATGTTACACCGATGAGTTAGGAAGCCTTCATGCGGACTAAACGAAATTAGTGTATACCGCGGCAGAGGTAAGGGTGAGGATTATGGCCATGTAAAATCGATTTAAGCCCCCCCCCCCCCCCCCCCCCCCAGTGGAATTCTTTACACTGACCGTTCCAAGGCGGTTCTTCTGTGGCGGTTTATTTATGTTGTTGTTTGTTACTTACTGTGTCTATCACTTGTGTCTTTTTATTTTGGATGGCCATTTGGCCATTTTGTGGGAAAGAAACTGTCCTTATGGCCTTCCTTTGTTTAGGTTTCCATTATGGTCTGGTCGCTTCATGTTTGTGTTTCTTTCCCTTTGGTGTCTTTGATGGGTGGAGTAAGTTAATTGTATCGATTCCTGATCTTTGTTTTACTTCTACTTATAGGGACTGCCCCTTTCAAAATACTTTTCTTAAACATATGATTGCAGCATGCTTTAATCTTATGCATACGTTTTATACAAGGTTGGTCCTCCTCAAAATAAAGATCAATACAGAAATCCTTTTACTTGCAACCGGTTCAAAAATGACATTCAAAGTGTTGACTGGGCCTTAAACTCCAATTCAAACAAAACAATGTTCACTTGCTAAAATAAATGTAGCATTTGCACAGCATCTGTCACGCTTGTTTCAACACTTTGTTAGAAGTCTCTGTGGTGTAGCGGATAAGCTACTCGCCGCATAAACCAGGGGTGGTGGGTTCGCCCACAGGCTTCTTCAGACTTTCGGATGAGTCTTTAAAACGTGATCCCATCTCCATATGACCTTAGCTGTTGGTGGGACGTAAAACTCAAACACACTCACTCACTCAACACTTTGTAATGTCACGATTGTATATGGCTGTGGAATACTCTGTGGGTGTAGAGGTGGCATGTCTTCAGATAACATAATCAGGATTTCTTCAACCCGCACAGAATCCGACCTTAGAGCTATGAATTTTTTAAGCAAAAATGGTTGTGAAAAATAGCAACAAAGGAGTTCCATGCATGTTATTACTAAGCAGTGTATCTCGGAACACATGTTCAACTAGAATCATAAATGTTCCAAAGAAAGAATAATAAATTCCAAACGCCTCCTCATAAGGTTATGAGTTCGAACAGATCCAAGATGGATATGAGGCCAAGAATGGACTGAAATTGAAAATTTGAATTTGTTATTAACAAGTGTCCTTGCAGTTTGTCTATTTTCTGGCTTTTTCTCATATCTGATCCTTTCTACCAGAAAATTTGGTGAGGTGGAATATTTTTACCACTTTCGGCTTATTTCAGAACAACTGCTCAATTGTTGTTTTACAAATGGAAGGTACGTATTAGCAGTCAAAATACAATTTGTTTTCACAATTTTCTCACAAGAAAACTTAATATTTTTCTTTGAACTAAATTTATCTATAAATCAAGCCACTGTTGCTGACAAAAAGACCCTGAATAGCTTGTGTAGCTGAGTGTTACAGGGAAGGCTGTTCAGCTTGTACTTCCGTGTACAGTACTTCCGTGTACAGTATAACACGTCTATGTGACATGGAGCATAATCTTTCATTTCATATAAGGCAGTTGAAACAAGTACCCACAACCTATATTTTGGAACAGAAATAAGAAAAAAAATTGTATAGATCTACCTCTGTATACCGCAGTTTTCTCGATATAAAGTGGGGTTTAGAGAGGGGCTCATTACATGGACATTTTATTCAGTGATGCATACGACCAATCACTCGTTAACTGCTTATCAGATCTTACAAAATCCTTTTCCCTTTTATTTTAATAGGCGAAGTAAAAAGATACCAGCTTAATAAAAGTGGGGATGAGAAATAAGTCTGTGTTGAGATAAAGAAGATGAGCAAGCAAACCACTGAGTTGATATAAGAGTGAAAAATGTTTTAATGACAGTTGCCCTCGCACTGAAAAAAAAAAAAAATAAATAAATTTTCATGTGACAACCCCTCCAGCTGTATGAACGCTGAATCCACCCCCCCCCCCCAGCCCAGCAATCATAATTCTTATATTGCACCCCCACCAAAAAAGCCCTTTTTTGGCAGTAAAATTTACAATATATTTGAATGGGCGTCTTTTCGTAATGTCTTTGTTTTGATCAACTATGAGACTTTTATTGTGGTTAGTCCTTAATTTTCTGTGAAAGTTGAGAGAAAAGAAAATCAAGTCTAAAATATTTTAAAAACTATACTAAACTAATGCGTGGCCTGCCCAGGAAAAGTCTGGTTAGGTAAACTGACAGAATCCGATATGATCTAAATTGTATTAACCGGGCCGCTTCACTCAAACCAAACAAACAAACTAACTTATAGCATGTTGCCTGGTAATGAATTTTGCTTGCCAGTTTAAGGTTTAAAAGTGCATCGACAAGACAGCGAATTTTGCATGACTGGTGTCAATTTCATGTGTGCGTGATTTTGCAAAATGATATCTCTTTTTAACACATTCAATTGCCCGTGCAAAATATGATAAACATCATGCATTTTACCTACATTTTGCCACGCCAAAAGAAACCCCGTTTTTGCCATTTGCGATCAACAAAGGCGCAGATCAGCCTGCGCATATGCGCAGGCTGATCTGCGCCTTTGATGTCGCTGCTTGACTAAAACAATGCCCCTAGTTTCTGTATACAGAATTTCAAGACTCTTGCTAGTCTGTGGAGCTGACAAGGCTGGTTTGTGTCTTATCCAGTCGCAAACCCCAAAGGCAGGTTTTCACGTGATGGGTTTCGTTTGGAACAGTCTCGTTATCTGAATGCCCGTTTTTTTGTTCGACTCCGCTGCCCTTAAGCATCAATTTTGTTTACTAGGAAGATGAAAATGCAAATTCAGACTGTTCCGGGTTTTTCACGAAGTTTGACTAGTACATGTATTTTTATTGCATTGAAGATGCGCCTTTGATTTGTAATAAGCCTGTCGTTTGTTTGTTTGTTTGTTTGTTTGTATTTAAGTTTAACGGCCCAGTCAACACTATTTAGGTCATTTTTGAGCCGGTCAGTTTACCGATCCACACTTTCCTGGACAGGCTTATACGTAAGCGGTTAACCAGTACAGTGCACATTCTTTCGCAAGAAACTGACAACTGCCCTTCTTGAATTAGTGGAAAGCAGTTTAGGTCGTAGTACCAAAGCATTAATCCAAAATCATTAGTCCATAGACAAAATGGCAAATATCAATGTTCAGATCAACAGACATGGACTCCAGAAGAATGCAATCAGGCGTCCGTGGATAGTAAGCATTACTTGGTAAGCAAGCTTCGCCCACCATGCCCATCGACCCGAACGAAGAAAATGTGAAAACGCCGAGAAGGGTATGTTCGAGATTTTGGAAGTCTTCCAATAGCTTTCCATTGGCAAACATATCAGAAACAATTCTGGAAATGGCCACATTGTACGGATCAACAAGATCATGGTGCCTCCCATAGAACTTCTTTAGTGTTGATACCAGTTTGGTTTTTTGATACCCCTGGCACAACAACATGGTAGTGAGCACCTTCCCACGTTCCATAAAGTCCTGATAAGAGAGAGAATGACCGTAGAAAAGATTTCATTATCAATCTCCACGAAAGAATGTTGCAGATGCTGGCAGGTATCGAATCCGCGTCCTCCTGATCACCAGTCAGACGCGCATCCGACTGAGCTACAGAGGCCGGCGTGATAAGCCTGTCAGCGAACATCACATGGTGTCGCCATAACTTTTTTCTACCAAAAAGTGCGTTTTAGAGCAATGGGTGCGAATGCACATTTCAGACAGTAAGTTATGAACTGGACTTGAATCACACGGGTGGTAATCAGGGGAACTAGCTCGAAAATGAGTCAATGGAAATTTGTTCCCTCGACACATCCGGGAGCTCTCGAGCTAGCTCCATCGCCACGAAACTTGTAAACAAAGGTAGGTGTTGAAGAGTTTTATCACCATTTTCTCCTTTGTAAGCTTTTTATAAAAAAATCCGGCAATGCAGTTCCACATAGAAATGATTTAACTTTGTACTCCGCTAGAATTTGCCATGGAAATTTGCAGCGCTAGAGTATGCATGAAACTAAACTTTTTATCACGGACCTGAACAATTGTCAATTTATGTAAACACGGAGATTTTGGCCGACGATTTTTCATTTTCCGCCAAAAGTACGCCCTTCATACCCCCAGAAGTAACAGTCCTAGTGAAATGAAACATGGAACGTTTGAAATAGGCAAAATAGTTTGGCCGTGATTACGTAACTTGCGACTTATGACGAAATTACTGTCCGAGCTAGTCTGCTCGACAAGGAGCTAGTTCACTCGACATGGAGATATTGCCCTCAAAATGAAGATGAAACATCCATCAGATGACTGGGGCATGATTCGATGTCTTTCTATGGTAATTTATCCAACTGGTTTCTTTACCTCTGTCTAGTGGGGTAACAAGATACTATGCCCACAAGACGGCCCCTCAGTCGTTTCTCCCGGTCGTTTTGCCCCATTTTGCACCCATAGCTGTTTCGTCTACAAAGCCTGGTCTTTTCGCACCCTGAGTCATTTCGCCCACCTAGTTGCTTCGCCTCCTTCCAATTCACTCGACGTGTAGATATTGCCCTCAAAAATGAAGATGAAACATCCATCAGATGACTGGGGCCTGATTCGATGTCTTTCCAGGCAATTTATCCAACTGGTTTCTTTACCTCTGGCTAGTGGAGTAACAAGATACTATGCACACAAGACGGCCCCTCAGTCGTTCCTCCCTGGTAGTTTCGCCCCATTTTGCACCCATAGCTGTTTCGTTCCCAAGCCTGGTCTTTTGGCTCCCTGAGTCATTTCGCCCACCTAGTTGCTTCCAATTTAGAACGGATCAATGGATGGATGGATGTTTGTTGGATGGATGGGTACACTACAGAGAGGGGTAAGTGAGTGAGTATTAAGATGGATGGGTCCATTGGAAGACGGATGAACGAACGAACAAACGTACAGACAGACAGACAGACAAAAGCCTCTATCGGATAAAATACTCAAAATGTAGGGATGATACTTATTCAAATGATTCATGAATAACTATAATAATCTAGGGAATAAAAAGTAAAGAGGCGCCCGATTATCTAGCACAGGAATATATATATATATATATTTTTTGTTGCATGTCCGGTATTTTTCTGCTCAGGAATAGTCCTTTGGAACTTTTTCCTTGGAAAACGCCCATCTGAAAAGAAAATCGAACATTCAATATAAAAATGCATTATGTCAAATCTCAATTTGAGTTTGCAGCTAAATGGTTAAACCAGACAGACAGCGCACTTAACCACCAGGCCCACTAGCCAGAGGTAAAGAAACCAGTGGGACCATAGAAAGACATCGAACCAGGCCCCAGTCATCTGATGAATGTTTCATCTTTGAGGGCACTATCTCCATGTCGAGTGAACTAGCTCGATTGTCGTGAAGACTAGCTCGTACAGTAATTTCGTCATAAGTGGCAAGTAACGTAATCACGGCCAAAATATTTTGCTTATTTCAAACGTTCCATGTTTCATTTCACTAGGACTGTTACTTCTGGGGGTGTGAAGGGCGTACTTTTGACGGAAAATGAAAAAATCGTCGGCCAAAATCTCCGTGTTGACATAAATTGACAATTTTTCAGGTCCGTGATAAAAAGTTTAGTTTCATTCATACTCCAGCGCTGCAAATTTCCATGGCAAATTCTAGCGGGGTACAAAGTTAAATCATTTCTATGTTGAACTGCATTGCCGGATATTTTTATAAATAGTTTACAAAGAAAATAATGGTGATAAAACTCTTCGAGACCTACCTTTGTTTTCAAGTTTTCTGGTGATGGAGCTAGCTCGAGAGCTCCCGGATGTGTCGAGGGAACAAATTTCCATTGACTCATTTTCGAGCTAGTTCCCCTGATTACCACCCGTGAATAAGCTCAAACGTTTATCCAACATTTCATTTTTATTAGCACTGAATTTACAGTCGAACTTCAATGGCTCGAACCCCTTTGGGACCATGGAAATTTGTTCGAGACAGCGGTAGTTCGAGCCACGGTGGGTATCTATTAGTGCCATACCAGGAGGCATAATGAAGATGATTGCGGGGCAATTTTTCGGTATTATATATTATAAATATATGCTGTGTGTACTCATTAGAATCGCCTCATTAGAATCGCCTCATCGAGGCGATTCTAATGAGTGCACACAGTATATATTTGCAAGATAAAAGAAGAAAATCTCCTTAAATTATGTCTCATTCGTATTCGGAGGAATTCCCTGCGGGTTCAAAAACAGGTTCGACTCTTCCATAGTTAACGAGCCAACAGAGTTCGAGCCATTACAGTTCTACTGTATATCATTCTGCTTCTCTATCTCCAAAACTTTTGCATTCATTTGGTGCTATCAGATAGAAGTCATTGCCTGGGTTAAAAAATAATAAGCATATTCTTATGAGTGAAAACAATTAAATGAATGGACTGTTTCCAGTCCAGTTATCACCGATTACATTCGGACAATGATCTTTTTCTTTGTGGGGTTGGTATGTTTATCAGGGATGGGCGAAAACCGGAGTACCCGAAGAAAAACCATCTGACCTTCCGTTGCAGAATTTGTCGTCTCAGATGTGACCCATCGAGCTAGACTCGAACGCACAGCTCTTACCCACTAGGCCACAGAAGCCCGTTCGGACAATGTTTAACTCTTATCATGCTGTTCACGACAACCCCTATCTTTGGAAACAGTGTAGATCCAGATCAGATGGCTTCTGGAGAAGCCATCTGATCAGGATCTACACTGTTGGACAATCAATTTATGAATTTGTAGGAATAAATTCCATCAAGTAATCTGATTGGTTCAAAGTCAGAAATGGATGTGGCTAATCTGAATATTCAGCAAGAGAAGGGTTAAAAGTTATACCTATTATCTCATTTCTCTTATTTCTAGTCCAGCATAGATTGTGGGTGCTCGTTAGAATAGCCTCATTTAGGCGGCTCTATCGAATACCTACCATCTGCGTTCTCTGAACAAAAATGATAATAAGGTATACACCTGACCCCTTTAAACCCCACTTATCCCTGTATAAGGTGGGGTTTAGAGAGGTATAAACGAACTTGTTAAACTGATGAAAGCCGTTACAGTGCATGGAGGTTTTAGATTTGGGGTTTGTAACCCAGTTTTCACTTTTATGGTGAAGTTTACCTACCATACTTTTCATGGACAGGCTTATTTTTTGTGTTTGAATTGAGGTTTATATGCATGGACGGGCCGACTCGCACCACGTTGCCTGGGAAGGCTTATAGACCTTCTAATAGACTTATGAAAAATAGAAGTGAAGGCAATGCTCAGGAATCGATACAATAAACCCACAGCTCCCATCAGAGACACCAAAGGGAAAGAAACACAAACATGAAACAACTAGACCCTAATGCAAACATCAATAGCGAAACGCCAAAATTACACTTACTTTCCAACAAAATGGCCAACTGGCTATCCAAAATAAAATAATATAAGCGATACACACATGTAAAGTCAGACAATTACAAAAATAAACCACGGCAGAAGAACCGCCTTGGAACGTTCAGTGAAGGCAGAGGGTGTGTGTGTGTGTGTGTGGGGGGGGGGGGGGGTGACTCACAATATGTCTCTTCAGCTCTTGTGTCAGCATAAAATAAATTAAAACCTGGCTTGGATAAAATGTGGCATTGTATCATGGGCCAAACTATTAACATCTCCTGACCTTTTAAGCGCTTTACTGGTACTCATGTGCGGTCAGTTTCAGCTCTGAAGCACCCCCCATACAGCCCAATCTATTTCTCTATGCCCCGATGGACAGGCTTGTACATAAGGGGTTATAACCAATACAGTGTATATTCTTTCACTAAAGCTGACAACTATCCTTCTTGAATTAGCGGAACGGAAAGAACATTTTATGATCAATGTCTACTAAAGAATGTTGCTGGACCAGCCAGGATCAAACATGCGACCTCCTGATCACATGTTAGACACGTATAAGACTGGGCCGACGTGGCCGACAGAACAATTATGCAGTATTGTTTGTCGTCGTGCATGCCCCATGACATCTTTGAATGCGTTTGCTATTTGCTTCAGTTACAATACCGAAGGTGTGTCCTTTACCACCAGCAAAAGGCACATGTGTCCTTTACCACCAGCAAAAGGCACATGTGCCCTTTTCCACCAACCAAAGGCACGTGTGCCATTTACCATCAGCAAAAGGACGTGTTTCCTTTACTACCAGCAAAAGGTATGTGTGTCCTTTACCACCAGCAAAAAGGTATGTGTGTCCTTTACCACCAGCAAAATGCACGCGACTCCTTTACCACCAGCATGAAGCCTCTGTGGTGTAGTGGTAATGGTACTCGCCTGAAAATCCAGGGATTGCCAGATCGACTTCTCCAGACTTTCGGATGAATTTTTGAACCGATGCCCCGCCTCCGTATGACCTGAGCTGTTGGTTGGATGTAAAACTGAAACACACTCACTTTACCACCAGCAAAAAGCACGCATTTCCTTTACCACCAGGATGAAACACGTGTGTCCTTTAGCATCAGCGAAAAGCACGTGTTCCCTTTACCACCAGCAATAGGCACGTGTGCCTCTTACCGCCAGCAGAAAGCACACATAGCATCATTATGGTGTCGACAGTTTATCAATCGGCCCAAAGACTTACAAAAAGGCGCAGTTACGAGTACTGCTGATCGCCGGGGTACCTCTCTCTCTCTCTCTCTCTCTCTCTCTCTCTCTCTCTCTGTCTGTCTGTCTGTCTGTCTGTCTGTCTGTCTCTGTCTCTGTCTCTGTGTCATATGGAGACGGCGCCTCGGTGTAAATTCTCAGCCGACAGTCTGTAGAACACTTTCTGTAACTGGTTATCCCATATGCATATTTTCGTGTATGTCTGGGGGCCCAAGGACACTGACAAAAGTGAAGACCGAGATCAGCAAACCCTGATCAGGGTCTTCACTGTTTGCTTAAAATGTATAATTCCCGAATGAGGGCCACTTTTCCAGCACACATTCAGAAACAATCAGCAAAACAATGCCGTATTGCTTTGATCCTAGGTGAATTGTAATCTGAGATTGATGCAACATGCTCGTATCATTTTCTTACCATTGTTCAAAACCTATGCCCATAGGTTGGGCTCACGGGTTACATTCGCTTCTTTGGTCTCTTTTAGATTCAAGATGCGTGCAAAATATTTTTAGTCACTTTATATGTAAATAAATATCATTAATTTCGTAAATACTATACACTCCTACCAAATTGTGATAAAAGTTTCCTCAATTTGAGTAGCTTTGATCTTACTAGCTTGAAAGACAACAATTTCTATGAAAACAAACAGATCCCAGTAGAAGACTTTAAATCAGACAATATGACAGATAAGAAGATAAAATTCTAGAAAAAGCAGAGTATAATTAGATTTCCAGGTTGTAGCAGAGTTGAACATTATTTAGTTTCCATTGACCAGCCTGCTCAAAACTTTTTTTGTTTTGTCATGGCCCTTCCAAGATAATTTCACTTATTTTGAGCCAAGCGATAATCAGAGGTTGGCAAAAACCAGAGTACCCGGAGAAAAACCACCTGATCTTCCGTTGTAGAACCTGGCATCTCACACGTGACCCCAGTCAGGCTCAAACCCACAGCGGTGAAAGACTTAATGATTAAGAGTCAGGGCTCTTATCCACTAGATCACGGAAGCCCGCAACTGTGCAGGCTTACTTATGTGTGGTCAGTTTCAGCTCTACGTGGAAACACCATTCAGCTCAATACTCGTATTTCTCCAAGCCCCGATAGGCGGGGTGATTTTTGGTTTGATATTGTGTATGATAACTGAATCGTCAATTCTATGCTACTTAAAATCTTACCAAGTCTTTTTTGAGCATATTTACGTAAAGTCGTCTTACTTTGATAGGGGCCGAAGCGTTAAGTCGACTTATTTTGATACCTTTCCTGATTTGACACTTTATAAAAATTCAGGTTGAAAAAATGAATAAGGAATAAGGACAAATGAATAAGAAAAAAGGAATAAGGAAACATCTTATCACTCGTTGCAAACAGTGCAGTCCCATAGCAGATGCTGCAGTACAAGATGCCTGATCAGGGCCTTCACTGTTCCAATTTTTATCAATGTTTAAATTCTACTCAGCCTGGTACCCTTCTGTATGCGGGATAGGAGATCCCATTCTGTACAATATTGAAAAAAGCTTTACTTTTATTTTTCTTTTATTTATTTGTGATTTTTCCTCATTACTAAAAGCTCTTTAAATAAAGACCTTACTGATTAACATTCTTACTTTTCCTTATTTACTTACCTACCTACTATTGAATCAACGTTGAATCAAAGTTCGGTCAATGTTGTGTGCCTGCAGGGTTACTTGCTTACTTACCTACTCGACCACTCACTTGCTCGCTCACGCACTTGCTCACTCACTCAAACCTGTTTCTTTTTCCTAGAAATGAATTTTCCTCTGTATAGTTAAAAGCCGAAAAATCTGTAAATTGTTCTTAGCTTCAGCAACTTCTTGAGTGTTTCCCGATTTTTGCCAGCTCTGGTAATAAAATACCTATTCTGACAGTCCAACGCAGGGAGAGGGTTTAGTTTAGAGATTAAAGTCTGATAACAAAATAGAGAAAATTCAGAAAAAAGTTCAGTATTTTGTAGGACTGTATACTTGATATTCTTTCTGATATTATAACTTAATCCGGAACAATGCCACAAATATGCTAGTAAAGTGCAGTAAGCATCAGTTCTACTTCTACCCTGGTCAAGCTTCGTGCAGGTCTCTATTATCACAAATGAAGGCTCATAACCCGAAGTTGTTGCTCGAATTGTTCAAACAGTAGCTGCGACTAAATTTGGAAAGATAGGACCAAAACGCCCCATACCAAGGTGAGTTATCTCAATATTCTTGTACGCATGTGAAACTTGGGCAGCGGAACTAGAGAGAAGAATACAATTTACAGAGTCTCTTACAAGATTCATTGGCCCACGCGAAGGGCTCCTCAAGGAAGATGAGATAGTATATACATGTCTCCTGCTCATCAGGCCTCACCAAGACATTTTTCCAGGGAACAGTACATGGAATAAGAAGGCGTGAAAGACAAATGCAGAAATGGGAAGATAAGATCAAGGAGTGGACAGGGGTAAGTTTGCAGCATCTCAGATGGCAGTAGAAGACAGAACAAATGGGAAAGACCCAACTAGCACAAAATAACGGGCCAACGTCGGGCCGACAGCGATACGACGTTGAAACGTCGTATCGCTATCGGCCCGACGTTGGCCCGACATGCTTTGCTAGCTGGGGACTGGCCCTCAAGAAGAACTCCTCACTATAGCATCATGAAAACACGCCTATATAATTATACTCCCCGCCCCCCTTGAACTCTACTTTTATATAGTTAAACTGGGGTTAAGAGTGGGTATACCTACTTTTTTATTTCTGCTCTAAAATATAGATTATGGGTAATCGTTAGAACTGCCTCTATGAGGCGATTCTAACGAGTACCCACAATGTATATTTTGAGCAGAGAAATAAGAAAAATAACACAATTTTTCATCTTAAAGTTTTCTTTTTTCAGCGGTAAAGTTTACAATGTAATTGTTAAGGCGTGTTTTCATAATGGTAAAAAGAAGGAAACTGGGATGGTATTTACATGTCTCCCTCTCATCAAGCCTCGCCAAGACAATACTCCAGGGAACAGTTAATGGAATAAAAGCGTTGGAAGACAAAAAAAAATCAAAGCGCCAAAGGCACTGAAATGACAGATTATATGAAAAAATCATAACACTATGAAAACTATGAAAACTTACAGAAAACCTTTCTGAAAAGAGCTTAAAATTTAGAAAGGTAGTTCTGCAAATTCCAATATATGATATGTTTGCAGATGTCTATAGACCGGTGGTATTATGAAACGCCATTTAATATTTCAAATTTTTGAAAGAAACTATTTACGTTTTCAAAACCAAACATTAAAATTCAAGTTTTAACAATGCCACTGTCCATAAGTAACAGTTTTTGTCTGGTCGGTTGTGGACACCTCTACCCAAAGATACTCTATTAGAAAGAGATCGGAGAAGAAAGGCTGGCTAGTCCAATACACGAATTCCACTGGCTTAAAAACATTTTTGAGTAAGAACAGCACTATGAGCCCGCTCGTAATCCTGCTGGATAAGAAATCCCGGATTCTGAGCGTAAACAAATAAATAGAATCGTGTGATTGATGTAACGTCTCGCTGTTCAGTTCACGTCTCAGCTAGCGCTATGATCTTGAATGTTCTTAATGACACTAAGCTGCGTTCGCTAACTGCACGCAATAGCTCGCCACACAATTACGCTTATTTCACCCGATATGTCATGCTCTGTTAAGCACGAGTCGCCTCGGCATACCTTACACCTATACGTCAAAACACCCGGAAACGACAACCGGTGTGATTCACGCTGAAGTGCGATTTGTCACTGAAACGCATACGTCAGTCCCTTAGACGCCAATTTACGTATTTCATGCACTGGCGTAAGTGTTCCGTACGGTGTCGACGCGTTAACTTTGGTCACGACAGGGACGTCTAGCCCTCAAACGTGCATCGCATTAGGGCGACGATCAGTGTCAGTGCTTATTAGTCGGTAGTTGAGACCCCTTGTTTATCTACAGGTACAATGTAGCAGCTGCCGGCGGAAATCTGTTTCGAATATGCGTCTGACGGTCGAACTGATCTTCACGTACGGACGTCGGTCTTCCGCTACGTCGACGTCCACTAGCGTCTTCTGTATATAGTAAGATGTCGCTCCAATAGACGATAGATCACACACTTGTGGCACCCAAAATCAGAGTAAACGTCATCCGCTTTACTTTCCAGGGGCACGCATACGATCCTTTAATGAAAACTGTTGCAATACGCTCTCACTAAATGCTTTTTTGAGAACATATTTCAGTTTCTTCTTTTCTTGGCACGACCTTACATTACACATCAAAAGTTTGATCCTGAACATGTGGTTTCTATCCGTACTGGTGTGAGGGTGGTGCACAGGATCGACGTGGCCGGACTGGTAACCAGACGTCACGGTTGATTGATTTAACCTTTTTAGCTTAAGGGCATGGTGCCTAATTGTGTTGTAATCGTTTGGTTTCAGAATCAAAGCACTGAGAGTGTGGGGTGTAGGTTGGAGTAATAGGCCTGGGCTGAGATTTAAACTGTTTCATTTAACTCTGAAATTCCAAACAAATAGTGAAGATTTTGATAAGAAGACGCGTTTGGCAGCGTCTGATCTTGGTCTACACTGTTTGCCGAGCTTACCCTATGATTCCAGGATAACCCTCTTCCGTCTTATGGAATACTCCGAACTCACTGTGGCTATTTTCTACAAAACAAAAAGTTATTCTGACAAGCCAGTGATAGTCACGTAGACATTAGCACTGAAGCGCTTTTCTTATTAGCAACTTCGGGTCGAATGCCAAACAATCAACCCAAACATAGCCGCGTCGTTTGTCAGTGTTGGGTACATGTAAGTGCTATCTGTAAAATCTGCACATGAATCAAATGGTGGATCTGGCAAACAATGTAAACTCAGTTCAAAAGCCACACAAGACAGTGCTGATCTTGTTTTACACTTTTTGCATTAGTTACTAACATCTTAAGTTTAAATGAATCAGTCCAAGTCCCCGTTCATGACCAGCCTGCATTTAGAGACAATCGGCATGAGTGCTGTCAGTCCTTTGATGTATTCACTGCCTTGGGTTTCTGGAGTGCACTCTTCCATCACTGAAGTTGGGCTCGTCCATTCTGCTAAATATATGGAACCTAGAATTATATCACAGGACCTATACTAAGTATCTGTACCATATTCGAGGGTTGAAAGGGACAGCCTTTCTTTTCAATTTCTCCACGCAAAATCAATATACACCTAAGTTGTAACTGACCTAAACTTGACCTCGAAAGTCAGAAAGAAAACCCATTAATATTCTTGTCTACAGCTGGCCTGGTCCCACAGCAGGCTGATCTTTAAGGATTAAATATTGACAGAAAACAGTGTAAAAACTGAGCAGACTGCTGAGCAGACGCCGCATTGATCTGGGTATACCCGTCGCATGATGCAGCTGATTCATATGAAATGCTCAATCGTCAAGTCGTCTGCTTCAAAAGTTTGTATTACGCTTACAAGGATAACTAATACGCTTGTACAATTTGGATTACTGCGCCAAACCGGACTACATTTTGTGCGGACTCATATTTCTATGGCGGTCAAAGCCGGAAGAAAAAGCCTGAATTACGTAAAACGTGCAGCACAGCAAGAATAGACAGATGGAATCTGTCATTAAAAATGGGAAGATAAGATCAAGAAGTGGACAGGGATGAGCTTTGCAGGATCTAAGGCAGGACAGAGACTGTCATGAAGTGATCAAGTGCTACTACAACCGGCAGGGTTACGGGATAAGTGAAATGAAGTGGAGCAAGCAATTATTTTGGGTCGCTTTACTACTGCAATTCTTCGCTGCTTAGTCCACGCGATTATAACTGACCAATAGGCTGAAACTGTACGCAAATTAACGGTTTTGTATGCTGCGTAATAAACAACTCACAATGCCGATACTAAACAGTGTACAGGAAATCCATGGTTTTAGCCTGGGATAGAAATTCTTTTCTAACCCTGGTGTTCTTACCCCAAATCGAATATTCTCGCGTGTTTGATAAATGCACTGGTTGAATACGACCTCATATACGCCCATCGTAAAGGTTGACGTCACAGCACGTTACATGACGTCATTAAGCCTAAACATTCCTGTATAACGGATATCGGTTATCGAAGTTACTGCAGCACTAAGAAATGGAAGGTATACAAGAAAAAGAATCCTAAATGGGTGTGAGGGGTGGATAGAAAAATCAGTCCCTTGGGATCACTGTCAGGCATTCGGGACGAATTTTTCGATCCACTCCTCACGCCCTTACACATGTAAGATTCTAATATTTTATTCCAAGTTAAAACTATTGATTTCCTTATCCGGTGTGCAAGAACTTACCCAGGCAAACTGCATAAGTAAGACGTTAAATTAAGTAAAATAAAAAAAAAGTGTGGCGTTGTGCAAGAAACTCGGAGAATCTTATATGCGGTTCTGTTGTAGATGGGCGTTTGCAACCCTTAGGATGACCGTGCTGAGCGGAAACTGGGCATAGCCTCCCTCCATTTACAACAGAAATCCATATTAGATTCTTAAAGTCCAGATTATACAGAGACAATCGACAGACCAGTGCTTTCAATTCACCGCTGCGGCCATTTCTTCTGTATTGGTGATGGCCTGCCATGCCAGGTCGGTGAAGTTTATTCTCTTAGATAACCAAGGTAAACTTTGTACCGATAATTTTCCACAATGTTTCCGTAGTAGATAAACAGAGAAACAACACGATATGTGTCGCCATCGTTCACACATTTCGTTAACAAATCCGTGTAATGAACACCCCATAAACTCCACTTTATATGGTGAAAACTTGGGTTTGCAGAGGTACGCATTATTTTTCGTATTTATGCTCTAAGACATACGTTGTGGGTACTCGTTAGAACCGCCTCGATGAGGCGGTTCTAACGAGCACCCACAACCTATGTTTGTAGTACAGATTAGAAAAATATCACAGATTTTCATCAGAAAACTAACAATTTTGGAGATATGAAAATTGCACTAATGTCGCACGGGTATATTATCGTAACGGTTGCTTAGAAACGGGAGCAAAAATAGTTATGTTAATACAGAATCTCTTACATTTACAACTGAAGACGAAATATGGGATGTTTAGGTTCAGAGGAGTGTTTGCTGTTTTAGCCTTTTCACCCCTGTCTTTGAAGTGGACCCATGCAGCAAGTCCATTCTTGCAAATAGCGTGGTCTAGTTTGAAGCATTACCAGGATGACAAACAGTGTTGATCCTGATGATACGGCTCATTATGAGCCGTATCATCAAGAGCTACACTGTTCGTTTATGTATCTGTACGGGTCTACAGGGTTGAAAGGGGTTTTCAAGAATGATGTCACAGCGAGTGTCATTGTACAATTATACAGTCGTTTACATTTTATCAACGCATTTTGCATATTTTTGCATTTATTTGGGGTTAAATCGCAATAGTAGGATTAAGAAATCAGAAATTAAGAAAGTTGATACACTATGCAATCTTTATTAATGCAATCTGACCCGATCATAAGCAGCAACTCACGTTCACATGCACGTTCACACATACACGTACGCACGCATCCGTAAGCTACACTTGCGATCAGTCGACGCTTTAATGGGACCAGTAAAGATACTGGCTCCAGTCACCCACCTTTTGACCTTCTTACCCTTTTTAACCAGGTTTTCCAAGTTATAAAAATGATGTATGGCGGCGGGCGGGTGCGCGGGCGGTCGGACGTGCGGGCGTCAACAATTCGTTTCCGGAGCATTTCTCCGCAACAGTTTGAAATATTTTAATGATACTTGGTACGATTATACAACAGGTAAGTGTGGAGTGTCGTGTGCAAGAATGACAACTCTGTGTGTCTGCCTTTTCGAACTATCTCCCCTGATCCATACTTTTACTTCATTTTCGATTCCGCAGCATAACTCCGCAACTGTTTGAAATATTTTAATGATACTTTGTTGGATTATAGAACAGTTCATTATGGCGTGTCATGTGCAAGAATGGTAACTCTGATTGTCGTCCTTTCGAATTATCTCCCTTGATCAATAGTATTCAATATTTCGTTTCCGAAGCATAACTATGCAACATTTTATATTTTTTAATGATAAGAACAGTTCAGTGCGGAGTGACAAATATGCAAGAATGACAACTCTGCTCGTCTTCCTTTTCGAATTATTTCCCTGATCAATATTTTACCTTATTTTCGTACCGGCCCCGATAGCTCAGTTGGTAGAGTGTCCGCTCCGGGGAACGGGAGGTCTCGGGTTCGATCCCGGGCCGCGACATACCAAAGTCGTTAAAATGGTACTAGCTGCACCTCGTTTGGCACTCAGATTTACGGGGTAGAGCTAGGACTGGTCGATCCAGTGTCAGGATAATGTGACTGGGTGTGGTATCATGTAATGTGTCTGGGACATGATACTTCAGTGAGGCAGCACTATAAACGTGAGCATTGAGCTCCCTGTCGCAACCAGACACCGTCGTGATATGACTGAAAAATTGTTGAAAGCGACGTTAAACCCGAATTCACACACACACACACACACACACACACACACACACACACACACCTTATTTTCGTTTCACAACCGTTTGAAATATTTGAAAACTCTGCTTGACTTCATTTTCGAACTATCTCCCCTGATCAATATTATTCAACATTTCGTTTCCGAAGCATAACTATGCAACCATTTGAAATATTTTAATGATACTTGATAGGATTATAGAACAGTTGAGTGCGGAGTGTCCCGTGCAAGAATGACAACTCCTCTTGTCTTATTTTTTTAATTAAGTCCCCTGATCCATACGTTTATTATACCCCCGGCATACGAAGTATGTCAGGGGGTATATAGTTTTCGTCTTTCCGTCCGTTCGTCCGTTCGTTGGTTCGTTCGTATGTTCGTTTGTTCGTTCGTACGTTCGTTCGGTCGTTCGTCAACCTTTATGTCAAAGTTTTGTGTTAAACCTTTTTGATTGCTCATATCTCTGTAACCACAGGTTGGATTCTCTTCATATTTGGTACAGGATATCTCTATAGCATTACCTTTCATATGGAGTATCTAAGCACCTGGGTCAAGCCCCTGGGTGGGCTGTCTGTCTGTCTGTTCATCTACTTTTACGTCAAAGTTTTGTGTTAAACCTTTTTCATTGCTGATATCTCTGTAACCACATATTAGATTCTCTTCATGTTTATTACAGGATATCTCTATAGCATTACCTTTCATATGGAATATCTAAGCCCCTGGGTCAAGCCCCTGGGTGGGCTGTCTGTCTGTCTGTTCATCTAATTTTATGTCAAAGTTTTGTGTTAAACCTTTTTCATTGCTGATATCTCTGTAACCTCATGTTAGATTCTCTTCATGTTTGGTAAAGGATATCTCTATA
Organism: Lucinisca nassula; assembly: GCA_963580285.1. Lineage (NCBI taxonomy): Eukaryota > Metazoa > Mollusca > Bivalvia > Lucinida > Lucinidae > Lucinisca > Lucinisca nassula. Next base: position 133,135,853 of record OY757015.1, read on the forward strand.
GCATTACCTTTCATATGGAATATCTAAGCCCCTGGGTCAAGCCCCTGGTAGGGCTGTCTGTCTGTCTGTTCATCTACTTTTACGTCAAAGTTTTGTGTTAAACCTTTTTCATGGCTGATATCCCTGTAACCACATGTTAGATTCTCTTCATTTTTGATAAATGATTTCATGATGCATGTCCCTTCGCCCACCCATGGTGACCTTGACCTCAAGGTCATGGACTTAGAAATTTTTGCATTTGGTTAAAGTTATATGTCAAAGTTTATTGATGCCTGTATGTTCTATTTGATGCCCTCACTCCCTTGGTCCATTTAGAAATTTTATGTTTGGTTTAGCTTTTACAAGTACATTTATAGATGCTTATAGCTTCTTGACTTCATTCATATCACATACAAGCTCGAAAGATATATCAGAGGGTGACGCTGGCCGGGGGTATACGTGACCCACTGGTCACTTTCTCTAGTTTCATTTTCGTTTCCGAAGCATAACTCCGCAACATTTGAAACTCTTTAGATTCTTACGGAACCCGGGAAGAGAAATGATTTTTTTATTATGTTGTGCGAACAAGATAATATCTTGAGCGGACAAGATATTATCTTGTTCGGACAATATATTATCTTGTGCGGACAAGATATTATCTTGTGCGGAAAAGATATCTTGTTCGCACAAGATATTATTTTGTGCGGACAACATAATATCTTGTTCGCACAACATATTATCTTGTGCGCACAAGTTATTAAGATCTTGTTAACATAGATCTTGTGCGGGCAAGATAATATCTTGTGTGAACAAGTAATGTCTTGTCCGCACAAGATAATACCTTGTTCGCACAAGTTCCCAAGATATATGTTCTGCAAACAAGATAATATGTTGTGCGAACAAGAAAATATCTTGCGCGCACAAGATATTAAGTTGTGCAAACAAGATATTAGCTTGTGCGCACAAGATAATATGTTGTCCGCACACCATAAATTATGTTGTCCACACAACATATTATCTTGTGCGCACAAGATAATATCTTGTTCGCACAACTTAATATCTTGTTCGCACAACATATTAAAAAAAATCATGTCCCTTCCCGGGTTCCATAGATTCTGGAACGGGTACATTAGTTCAATAATACGCACTCGAACTATTTTCCTGGTTTCATGCCACTGTTGAAAAATCTGGTTTTCTTGGACTTTAAACGTTTCGCTCACCACGTTTGAAAAAAAATCAAAGCACTGACAGCAACGGTGGATCGATTGTCTCTAGTCTATAAATAACCTTTGCCTGAATTTCCTACAAATCCTTGAGAGTCACGTGAACATCAACAACGAAAAGATAGTGTGCTTAGTTACCGTTTCTATTGACAATCAACGTGTGTGCGTGCATGCGCGCGCTTATGTGTATTGCTGGAAGGGATCATTGTCCCTAGAACTAATTCAAAGCTTGAGAAGTTGGTCAGAGAATTAATGAATCTACTCGACATACGAATAAATTCCTGAATGGGTCTTGCAGAGAATCATAGCAGTCTTAAGGTATCATGTCTGCTACACTGATGGCAGCCTCGCTAAGAGAAAACATGCCTTCAAGGTTTGCGACCAATGTAGACACAGACCGATCTGTTCAGCTACACATAATAGCAAGAATTTGGAAAATTTTAATAGAGGGTCTAGAGATATTGTACTATCAACACAGCGAACACAAAGATGAAGATCAGCCTGCGCGCATGCGCAGGCTGATCTTCATATTTGTTGTTCGCAAATAGCAGAAAGTTTTTCTATGACTAGGTTCATGTCATGCTTATCTGGGAGCATCCTTTTATATAATGATATACAACAAATCCCTTAATCCTGGTCTGCATTTTGTAGTCTCGTTTTTATAATCGTTACATAATAATGCACAAACCGTCTGAACTCTCCACTGAGGAGAGACTGAATCAGCCAGCAATATTGCTGCCGTTCATGTAATAAGCACTGACCAATTCACTAAACGAGGGAAGAATTAAAGTAAACGGATGAATGATGACATTAAAGTACCGAAAATACCGATAACTGGGGTTAACCAGAAGGGTTTACCGTTATTTTTGTATCCCGAACTTTGCACTCTAGTGCACTTGCGTATTAAACGCGCGACCTCTGTTGGATAACGTCAAAAATTTGCGACAGTATTTTCTGTGACACTGTCGGAAACCCGACGTCATCACGTAAAGTCGCTTTTCATTGGCTGGCATTTGGTTTTAGGCAGCTCATAGCGCTTGCCTTTTTGTGCAAAACAGTACAGGTCGATGAATGTTTACTGAACATTACGTCACACGGGTCGGTCCATCTAATACCGTTATCTAGGGATGTCAATGTCGTCAGTAAATGCAAACTTCTAAAATAAAAGCTGAAACTCATTCTGATGCGCAACAATAGAACTTATTGTTTGAATTATAAAAGATAGAAAATAAAAATACGACAAAAATTGTCCAGAAAAACTGAAAATTTAAAAGCAAATACATTACGTAATAATTTGATGCTAGGCATCGTTTTGAATGTAATATTACTATACGCAACACTGCTCGTGAATAACAAATAGCCGAGTGGTTACAGCATTAAAGTCCTCGGTGTGTGGAAGGCGAGGGGTGGAAGAGACACACCCACGACGTAATTATTTTAAAACTTTTTCTTTTTCTTTTTTTTCTGTATTATTATCTCGTACATATATTTTGAGCCTTGCTACAACTCTACATATAGTTTAGATGTTTTTATTATAAAATATTTGTTTGTTTTTTTTTTGTTTTTTTTTATTCTAAGATTTTTTTTTTTGATTTTTTTTCCTTTGTTTTCTTTTAATATTAGTATGTAATACATTATTTTCAAACTCCAGCGATTCACATTAACTTGGATTTCATAATTTCAGAATTTCATATATCGAAATTGCATTACGAAAACAGGTTTGATTCTTCGGCAGTGTCGGTAGATTCATCACCCTCAGAAGCAGTCGCTGTATACCTTCGTCGCTATCATCTCTAACGCCACTGTCAGAGGCCATGTGGTTAATTGTTCGCTCCGTTTCAGCCTCAACAGCGATATCACTTTTACAATAGTCCTGTTCAGGCCCCCGCCCATTTGGGCTTGAAGAAATAGATGGGCTGCACGATGCTTCCACGCAGAACTGAAACCGACCGCACACGAGTACTGGTAAACCGCTTAGAGGATCTAAGCCTGCCCAGGAAAAGCGGTGCGAGTCGGCCCGTCCATGCTTATAAACCCTATTGGTTTCATTGTGCTGCAGGGCTTGAGATGACATTTCATCTCAATGCCGGGTAAACGTCCCACAAAACTGGAAGCAACGTCCCCAAAATGACCAATACAGTGTTGACGGGGACGTTAAACCTCAAATTAAACAAAACAGTATTCCTGTTCAGCCTTTCGACATGCGTTAAGCAAGCAGACCATTCTGTTTCAACAATGCTTCCAATGCCTTCTTCGATCTGAGCCTTGATGTCTGGCATGCGAAGCTGAATATTTGATTGGCCAATATAATCTTTCGAATTTCCCTCATACCATCGTCAAAGTTTGGCATTCAGATCAGAATGGTATGGTGAAAGCCGCAGAACTGTGCGCCCGTGGTTTATTCGTTTGCAAAGTTTCACAAGATCAGGCTTGAACATTTCTTGCCACAGACTGCATAAAACTGTATTAAAGGAAAAAAGTACGAAAAACAAAAATGTTATTCAAAATTTGAGATTCGAACCTGTGACCTTCGGATAACTAGGTTGTTAAAGTTTACGTATCTAACCAATACCGCCACATCGTATTGCTGCAACGATGTCATATCAGAATAATATACATCAAAGATTTTGTGAATTAAGCGAGATAAAAGTTGGTAACCCCTACATAACGGTTTCCGATGGAATGGTCCGTATGACGTAGTGTTCAGTAAACAGTCATCGGTCTATACAGTTCATACGTTCGTAATAAAACAACCGAATAAGTACATTAGAATGGTCGAATGAATAATTCTAGTTGCACAGAATTGAATAGTTGTATATTTAATCAATTGCTACATGTTGCAAATAAACGTTATTTGCACGACATTTCTTGCATCACATTGTTCAGTAATGACTACGAAGATGAGTACACGAAAGTGCAAAGACATGGTGCAGTTGATTACTTTTTTATCCCAAAGTAATGCTTTCGCTGAATGCAAGAAAATTGCGGTTTGAGACACACATGTCGAACTTTAACGGACATCCAGGTAACTGCCGTTGGTTAAAGTTAATACATAGATTTATATAGGAACTTGATAAGTATTGCCCCATAAAATAAAAACTTTTAGGAATATCTTTTCTGTGCAAGCGGCTCGTGATTTTACATTCTTTTTCGAATATCCACATATATTTTTAATGCAATTTTATGAACAACTTTTTAGTCCTTTTTACATATATTTGGAAGCACCCTCTAAATGTATAGAATATATAGTAAAACTACTGAATACAGCGACAAAAACTGATGAATTTATTTTCATAACGTTTTTGTAAATTGTTTTTTCTTTTCTGTACCAGCGGGAGTAAAATTGCAAATTTATTGTGAACACATCCATGTAAATTTTGAGGCCCTTTCATTTGGCACGCCAATTGCACAATAAATTTTCAAACTATGGTTTGAACTTGAAACCCCGATTAGAAGTTTTCCAAACAAGGGTTTAAAAATTAATGCAAAACTGCACAATAATTCTTTAAAATACGGTTTCAGCTTTCAAACGGGGGTTTCAATGCCTGTATCTTTTTCACCCCATGGTTTCTAGAGTGAACTATGGACCCTTTCTCCTTTGAATTTGGACACGTTGGACACGTGCAATGACAGTAAGGATTTTATTTAAAATCAGACACAAAATGGCAAACCGTGTAAATCCTTATTATTCCCACCACAATTGGATTTACCCTGCTTGAAAACACCGTATTAAGGCCAGTTAGAGCCGAACGATCTCTACGCTTTCTTCTGGATCCGTTTGTATGTACTTATGTTTCTATATGCTTTTTATAAGCTGTGTTGTTTAAAGTATACAAATGAAATAAAAGTTCAAACTAAATGAACACATAACATTATGGCTATATTACTAGAGGATACCCAGCCGGGTAATCTTAACCTTCAGCGTGCTGTAGGCGCATATTTTCGCTCAAGGGGGTAGTCAAACTTGAGCAACTTATCACGCTCATAAGAAACAAGTACACTCCATTGCATGAGGTTCGCCTATACAGGGACGATCGTTTTTTCTTACAAGGGCATAGGTTTTACCTACATTACCGGCTGCTTGATTTTACACTTAAAAACTGACGATCTGTCAAATGCCAGTTTTCAACATGTCCCCCTTACCTGTTTTATCACATTTTTGTGCATACTAGACCCAGTCTTTCTAAACAACTACTGGTGATAAATATGTAGCCATAATATAGATAGCTACACAAGCTATAAATTTTATCCTACAAAGCAAACACTGAGTGCTATTGTCTTGTAGTTCTTTAGTGTCTTAAACGATTCCCGGTCAGATCACGTGACCGCCATATTTGGAAGTCACGTGACCCATTATACTTCCGGTAGAAATGGCGGAAGATGTCTTGCCTGCAATGTAGAATCGGATCAGGTTTAAGAAAATTATGGAAATTATGGAAATAAGGTATCCCCTCTAAAGGAAAAGGAGGTTGTGGACCCAGATTTTAGCCATGTATGAGACAATAGTCACATTTGATTGGATATAATTATGAAACTGATGTGAATTACTTAGCTGTTATTTTCTTGCAAGGTATTATATGTGCAGTAAGCACATAATGGAAACAAAGTATCTCCTGAATTTTCTACTGTGATAATAATTGTACGTGTGGTATCCGGGAGTTTCCAAGACTGAATTTTCACTTTGAGGCAGGGTTACCTCCCTTAGACAGTTAGCCACACGACACCCTTGATTTGTATAATTTTGTAGTTGGCAGTTTGTTTATCATGTTTTGGGGTAAGAAAATCAAATTGAAATGCAGATTTATCAGATACAGCGTCAAATCCTAACATGCAAGCTTATTGAAATGTAAATAGAAGACCTTAACCTAAAGGTTATGATCCTGGAAAAGGAGGTTGTGGACCCGGCTTTTAGCCATGTATGAGACAATAGTCACATTTGATTGGATATAATTATGAAACTGATGAGAAATACTTAGCTGTTTTTTTTTTCTTGCAAGGTATTATATGTGCAGTAAACACATAAAGGAAACAAAGTTTCTCCTGAATTTTCTGCTGTGATAATAATTGTACATGTAGTATCTCTGAATTTCCAAGACTGAATTTTCACTTTGAGGCAGGGTTACCTCCCTTAGACAGTTAGAATGCTTGGAATTGCCATATGACACCCTTGTTTTTTTGTATAATTTTGTAGTTGGCAGTTTGTTTACCATGTTTTGGGGTAAGAAAATTTGAAATGCAGATTTATCAGGTGCAGGGTCAAATACTAACATGTAAGCTTAGAAGACCATAACCTTTAGAACGAGTGTTGAATAATTCTCAGCATGCTTAAGGTTAATATTCCCAATATTCCTTGAATACTTGCGTTTTCTTTGACAGTGTGTTTACATAGAGCAAAGACTTTGCCAAATAAAGCCATCTGATCAGGAGAAGCCATCTGATCAGGATCTAAACTATTAGTCAATCAGTTTGTGAATTTGAATGCATACATGCTATCAGCTAGAAGCTCGGTCATGGCTTGGCTAGGATATTTCTGGCTGTTGTAGTTCTATTTGAACGACACGGTAAAACGATACCACCTCCCACGAAGCTTCACTTGGCTAAGTGTGAGACTGCTTAAAGGTGGGGGGGGGGGGGGGGGGGCGGGTCTCCTAAAGCCCACCATTAAACAGCTGCATAGGATGTCTTAACGTATGAATTTTACTATGAAACAAAACCATTTTCAGTAAATTAGTTTCTGTCAGGTAATGAAGTTAACCCGTACACAAAGATCGCAACCAGGAGAGCTAGAACTTCTCAGGTTGGGGACTCAGTTAGAGAGAAGAGATAATAGAGATGAAAGATAGGGATAGGGAAGAAGGGGGTCAATAAACGGAGGTGAAGAAACAGGAGAAATAGCAACATTCCCCCCTACCCTTACCTGCTGCAAGGGCAGCAGCCTTGCCACACTGTAAACCAATATCAGCTGGGCGCACTGGGACACTTTGCCTCACCAAACAACTCCGCGTTTTATTTGGACAAGACATTTAATGAGCCGAAAACAATCCTGTAAAACTGGGGTTTACAGTAGAAAACCTTATTTTTCTTGTTTCTGATCTAAAATATAGACTGTGGGTACTCGTTGGAACCGCCTCATCGTGTGGGTACACGTTAGAACCGCCTCGATGAGGCGGTTCTAACGAGTACCCACAATGTATATTTTGAGCAGAAATAAGAAAAAATATCACAATTTTTCATCATATTTTTTTTTTTCGGCGGTAAAGTTTACAATGTATTTTTTCGTATATGCGTGTTTTCGTAATGTGACATCAGTGCTCTTAGCATTCTTGTTTTCATATAGTTCCAATGCGCATGCGCAGTCCCTAGCTAGTAGAAGCCTCCGTGGTGCAGTGGTTACGCTACTCGCCTTGTAAACCAGGGATCGCAGGATCGATCCCGGGCTTCTCCACACTTTCGGATGAGTCTTTAAACCGAGGTCCCGTCTCCGTATGACCTTAGCTGTTGGTGGGACGTAAAACTCAAACGCTTACTCAGTCCCTAGATAGGGTTAGATACATGTGTTGTACTATGAAGCTTCTCCAAGCATAGCAGGCGTTCAACATTGAATCCACGTTCGTTGTTTCAACGTTGATTCAAAGTTGTGGGCCTGCAGAGAGGTCTCATCCCTCTGCGTGTGTGTGCAGTGAAGACTATGACGAGACTGCTCGCCGGGGCATTTGCTGATCGCCACATACATGTAAGTACCCTTTTGTCATGAGCTTGCTGCGGGTGGTTGGGTGAGGCAAAGGTGACGTTATCTTGCGTCACTGGGGCGTCCGACTGATACTGGCTTTCAGTTGGGCAAGGTCTGCTGTCCTTGCAGCAGGTAAAGGTAGAGGGTGAGTGTTATTATTTCTTCTGTTTCTGTACTTCCATTAATTTTTCTCTTTCTCCTCTGTCTCTCACTTTTATCTCGTCTTCTATCTTTTTTCTCCGATTCTCTGAGAGAGACACAAAATGAACCTCAAGGGTTGACGTGTCGTTTAACCCAAATTAATCAATCAATCATGAGCTTGGTAAAATATTCTCTTCTGTTTGAGATGAGGCTTGGAGAAATAGACTGGGCTGCTTTTTTTTTTTTTATTTGAGGTTTAACGTCCCTGTCAACACTGTAAAGGTCTTTTTGGAGACCTTGCTATCAATTTTTTGGGACTTTTACCCGACATTGAGATGAAATGACATCTCAAGCCCTGACGCCCAATGAAACCAATAGGGTTTATTAGCATGGACGGTCCGCCTCGTACCGCGGTTCCTGGACAGGCTGAGACCATCTAAGCGGTTTACCAGTACTAGTGTGCGGGCCGGATTCAGCTCTGTGTGGAAGCATCGTGCAGCCCATATATTTTTTCAAGCCCCTATGGGCGGGGGCGGTAGACCGGGCTGCATGATGCTTCCACGCAGAGCTGAGAGTAAGATGGTTTAATCCAGCCCAGGCAATGTGAAGCGAGTGGGACCGTCCCTTTTGTTTTGTTTGGGCGGCAGGGTTTGAGATATCATTTCGTCTCAATGTTTGGTAAAATTCCAATAAAATTGGAAGCAACGTCGCCAAAATGACATAACAGTGTTGACGGGGACATAAAACCTCAATTCAAACAAATAAACAAACAACAGTTTTAGAGTATTTAAAACATATTTTGTAGATGTTTTATAAAGGCGTTTTTATTAGGTGAAATTACATTGGCCGAAAGTATCCATTTTGAATTACATGTATATATAAATATTTCTGACAAATACTTCCATAAATGTTTTAGAAACACAAATACTATAGACACATCCAAACACTACGTCATCACTCAATAATACTATTTGCCGGGAATTACCGGTGGTGGGCAAAAAAAACGCCTTTCGCCGTTTATCGCCATTGAAAATGCGATGTTATTTTCTCTAAACTTGTATTTTGTTTGGACTCGAAACGACAAAATTGACCTTTAAACTTTTATAATAGACGTATCTTAGCTAGTAGTTATTGGTTTCTAGAAGATTTGATGATGTTTTGATGATTAAATTACCTGTTAACTTATGCAGGTAACGAGGCTGAACGGTCTTAATTATTAGTAATAAAAATGCGCAAAACGAATGATTAAACGCGGAAAATGCATGAATGAACTCTAAAATATATTTATCTACTCATTTAAAGTGTAATTCGATCGATTTTCTGTGACAGTCAACTAAGATATGCCTGTAATATTAAAGCTATTTACAAGGTGTTTATATGGAACCAGGGGCTTTTTGCCAACCACGAAAGATCGTTATGAAGAGGAAAAATAATTTTGCGCATGCGCAATTACATGTAAACAAGGTCACGTGTCAAAACATTGGATCCGTCTATAATAATTTCGGCTAAGTTCATGCGCCGTGTCAGAGATGAAACAAAACACGAAATACTCCTCCTATTCCGACCCTCTAACGCCAAAATTTCAGAAACAAACAAACAAACACAAGTTGGTTGGTTGGACTGGAGATTATCCGGATCACCTCAACACTATTAAGGTCATGGCGAGACGGCCGATTTAGCTATGTAACCATACATTTCCTGTTAAGCGACTGACCAGTATATTGAACACACATTTTGAATCAGCGAATGAGAGAGAATGACCGTAGAAAGTATGTCATGGCCTATCTCCACAAAAGAATTTTACCTGACGTGTTGGGGATCGATAACGTGGCCTCCTTATCAACATTCCGTTTTCAATTCCTAATTGTCTGTTTACCTTCTTCTTTCCAATATATATATTTTTTGATAATATGTGAAAACAGTCACCATTTCTTCATTAAAAGAGGGTCTCACACGAATGGTCACTTGATACGAAATTTATGAAACGAGCCTTTGGTGAGTTTCATTGATTTCGTATGAACTTAGTACGTGTTTTAGTTTTTCTTACCATGTGACCATTATTCTGTACATTTTCTGCAAAAAAAAAAACATTACGTTGTACATTGTACATGTATTTTACCGCCGGAAAAAAACGACAATTTTTAGATGAAAAATGAAAAATTGTGATGTATAACCTTATTTCCTCTCAAAATATAGATTGTGCTTGGATACACCTTAGGTTCACCTCATCGAAGCGGTTTAACGTGTACCAACAATCTAAATTATAGATCGTGGGTACACGTTAGAATCGCCTCATGGAGCAGAAATAAGAAAAATAAGGTTCACCCCTGTAAACCCCAGTTTTGCAATGTAAAAGTGGTATTCAAGGGGAGGGGGGGGGGGGGGGGGGGGTTCAGAAGTATACAGGTATGTTTTCGTGATGTATAGTACACAATCTACATACGGGAAATTCGACATGCCGTTGCACCACTTATAATAAAGTGACGTCATATGATAATTATTTTGAAGAAATTTTTCGGCATTCATGGAAAATGAGATAAAAATAATAATAATAAAAAATCCAACCTCAATAATAATTTGAGTAAGCGTCGGAAGCGGAGTTATTTTTCATTGGTCGTTTCGTCACTCAAAGATGCATTTAATCCTTAAAATGTACCACATCACATGTACCATATCACAAGAAAACACAAACTAACCAGCTCGAGTACATGTGCAGAGACAAACAAGAGTCTTTGATATTTTAGACATAGAAACTTGAGTTACTGTTTGATCCAAGTAGCGAACACAAAGGTGCTGATCAGACTGCGCGCATGCGCAGTCTGATCAGCAACTTTGTTGTTCGCAAAGCAGATTTTCTCATTACATAGCTCTTGTTGTAATTATAACAACTTCCGTTTCCTGTTTATAAGCATTTTACTTACCATAAACCAGAGCTTAATACTTGATAAAACCTACAACAAGGCATGGCCCGAAATGTCGATCAAGAACGATAACGTCAATGTTTGTACGATTTTGCTGTTTCTCAATACCAGGAGGAGTAAGCTCTCCCGGATACTTGCTAACAAGATTTTGTTGCGTCGTCCCTTAGATTTTTGTTTCCTTTTTTTTTTTTTTTTGATGACAATAACCAAATTTTTTTTTCTAGTAGACATGCCAATTGTTTATCTTTAGAGAAATTAAGATGTTCAAGTTATAGGGAATATAAACATATAAACAATTTTGCCTTTGTAGAAAAATAGATCTTGTTTTATGTTATTTTGACCCATGATCACAAGGCGATTCCCCATAGTACTCGTAACTAATAGAAAGAGGGGTGTCCAGTTTGGCCATAAATGACTTTTTTTCAATGGAATCTTATGAAAAATAAATCCACGAATAATTTAATACCATAATGACAAAACTAGACTGTCCTTTACCAGCCCGTTATAAACTAAGGGCGTCACCTAGGTAAATATCGAGACCCTTTGTGGAAAATATTGTGTGACCAGCGAATAGTGAGAGGGTCTTTATTACGAAAACACGCTATAATGGTGTCATTCAAATCTCCTTGTTTTTGTTAATATGTCTGACATGTTCTTATTTTTTCTTCACACATAGATTATGGGGTTATAACGGGCACCCACACACACTATTTTGAGCAAAGCACGAAATAAGGAAAATAATGTTGACCCCTGCAAAACCCAACCTTTCTCAATAAAAAGTGGGGGGTTACAAGTGTACTACCTACACTGATTCGTTAACATTGTGTGGTGTACATGGGCCAGGTGTTCAAAGCATCGTTAGCTTAACGAGCTCGTTAGTGGTCAAATTGCTAACTGTTCTAGCAAGTACAATATCTAATATATTCTTACTTTTGCTGAAAAAAAATGAGAGCAGCTTTTATACATGCATATGCAAAAGCTACTCATATATTTTCAGCAAAAATATTAGTATATTGGCCATATTAAATGATCAATGTTTTGACGATTCGTTGACTAACGACATCATTAGTTTTGAACAACTGGTCCCAGATCGTTAATATTTTGATCAATTAAACATGTTTGTACCAATTTGAATCTTCCACCTTATAAATGGCAGGAGTCCATTTCGAAATTTAGGGGTCACGGTCAGGTTGTGTTTTCTTCAAAATTTATTCGGGAAATGGCTTAACTTTTTGCTAACAGTGTAGGCCTTGATCAGACGCCGCGTTCTGCGGCGTCTGATCTGGGCCTGCACTTTTTGCGAAGGTACCCATTTAGGGGTTTCTGATACTGAATAGGTTAATGCGGCAAATATACTAATACTTTGGCTGAAAAAATATGAGAAGTCTTTGTAAATACTAAAAAGCTGCTTTTTTTTCAGCAAAAATACCAGTCTGTTGGGTATTGTGCATTTATTTACTGGAATAGTTTACATTTTGACAACTAACAAGCTCGTTTACCTGACGATGCTTTCGAGAACTAGGCCCAGCTTAGTTACCTAAGCTGAGAGCACTATCAAGGGTATTTAACTGCCCTTCCACTCGAGCAATGGCAATCAGGCGGTCCAGGCACTGGACCAGTCCACAAACCTTGGTAGTTTACTATCTCTTAATTAGAGCTACTTGAAGATGGCAACAGCACGTGTTGTTCAGAAATTTTGAACCCCCCGAGCACAAGACGCAAGTCTCGGGCGTAGTATTCCCGCCTAACAACGAAGGGCTGCGGCTTTGATCAAGATGGACTGGTTTATGTCTACATTGGCAGCAGACGCTATTTTGTCGAACTGGCTGTCCACCTAATGATGCAAGAGTGCTTGACACTAAATATGAAACATCCTTTTTGCACAAGCAATCATTTTTGGGGAAACGCTTTATAGGCGACGTTCTTTTCACGTGAGTGGTTTGGTGTCAGAGTATATATGCGCAAGTTTCACCTGTTTGCCGAAGCCCCCGCCCATAGGGGCTTGAAGACATTTATGGGCTGCATGATGCTTCCACGCAGAGCTGAATCCGGCCCGCACACTATACTGGTAAACACGCTTAGAGGATCTAAGCCTGTCCAGGAACCGCGGTGCGACGCAGACCGTCCATGCTTATAAACCCTATTGGTTTCCTTGGGCGACAGGGCTTGATATGTCATTTCATCTCAATGTTGGGTAAAAGTCCCACAAAATTGGAAGCAACGTCTCCAAAATGACCTTGACAGTGTTGACGGGGACGTTAAACCTCAAATCAAACAAACAAATCACCTGTTTGCCCTTCTAACACTCTCAAGTTCTCTATAAAATTATATAAACTATTTTGTTGCTTTACACGTATTGACAGACGTACAAAACCATAGAAAAATGCCATATAGAATAATGAGCATGGCACCAGAAATGATATCAATAGATTTTTATTGCTGTACCAAAACAGATTGAGGGTGCTCGATGAAAACCGTCTTAATGAGGCTGCCACACGGTACCACAAAAGCAGGATTTTGGATAGACAATTGTTTTTCCGGGCGCACCGTGTGAGAAATCTGAGTGCAGTGGGTTTACAACTTTGCTCACTTGAGGAGTCTTCATGAAGTAAGCACTCTAGAGGACCATTACACTTCAATCAATAAATCAATCAATCGATCGATCGATAGATCGATCAATCAATCAATCAACCAACCAGTTAGTCAGCCAGCCGGCCGATCGATCGGTCGGTCGGTCAATCAATCAATCAATCAATCAATCAATCAATCAATCAATCAATCAATCAATCAATCAATCAACCAATCAATCAACCATCGGTCAATCAATCAATAAATCAATCAATCAATCAGTCAATCACACGACATACCTTTATTCTATAAACAAAAGATCGAAATGATATCCCAGACTGTCCTACTGAAATGGAGCTATGATAAACCCTCAATGCCAGCAGGCATAAGACGTAATTGTGACGTCACATCAATGTTGGTGCAACGTCATAACGTTTATGCAACGTCACATCTACGTTGCATCGACGTTGATGTGACGTTGCCCTAGCGACTTGTGACTGCTGGGCCCAGTCTAGAAGAAATTTCCAAAACCCGAAAGGTGTTCGGGCCATTGCTGTTCGATTGTATTTATGATACGGAGCATTTTTTTTATACAGGGAATCACAAAACGGTACACTGGCAAACAGTGCAGACCCAGATCAGACGCCGCAGGACGCGGCGTCTGATCAGGGCCTTCACTGTTTACCAAAAAATAAGAAAATAATAATAATAAGAAAGCAAAAAAAAAAAAAAAAAAATCAAACAAACATTGTCTTCCCAACCTGACACCCCTAAAATTTCGAATGGAACCCTGCTTATATACTAGAAATCTGGACTAAATGGGTCGAAAATTTGTTTGTTTGATTTGAGGTTTAACGTCCCCGTCAACACTGCATAGTGTTGCGTGTTGCAATTATATACTGTAGGATTTTAGAGACGTTGCTTCCAGTTTGTGGGACTTTTACCCAACTGCTTCTTTTTCGTATAAATTTGGATGGAAAATATACATGCTTTAATCTTATTTCCGTTCGTTAAATAAAGCGCATCATATGATGGGTAGCTTTATAACACTTTTTTTCCAATAATTTATTTAACCCAGCTTAAATATACTTCCAGATAAATATCACATAAAATTTCTCAAGAATACATCTACTTTTTATGACACAGATGTGTATACTACGAGGACTGTTCAAATATGAATGCAACTAAGCACATAAAAATGATTCCGTGATAGATTTCGATGAAAAATTTATTTTGTCCCCTCAAAGTATTCTCCTTTAACAGATAAACAAACTTTCAGTCTTCTGATCCAATCATTGAATGCATTTTGGTAGTCTTTTCGAGGTATACTATGAAGGCACTGGAATATTGCAGAACCGAGGTGTTTGCGCTGTACAAATTTTCGACCAGAAAGGTATGTTTCAGCCGCGGGAACACAAAAAAAGTCACACGGGGCAAGGTCAGGGGAATACGGGGGGTGAGGGAGTTCAACAACTTTTTCCTGCTTCAGATAGTCTTGCACAATGAACGCCTTGTGCGATGACGCATTGTCATGTAGCAATCTGACAAAGGCCAAACCAGTTGCGGGTCTTCGTTCTTTGAAATATTTCTTCAATTTTCGAAGAACTTTATTCTTGTAAAACTTCGCATTTACAGATTTGCCTTTAGGCACAGCAACCTGAATAGCAGGGCCCTGATTTGAAAAGAATATGGCATACATTACCTTCTTGACGCTCATGGTCCGCTTTGCAATGCATGGTCTTTTGCAATACTTTGTTGCCCATATTTTACTCCGAATCTTTCGTTTTGGCTCAAAAAAGTGAACCCATGTCTCGTCACCTGTGATGACATTAGCGATAGACCGTGCATTGTAATTTGGAAACTTTTTAAGCAACTTCTTGGCGTACTGAACGCGTGTCTTTTTCTGCTCATCTGTCAACAGATGGGAAATCCATCTAGCACAGATCTTTTCTCATTTCCAAACCCCGTTTCAGAATTGTATGAGCTGCTCCGAATGAAATGCCGACCATACTAGCTATTTGCTTAGTGGTGTAACGTGCATCGATAGCAACTATTTCTTTCACTCTAGCAACCATCTTGGCAGATGTTGCTCTTTTCGGCCGACGATCATGTGGTGCATCTCCTGTTGAGCCTAGCGCACAGCTGAATTTCTTACACCAACGAAAAACTGTCGAAAAAGACATTTCATTTTGCCCGTAAACCGAACATATTTCATCAAAAATGTCTTTGCACCAAGAATACAACGATTCTTAATATAGGACCGTATTTCAACGGCGTACTCGGACCTTTTTCCAATCATGTTTTGTATTAGTATACAAGAGTAGACAGTGTTTATCGAACGATATACATGGCTAAAGTGTACGGATTGTAACAGGTTTGGTATCAATGTATAGGTAAAATGTTTTTCTACTCTGTGATATTTATTTCCAGGTGATTTTCGCATTAGTGCATGAGAAAACGTTCTACTTGCATTCATATTTGAACAGTCCTCGCATAGCTGACTCTCGTTCTCTCAAGCACTGATATTCCAAACTATTGCTTGAGCCAAAGTAAATTTTGGCTATTGTAGCTTGAGTTTTGCCATATGTTAACTATATTTAAACTTCTTTGTCTCGGACTGCCGTTGTCTACGGCCAAATATTCCGGTCTCTCGTGGTTTGAGATATCGACAGTTGACTGAAATTGCTAAAAAGTGAATGTTCTGATTGTTCCACTACCACTAAAACATCAATGAGTAATACAGGGTGTCCAAGAGCACATATAAAGTGGAACTTCAATGGCTCGAACACGAATATCTGTTTACCACGGATAATCCGAATTCGCTCTGCTTCTGCTGCAATGCCTGAATAATTTTTCGAACAGCTGCCAATGTCCATATATTTCAGGATCCTGTTGACCTTTTTCTGCTTTTATCTCGAAAAGGTTTGCAGAGTGCAGTCATTAGAATCGCCTCAGCGAGGCGATTGTAAGGAGTGCACAAAACATTCTTAAATTCTTGAGAGCGAAAGGTATATTAATTATGTACGCCTAATGGTTTGGCACTGTGGTCTACACTTCGAGGCTCGGGCTACTTCTGTCTCGGAAAAACATAAGGCTTCAAAAGTATTCGAGTTATTGAGGTTCGCTGTGTGTATTTTCTTACATAAGAACACATCCGTATCAATTAAGATAAAATAATATAATACTATATAACGTTGTAATCTGCTCCCCTGGTACTCAGAGATCGTTCAAATCTGCGTACCAGTCAAGCTAATTCAATACATGTTCATCTGCTTTCTCTGTCTGTCTCTCTCTCTCTTTCCTCTATGCCGAGTAAATACAGTGTTACGTAATCTTTGTTACTTGTAGCATCTTAGTCGCCGTCTGTTTTTGTTATAAAATGCATGTATACCTCATATATCATGTACAATGATCTGAGAGAATAAAGTATATGTTCTGTTCTGTTCTGTTCTAATAAAATGTCAGAAGAGACTGGTTCTATATACCATTCACAAAATGACAAGGATCAGATAATTTTGTGGGGAAGAAGGGAGTTTAATTACGCGATAAATATTCGAAATTCTCATTGACACTATACAGCAACAGTCATGTTTTGCCAACAAGATAAAAGAGGTTTTGTTTGTTTGATTTGAGGTTTAACGTCCCCGTCAACACTGTAAAGGTCATTTTGGAGACGTTGCTTTCAATTTTGTGGGACTTTTACCCGACATTGAGATGAAAAGACATCTCAAGCCCTGTCGCCCAGTAAAACGAATAGGGTTTATAAGCATGGACGATCCGAGTCGCACCGCCTTGCATGGGCAGTCTTAGATCCTCTAAACTGTTTACCAGTACTCGTGTGTGGTCGGTTTTAGCTCTGCGTGGAAGCAAAGTGCAGCCCATCTATTTTTTCAAAACCCGATGGTTGGGGGCCGAAGACCGTCGAAGAAACTAATCCTGACCCTATACATTGGTCATGGATGTCTGTGTAAAGGACATCCTCTTAACCCCACTTTATATAGAGAAAAGTGGGGCTTACGGGGTATTCAATATTTTCCTTATGTTTGCTAAAAACATACGAGCACCCACAATTTATATTTGAACTAGAAATAATAATGAAGAAAATATCGAACAAGTTGTCATTTAAAAATGTCAGTTCATGCCATTTTCTCATATAGAGAATTTTTTTTAAAATCGATGTTATGCCGTAAAAACAGAACAAACGAAAAAAATAATAATATCAATATATATAAATGTGATGAAACCCAGGACCTCCGTGGCCTAGTGGATAAGAGCGCTGACTCTTAATCATTACGTAGATCTCTCACCGCTGTGGTTCGAGCCTAGCTCGGGTCACACGAGAGACGTCAAGTTCTGCAACGGAAGGTCAGTTGTTTCCGGTTTTGGCCCACCTCTGATTAACGATCGGCTCGATATCAGTGAAATAATATTGAAAGGGCCGTTAAACAACAACAACAACAACAACAACAAAAAAATAAAAATAAAAAATGATGAAAACAAATTGTTATGCCCCCGCCATTCGAATGGTGGAAGGGCATATATCGTTGCCCCTGTCCGTCCGTTCGTTCGTTCGTCCGTCCGAAACTTAAACGCAGTCAATAACTTTCTTATTTCTGGATGGATTTTGAAATTACTTTGTAGAAATTTTAACCATCATGAGACGATGTGTCACGGGGAAAACCCATGTCCGTAACTCAAAGTCAAAGTCGTACTTAGAGGTCAAAAGTAACAAAAATGGTTCGAAACTTAAACGCAGTCAATAACTTTCTTATTTCTGGATGGATTTTGAAATTACTTGGCAGAAATGTTGGCCATCATGAGGCAATCTGCCTCGCACAAAACCAAGGTCCTTTCCTCCAAGGTCAAGGTCAATTAGAGGTCAAATGTGAAAAAGGGTCCAAAACTTAAACACCGTCAACAACTTTCTATGGATTAATAGGAACATAGACATATTTTCAGGCGGGGCATCCGTTCCTATGGAAGCATTTCTAGTTATTATAATATATGTTGATGTTGATCAAAATTAACGAAAGATTATTGATGAAAAATGGATGAATAAAGGGAAACACAGCTTATCGAGGCGCGTCAAAAGATAAGTTATCACTCTCAAAGAGCCAGTATCATGGTTGTCAAGCTAGCTTAAGCTTAGCGTTAAGTTCTTTGTGCTTGTGCACACATAGCTGTCGGCGAGATCTTTGTGTTGGCATTACTGACGTAATTAGTGATTAAAACAACAAGTCAAAATGCAACAGAAACACTACATGTTTAAATTCTCTGAGCAAAATTTAACACAAACACAAAACATAAATTTCATTAACGTTGTTGCAATGCCATCTAGAAAGTGTTTAAATTAAAAACAAATTGAGCATATGAAAAACGCACATACCCACTCAATATTTTTTTCACTCGTCGATTTCAATTTCAAAATGCGAAGTCGAATCAGGCTACACACTGATTTCATCGACATCAAAGCCACCCAGACACAGCAGTGAACGAGTCCGAACCGAGGTTTCCGTTGCCATCATTGCATTACAAAGCCAGACTGCCCTGTAATGCAATTGGAATCATCACGAAAACAGGCCTTTATAATTTTGACCCCCTTAAACCCACTTTTATATAGTAAAACTGGGGTTTACAGGGGTAGACAATATTTTCCCTAACTCGGCTCAAACGCATAGGTTGTGGGTACTCGACAGAACCGCCTCGTAGTATGCTTGTAGGTTCTATCGAGTCCCCACAATCTATGCTTTGAGCAGATATATGAAAAAAAAAAAAATAAATAAAAAATAAAAAATGTTCATCTTAAAATTTCTATTTTTTTTTTTTTTGGCTTAATAATTGACAATGTATTTGTATAGGCGTGTTTTCGTCTAGAAAAGTCAACACTACTGCAGAGTGTATATAGCTGTTGTACACGTGATTATCACTGACAAAATTAATAACATTAAGCCGCAAACAAACTAGGCTACAAGTTTTGTGTACAACTTAAGAAATAGATCATGATTTGTTGAGTAATAAATCACAGCTGCGGCGCGTGATTTATCTACTTACAACCGACCGACAAACCCAACGAATCACAGACTGAAGCTGATCTATTTCGATTCTAACGCGCTGAAAATCGGCAATAATGTTTTCGTTTCCTTCACAAATTTTCCCCATTGAAAGAAGACATCTGTAACACATGCGTTTATGTTCTTTTTTAATGTTTTCGGTGCGAGAAAGTAACGTTACTTCGTCTGATGTCTGGCAGCTTTTAATGACGTCACTCGGCTCTCTTTTCCTCACCGTGATTTGTTACATAATAAAACACAGTTCATTCCCATTGCCTATAGGCGAACTGTGTTAGAATGGACAACAAAATCGTCCGCATTAAGATAACATATCCGTGTGACATAGAAAATCATTTCATACCCCATAAATGGTTGTTTTTCTGTTGAAAAATTGCGATTTCATCTTATATATTGGTAAAAAAAAAAGTAGGTTGTGGATGCTCGTTAGAACCGCCTCATGATACACCAGTTTTCTAAAAATAACGTGGGGTTTGCATGGAATAGATCAGCTCTAGAAGTCATTTGTTGAATAGTAAATCACAGTGTGGAGGCCAGTTGTAAAACAGACCGTGGTTTGTCTACTTACAACTGACCGATTTGTTGATTTGTTGAGCAAAAAATCACAGTTTGGAGGTTGTAAGGTAGATTAAATCACGAGCGCGTAGCGCGAGTATTAACAGACCGACAAACTGTGATTTATTACTCAACAAATCACAGACAAGAGGTGATCTTTTTTCGTTTCTAACACACTAATACAATAATCTGGTTGTTAAGTTTGGTTCATTTACCCCAAACCTTCCGCCATTGTTAAAGAAATCCCGCTAACATTATTAGCTGTATCACACACATTTACGTCCTTGTACGAGAAAAGAACGTTTCGCCGTTAAAAGTCAAGGAATCTACGGCTGAGTCATAAAACGGCGGCTTTTAATGTGAATGGGAACACCTGGCAGATTTTTCTGCCATTTTTCAAAGGGAGACAACTTTCGGGTTTTCTATAAGCCCTGTCCCACTGAAAATGGGTCTACTCTTAAAGGAAAGAATTTGCTCCTCAGGAGCAAATTCTTTTCTTTAAGAGTTGACCCCTAGTGACATATGGGAGACAAAAATACTTTTTCAGGAGTTACCGCCCCTGAAGGTGTTCCAATTCCCCTTAATGACGAAACTCGTCACGCTCTTTGGACTAGTGTTTTGTTGCGTATTAAATCATCGTACCTTTTCATTGCCTATATTGGCGCGCTACGTTAAAATCTTAGAATCGACGTTGAAACAACATTGAAAACGTTATTTCACGTTGATTCAACGTTGTATGCTTGTAGGGCAAGTTCAATTTGATTGGCTGATAGATTTACACCCAGATTCGTACTTTAATTGAAGCCGGATTAGGGTTTTCACTGTTTGCCATTGTCCCAGTTTTGGGTCACTAACCATTTACTGAGGCCCCCGCCCATCGGGGCTTGAAGAAATTGGCTGCATGATGCTTCCACACAGAGCTGAAACCGACCCGCACACGAATATTGGTAAACCGCTTAGAGGATGTAAGTCTGCCCAGGCAAAGCGGTGTGAGTCGGGCCGCACATGCTTATAAACCCTATTGGTTTCATTGGGCGACAGGGGTTGAGATGTCATTTCATCTCAATGTCGGGTAAAAATCCCACAAGATTGGAAGCAACGTCTCCAAAATGATCTTTACAGTGTTGACGGGGACGTTAAACCATAAATCACTGAATGAACAAACAAAAGCCATTTACTGAGTACGTGTATGGCTTAATAAAAAGAGCGCACTGGAAATATAGAGGACCCACAGGTATCGGAAGTTTCTATTATACCAACACCCATTATCAGCCAGTCAGATCACTTGATATATTCATTCAATTCATGCATTACGAAAACACGCCTATACAAATACATTGAAAACTTTACCGCCGAAAAAAAACGAATTTTATATATAAGATGTAAATTGTGATTTTTTTCTTATTTCCGCTCAAAATTTAGATTGTCGCTACACGTTAGAACCGCGTCATCGAGGCGGTTCTAACGAGTACCCACAATCCATATTATAGAGCATAAATAAGAAAAATAAGGTTTACCCCTGTAATCCCAGTTTTTACTATATAAAAGTGGGATTCAAGGGAGACAAAATTATATAGGCGTGTTTTCGTGATGACAAGCAGCGTATATCCTGATCAGATGGCCTCTGGATATACGCAGAGCTGACACCGACCCGCACACGAGTACTGGTAAACCGCTTAGAGGATCTAAGCCTGCCCAGGCAAAGCGGTGCGAGTAAAGGACCGTCCATGCTTATAAACCCTATTGCTTTCATTGGTCGGCAGGGCTTGAGATGTCATTTCATCTCAACGTCGGGTAAAAGTCCCGCAAAATTGGAAGCAACGTCTCCAAAATGATCTTTACAGTGTTGACGAGTACGTTAAACTTCAAATCAATCAAACAAACAAATACATTATAACCTTTACCGCCGAAAAAAATAAAATTTTAGGATGTAAAATTGTGGTATTTTTCTTATTTTTGCTCAAAATATAGATTGTGGCTTCACGTTAGAACCGCCTCTTCGAGGCGGTTCTAAACGAGTACCCACAATCTATACTTTATGAGGCGGTTCTAACGAGTACCCACAATCTATATGTTAGAGCAGAAATAAGAAAAATAAGGTTTACCCATGTAAACCCCACAATTACTATTTAAAAGTGGGGTTCAAGGGGGACAAAATTATATAGGCGTGTTTTCGTGATGACAAACAGTGTATATCCTGATCAGATGGCTTCTGGATATACACTGTTTGCAAAGGTAGGGATTGTCATAAACAGCCGGATAAGGGTTAAAGGGTGTTCATGTCTCGAACATGGTAACGTCGCACAAGAGCATCAATTACTTTTGAGCAATTAGCCAAGTTCCGCTGAAATTACAAGTATTTTACAAACGTGAATATTAGGCCACTAGAATGCAGTTATATTGGGAAAATGAGATTATTACATTCTTTATAAACGTATGTTATCATTTACTTTGTTTCAGAACAAAACGCAATAATAACATATAGGTTTATTAAAAGTGTGGTTTATTTGCGCATTAAGTTTGAAGCACGACTGGAATTAGGAAGTAGAAAGACCATTAGTTTCAAGCGTGGGAATCCAAAGTAAAATTTGTCAACAATGAACTTTTTACCTTTTGCAAAACAATTGACTTTGTATTGTATATGTGTATGGATAGGAGAAATGTTTTCAGCTGTGGCAGAATAAAATCCCCAAACCTCAGATCAGCTCATCACGTGAACAAGTACGTGAAATGAAGACCCCCCTAAACCCCACTTTATACAGAGAAAACTGGGGTTAACGGGGGTAAACATTATTTTTCTTATTTCTGTTCGAAGACATAGGTTGTGGGTACTCGTTAGAACCGCCTCATTGAGGCGGTTCTAACGAGCACCCACGACCTATGTTTGGAGCATTTATAAGAAAAATATTAAGGATTTTCATCAGATTAGTAGCCATTTTGGAGATGTGAAAAAATGCACTATGTCGCACGGGTGAGTTATCGTAATGTAATCATGAACACAACAAAGTCAGTCAGTGACTGAGTGCTTCAGTCAGACACTCAGCCAGCCAGCTCCATAGTTAGTCAGTCAGTCAGTCAGTATATCAGTCAATCAGTTTGTAAGATCTTTAGAGACTGTCAAATTATGAAATTATCTTCTATGTCTTGTCATTATAAAAAACCTCAGTCATTTAGTCCGTCAGTCAGTCAACCAGGCAGGCAGGAAGGCAGGTCTTTAAAGACTGAAATTGAGGAATTATCTTCTAAGTTCCTGTAATTGTCAAAATTCTCAGTCTGTCAGTAAGTAGGTCGGTTAGTCGGTCTGTCTGTTTAAAAAATCTCAGTGAGTGAGTGAGTCAGCCAGCCAGCAGTCAGCAAGCCAGTCAGTCAGTCAGTAAAGTCTTTAAAGACTGAAATTGAGAAATTGTCTTATTGTCAAAATTCTCTGTCTGTCTGTCTGTGTCGCTGTCTGTCTGCCTTTTTGTCTGTCTTGGTGTCAAGTAATTAACTTTTTAATGGAAATATCTTCAAAGCCCCTATGAGTTCCCAAAATCTCTCATTTTCAGTTAGAAGTAATGCCACACTTTGTTGGTCAGTTTGGGCTACGTTAACCCACGACCTGACCGTCAAGGGCCAGTTGTTCAAAACTAACGACGTCGTTAGTTAACGTATCGTTAAAACTTTGCTCATTTATTATGGCAAATATGCTATTTTTTTTGCTGAAAAATGCTGCTTACATTTTTTCAGCAAACATACCAAAATTTTAGATATTATACTTGCTAGAACAGTTAACAATATGACCACTAAAACATTGATCATGTATTATGGCAAATATGCTAATATTTTTGCTGAAAAAATGTGAGCAGCTTTTAAATGCGAAAGCTGCTCACATTTTTTTTCAGCAAAAATATCAAAATTTTAGATATTATACTTGCTAGAACAGTTAACAATATGACCACTAACGAGCCCGTTAAGCTAACAATGCTTTGAACAACTGGGCTCAAGTGTTTAATTTACTTATCTATTTCTAGTTCCTTGAAGTGCCCACACGCGATACAGATATTCATTCATATGCAGAAGAGCAACTGAGGCCGGATGTTTTATTGGTTACTTTTCAGTCACTGAAACGCTTGTTGACAAATATAAAAGGAAGAGATCTGTCTGCATATTAATTATTTTGTGCGGCTGTGGACAGTAATTCACTGGTTTCTGGACGTGGGGACTATCAGGTTTTGTAGCTCTTTACTTCTAAAGCAATTAGTGTAGAATTTAGAATTTTTAAACATTAAGCCATGAATATATGCATGTGTTAATTAAAATTAAAATTTGAATCAACATCATCATCATCATCATCATCATCATAATCATCATCATCATCATCATCATCAACAACAACAACAACATTCACTACAATAATAATAATAATAATAATAATAATAATAATAATAATAACAACAACAATGTGTTGAGCTTTACGTCTCATCAACAGCTAAGGTCATACGGAGACTGGACTTCGATTTAAAGACTCATCCGAAAGTTTGGAGAAGCCCAGGATCCTGCGACCCCTGATATACAAGGCGAGTAGCATAACCACTACACCACGGAGGGTTCTAACAACAACAATTCCTCTACTTAAGTAGTGTGCGATAATTAAGGAGATTAAGGAGATTTTCGAATTTTAACTTGCAAATTTATGGTGAGTGTTTTCATTAGAACGATGATGTCCCATTGAAGTTAGACTGTTCAATGACATTTTCACTCTTCCAGTTTTTTTTTTTTTTTTGTATAAATGCAACAGTAACAGTACGACTTTTGGTGGTGTAAAGAGTTGACATTTCAAAAAACACGCCTATATAATTTGACCCCTTTAAACCCCACTTTAATATGGTAAAAATGGGGTTTACAGGGGTATACATTATTTTGTTATTTCTGCTCAAAAACATAGACTGTGGGTACTCGTTAGAACCGCCTCGCTGAGGCGGTTCTAAAGAGTTCCGACAATCTATGTTTTGCGCAGAAATAAGACAAATATCAGAATTTTTATCTGATGTTCTTTTTTTTCATTTTTGGTGGTACATGTATAACATTCAATGTTTGTATTTGAATAAGCGTGTTAAGTTGGGTTTTCAAGGGTGTATACGACGCGGACTTGCAGGCGTAATAAGACAAAATCCATCATCATAAACACACGCCTATAGAATTTTGACCCCCCTTGAACCCCACTTTTATATAGTAAAACTGGGGTTTCCAGGGGTATACCTTATTTTTCTTATTTCTGCTCTAAAAACAGACGGTGGGATTTGTTTGTTTGTTTGATTTGAGGTTTTACGTCCCCGTCAACACTGTAAAGGTCATTTTGGAGACGTTGCTTCCAATTTTGTGAGACTTTTACCCGACATTGAGATGAAATGACATCTAAAGCCCTGCCGCCCAATGAAACCAATAGGGTTATAAGCATGGATGGGCCGACTCACACCGCTCTGCCTGGGCAAGCTTAGCTCCTCTAAGCTGCTTACCAGTACTCGTGTGCGGGTCGGTTTCAGCTCTGCGTGGAAGCATCATGCAGCCCATCTATCTCTTCAAGTCCCGATGGGCGGGGGCCTTCAGACGGAGGGTACTCGATAGAACCGCCTCGATGAGGCGGTTCTAGCGAGTAAACACAATCTATAGTTTGAAATGAAATAAGAAAAAATATCACAATTTTCATTTTTTGGCGATTAAGGTTACAATGTATTTGTTTGTTTTGTTTGATTTAAAGTTTAACGTCCCCGTCAATATTGTAAAGGTCATTTTGGAGACGTTGCTTCCAATTTTGTGAGGCTTTTACCCGACATTGAGATGAAATGACATCTAAAGCCCTGCCGCCCAATGAAACCAATAGGGTTTATAAGCATGGATGGGCCGACTCACACCGCTCTGCCTGGGCAGGCTTAGCTCCTCTAAGCTCGTGTGCGGTTCGGTTTCAGCTCTGCGTGGAAGCATCATGCAGCCCATCTATTTCTTCAAGTCCCGATGGGCGGGGGCCTTCAGACGGTGGGTACTCGATAGATGAGGCGGTTCTAGCGAGTAAACACAATCTATAGTTTGAGCTGAAATAAGAAAAAATATCACAATTTTCATTTTTTGGCGATAAAGGTTACAATGTATTTGTTTGTTTTGTTTGATTTTAAGTTTAACGTCCCCGTCAACACTGTAAAGGTCATTTTGGAGATGTTGCTTTCAATTTTGTGGGACGTTTACCCGACACTGACATGTAATGACATCTCAAGCCCTGTCGCCCAATGAAACCAATAGGGTTTATAAGCATGGACTGGCCGACTCGCACCGCATTGCCTAGGCGTGCTTAGATCCTCTGAGCGGTTTACCAGTACTCGTGTGCGGTCGGTTTCAGCTCTGCGTGAGAGCACGGTGGGTCCAAGCCTCACTCATTTCACATGTGGATGCCAAGCTCTATAGTGAAATGCCAGGTTAATTTTCTCCGGGTACACCGATAATATGTCACGTTTGCTCAAAATAAGTGAGGACCAAGATTTGTTTGTTTGATTTGAGGTATAACGTCCCCGTCAACACTGTCTATGTCATTTTTGAGACGTTGCTTCCAATTTTGTGGGACTTTTACCCGACACTGAGATGAAATGACATCTCAAGCCCTGTCGCACAATGAAACCAATAGGGTTTATAAGAATGGATGGCCCGACTTGCACCGCTTTGCCTGGTAAGGCTTAGATCCTCAAAGCAGTTTACCAGTACTCGTGTGCGGTCGGTTTTAGCTCTGCGTGGAAGCATCATGCAGCCCATCTATTTCTTCAAGCCCCGATGGTCGAGGGCTACACAATGTATTTGTATAGGTTTGTTTTCGTAATGCCTGCAATTTATTTTTGTTCTTTTCTGTACATGTGCGACACAAACATTTCTGACCAACAGTTATAAACAAAAGTAATGTTTTGTTTATTAAAATGTCAGATTTGACTTGCCTTGATCTTTAATGTAAACATACCATTATCTGCGCGGTACTTAAAAGCTATTAAAATACACATAATTGTATATGCATACTGTCGCATTTGGATGTTCCCGACATGCACACGACAGTGACTCAATGTTGAACCAGTGGTTCAACGCTGAGTGCCTGCAGGGAACAATGGCATCCAATACCAATAGAGGGTGTTGGTTTTCTCTGGGTATACCACTATTCCCCCACCTTACGTGGACGGTCGTCTCAAATATGGGGATGACAGTGTAAAGGTTTTGTAGCCCCCGAAAACAGCACACTACACGCTTACTGGGGTAGCCAGATGACAAAGTACCAGATCCCACCCACCCGCCCGCCCGCCCGCCCGCCCGTCCGTCCTTCCATCCATCCATCCATCCATCCATCCATCCATCCATCCATCCATCTATCTATCGACATGTATCTATCTATCCTATCTATCCTATCTATCTATCTATCTATCTATCTATCTATCTATCTATCTATCTATCTATCTATCTATCTATCTATCTATCTATCTATTCTATCTATCTATCTATCTATCGGGGCTTGATGGGCTGCATGATGCGTCCGCGCAGAGCTGAAGCCGACCCGCACACGAGTACTGGTAAACCGCTTAGAGGATCTAAGCCTGCCCAGGCAAAACGGTGCGAGTCGGCCCGTCCATGTTTAATAAACCCTATTGGTTTCATTGGGCGGTCTCCACAATGATCTTTACACTATTGACGGGGACGTTGAACCTCAAATCAAACAAGCAAAAAATCTATCTATCTATCATTTATCTCAAAAATATGTGTTGGGTGAACTCATTAAAACCGCCTCGTTGAGGACATACGACACCTTTATTTACAAGAAAATCGAAACGCCTTCTGACTTTGCGGTATGATTAACACTCAGTAGCTCGCACTACCCCTCTCTCGAATAAATGTTCAAGGTACAAAAGGTGATCAAACCATTGAAGTCCGACTGTCTAATACATATAGATGGGCAGCCCATTATCAATAATTATTGAAGGAATATCCGGTTAATGTCAGTCGTTGTAAGCTTGACAAAATTTATTTACTTTAAACAAATACTGTAGACCCTGATCAGACATAGCGTTAAATGAAGGCTGATTCAGACTACACTATTTGCCAAAGGTCTCTTTTGTCGGCACTTAACGTAAACAGGTAAATTAGGCACTCAGTACAATCGACCTGGGTGGATGTGCATCCGCTTCCATGGCCTAGTGAGAAAGAGCACTGTCTCTTAATCATTAGGTCACTCATAACAGTGGGTCCAAAGTAGAAGTAAAACAAAGATCAGGAATTGATACAATTAACTTACTCCACCCATCAAAGACACCAAAGGGAAAGAAACACAAACATCAAGCGACCAGACCATAATGGAAACCTAAACAAAGGAAGGCCATGAGGACAGTTACTTTCCTACAAAATGGCCATATGGCCATCCAAAATAAAAAGACTAAAGTGAGTAACAAACAACAACATAAATAAATCGCCACAGAAGAACCGCCTTGGAACGGTCAGTCAAAAGATTTCCACTGGGGGGCTTAAATCGATTTTACGTGGCCACAATCCTCGCCCTTATGTATACTTCCGTAATAATTTGTTCAGTCCACATGAAGGCCTCCTAACTCATCAGTGCAACATCTCCGTGAACACAAATAATCAAAGCCCAAGCCTCACTCATTTCACATGTGGATGTCAAGCTCTATAGCGGAATGCCAGGTTAATTTTTGCCGGGTACACCGATAATATGTCACGTTTGCTCAAAATAAATGAGGGCCAAGATTTGTTTGTTTGTTTGTTTGTTTGATTTGAGGTTTAACGTCCCCGTCAACACTGTATAGGTCATTTTGGAGACGTTGCTTCCACTTCTGTGGGACTTTTACCCGACACTGAGATGAAATGACATCTCAAGCCTTGTCGCCCAATGAAACCAATAGGGTTTATAAGCATGGCTGGCCCGACTCGCACCGCTTTGCCTGGTCAGGCTTAGATCCTCTAAGTAGTTTACCAGTACTCGTGTGCGGTCGGTTTCAGCTCTTCATGGAAGCATCATGCAGTCCATCTATTTCTTCAAGCCCCGATGGGTGGGGGCGGGTGAGGCCCAAGAAGAAAAGAAATAAAAAAGGTATCCGAACAATGTGTCCATTACGATAACATTCGGTACTTCCTGTTTGATTTCAAATTAATTGAGTCTTTCTAAAAATGGGATCTACTCTTCAAGGAAAGAATTTGCAGCAAATTCTTTCATTAAAGAGTAGCCCAAAATTGATAACGGACAAAGCAGTTGCGCTCCAAGTCCCCTGGAGGAGTATTCATTCCCCGTCGGCCCCCGTCCATCGGGGCTTGAAGAAATAGATGGACTGCATGATGCTTACACGCAGAGCTGAAACCGACCGCAGACGAGTACTTGTAAACCACTTAGAGGATTAAAGTCTGCCCAGGCAAAGCGGTGCGAGTCGGTCCGTCCATGCTTTTAAACCCTATTGGTTTCATTGGGCAACGGGGCTTGAGATGTCATTTCATCTCAATGTCGGGTAAAAGTCCCACAATATTGGAACCAACGTCTCCAAAATGACCTATACTGTGTTGACGGGGACGTTAAACCTCTTAAAGCTTGTGTTTGATACTCGTGATACCCACCTTACACACCCAGATATGGGTAAATTCGATCCGACTTCTTCAGTCTTTAGAACCGTGTGGGATTGGCGTAAAACCCATCATTCCGAGGGACACGTAAATTGCACATATTGCATTGCATTTTGTGTATGGTAACGGTAACTGAAACATAGATTGTGGGTACTCGATAGAACCGCCTCGTCAAGGCGGTTCAATCGAGTCCCAACAAGCTATGCTCTTCACATAGACTGTGGGTACTCGATAGAACTCTCTCGTCGAGGCGGTTCTATCTATTCCCCACAATCTACGCTTTAAGCAGAAATAAGAAAAAAAATCACAATTTTTCATCTTAAAATTTCTATTTTTTTTTTGCTTAAACATTGACAATGTATTTGTATAGGCGTGTTTTCTAATGCGTACTTTTCACGGCTCTAGAAAAGTCAACACTACTGCAGAGCGTATACTGCTATTGTGCACGTGATTATCACTGACAAATGACCCTGGTAGTCAAACGGCCTGTCAGCAACGTCTAATCAAAATCGATATAACGCCATGTTGCGACGACGTTGCAGAACATATTTTGTCCAAGTAAACTGTTCACAAAAATAACAGCAGATAACTATCTCGTACATCACATAGCTTCAATAGTTCTTTGACATTTGTGTTATTACATGATCCGTAACTTGCCCACCTATTTCCCCAACAGACATATATACCCTCATTACGAGCATATAGTGGGCTCACAACGCCTATGCAACATCGTATCAACGTCGCTTCATGACGTTGCATCAACTTTGCTACGACCTTTCTGAAATGTAATGACGTTGTATCGACGCTGAGGCGACGTTTCTGAAACGACATGTGCCAAGTGGGTGGAAACAGAAAAAAGTCGCAGTTGGCAAATTTCGACCACGTTGTTACGATGTTGAATATGCATTTTGTGCCCGATTTAGCTATTCACAAAAATAACAGTAGAGATATCCCAATGCTTAAAATAAATATTTGACATTTCTGTTATCTCATCATCCGTTTGGTCTGGATTATTCAAGCTGCATTAAGCGTATTTGTTGTCTAGTTTTATGTAGATTTAATGGCTTAATAACTGCAGAATTGTATCATTACGTAGACCAAAAATGCTTCAGTTTCCTCAAAATAAAGCAGAGAGGCTAACAAGGGCCAAAATCGCTCACCTGCACTAGGCTAGGAAAACGGTCCTCAACGGTAAGCTAGACTGTTGCAATTAACCCTTAAAAATTCGTGTCAAGAATAGCGCGAATATAAATCCACAGACACGTGGATAATAACAAGCGGGAAAATGTTGGCGTTTCAGTAACTTTGGGTCGCTTGATAAGCAATCGAACCAAACGGAGAGCAATAAAAAAGCCATACAAAACATAATTCAAGACACATTTAGAGCTATTTTCTTCAATGGCTCTACGTAATACAACGTATATTTTGTACAAAGTTGTGAATCTCAAGCAGAGTATTTGTAAATGTGTTGAAACAGCAGACAAAAGTAGTAGTGTCTTGGCATCTTAAGGGTTAATAGTTATTGTTTCCCATGGTATGTTTTCCGCCATTTTTACAAGGGGGTTACATTTTGGGACTTCCAGTTACTTTGTGATACCTTCCGAAACAGGGGCCTGCTCTTAAAGGAAATAACAGGGAGCGAAAACAGTTTTGAAATAGTGACCCCCCAGAAGATGTAATCAATCTTCAAGTATAGTCAGAAGCCTAAAGGTTTACTTATTATACTTATTATATCTTTTCAGAATGGCCACACCATCGATGTTTACAATGACAAGTACAGTCGCAGCAGCAGAACATGCAAAGTCTACACCGGTCGATGAGGCCTTCGACATGGAAGTCGCCAACAAAATGCATTTTATAACGAGTGTCTGGGTTGGAACTATTTTCTTTATTATCGGAACTATCGGAAATATCCTTTCGATTGTAATATGGATGCGCAAGCCGTTGAGGTCATCGACAGGGACGTACTTGATTGGTCTTGCAATTGCTGACATCGGCGTTCTCCTTTTCTTCTTCATTACCGACAGCGTGAAGATGCTGCACCCAGATCTGAACAATAACCACTCGTACGCGGTGTTTTTCAGCTACATTGGGTACCCGATATTTTTCCTGTGCGTCATTTGCAGCATCTGGTTCACGGTGGGAGTAACAGTTGACAGATATATACAGGTCTGCTGGATAGCCCAAGCGAAGGTAAAAGTCCAAAAAGTATTTTTTTTTTCTTCGATTAGACCACAGGACATTGACGTTTCATCAGAAACCATAAGAGAGCCCTCAAATTGTCCTAAATCCACTGTTGCTATAATAATCTTGCCCTCAGATTGTCCTAAATCCACTGTTGCAATAATACGCTTGCCCTCAAATTGTCCTAAAGCCACTGTTGCTATAATAAGCTTGCCCTCAAATTGTCCTAAATCCACTGTTGTTTTAAAAAGCTTGCTTATTATAGCAACAGTGGATTTAGGACAATTTGAGGGCTCTCTCATGGTTTCTGATGAAACGTCAATGTCCTGTGATTAGACCACCTTTTCGGTTGCGTTGGTGTCTGTGCCATAAGAAAAGCAAATCATAGAATTCAGGAGTATCCAGACAGCGCTGACAGGTCGATCGTCTCTGGGTGTCGACTGTGAAAGGAATCCTGAACTGAACGTCGTTTAACCCTTAAATTCCAGTAATTTATGCAAGCAGTTTAGAAATAAAATTTATTTTTCTACTGTTCGTGAAAGTATGAAAGCAGTAGGTCGCATGCAAAGTAAATGAACCCCGAATGTAAACTTTGCTAGCGACCCGCTGTCGTTCATACTTTCATGAAGAGCATAAAAATTAAGTTTATGTTTTATATTTACATTCTTTGCCCCTCATCACTGGGCGAAAAAAAACGCTTATAGGGCAAACTTTTAAAGCTGAAAAATATTTACACGCTGTGTTTTTTTTACAAAGACCGGAAGCGTTGACGTCACCAACGCCCGTAGAGAAGCATGGTTTAGACTGACGTCACTTGACGTCACTGAGTATCACGTGTCTCGTTGCGTTCATGGAAGTATGAACTACATTGTTTGCTATAGATTTACATTAGACTTTACACTGGCAATGTAAATACTGTAATATTGGCATCATCCTGAGCAGATGCCGTGTTATGCGACGTCTGATCTCTGTCTTTATTCTAGCCCAGTCCAGATTTCACAGATAACCAACCTTTTTTACATAGCACTCTAGCGCCAACATCACAAAAACACGCCTATATGATTTTGACCCTCTTGAACCCCACTTTTATTACGTAAAACTGGGGTTTACAGGAGTAAGTCCTATTTTTCTTATTTCTGCTCTAAAACATTAATTGTGGGTACTCGTTAGAACAGCCTCAGTGAGGCGGTTCTAACGGGTACCCACAACCTATATTTTGCGCAGACATAAGAAAAATATCATAATTTTTCATCTAACAATTTGCATTTTTCGGCAATAAAGGTTACAATGTATTTGGTAGTAAAACTGGGGTTTACAGGAGTAAGTCCTGTTTTTCTTATTTCTGCTCTAAAACATTGATTGTGGATACAAAGTATTTGATAGTAAAACTGGGGTTTACAGGAGAAAGTCCTTTTTTCTCATTTCTTCTCTAAAACATTGATTGTGGGTACTCGTTAGAACCGCCACAACGAGGCGGGTCTAACGACTACCCACAATCTATATTTTGCGCAGACATAAGACAAATATCACAATTATTCACCTCAAAATTTGCATTTTTCGGCGATAAAGGTTACAATGTATTTGTATAGACGTGCTTTCGTAATGAAAATAGCAGAATAGCGCGGCTTTTTTTTTTTTTTTTTTTTTTTTGGTTTGGGTTTTACGGCCTTTTCAAGATTATTTCACTCATATCGAGCCGATCGTTAATCAGAGGTGGGCGAAAACCGGAGTACCCGGAGAAAAACCACCTGACCTTCCGTTGCAGAACTTGGCGTCTCACACGTGGCACGAGCGAGGCTCGAACCTACGGCGGTGAGAGACCTAATGACTAAGAGTCAGCGCTCTTATCCACTAGGCCACGGAGGCCCAGCGCGGCTTTAAATAACCATTTCCTGGAATTCCTAAAAATTCTATTTGCGAAGGTCAGTGTTACAAGTACAAGTATAATGTGTGATATGTTTCTTATTTTACACCAAACATAGGTTAATGGTGCTCGTTAGAACCGCCTTATTACGCCAGTTCTGACGAGTACCCACATAAATAAGAAACATAATGCATACCCCTGTAAACCCCAGTTTTCTCCGTAAAATGTGGGGTGTAGAGGGGTGTTCATTTCACTGTCTTGTTAACCTGTTGAGTAATTTTAGAGCGATTAAGCCAATGTATACTAGTGGACTCTTCCATTGCTATATGTTGGACAAGTCCATTTGCCATATAAGGGGTGTCAGGCCTATTGTTTCGCTTTTATTCTATTTTTGATGGTTTGTTTTGTTTGATTTGGAGTTTAACGTCCCCGTCAACAAAGTAAAGGTAATTTTGGAGACTTTGCTTCCAATTTTGTCGGACTTTTACCCGACATTGAGATGAAATGACATCTCAAGCCCTGCCGCCCAATGAAACCAATAGGGTTTATAAGCATAAACGGGCCGACTCGCACCGCATTGCCTGGGCAGGCTTAGATTCTCTAAGCAGTTTACCAGTACTCGTGCGCGGGTCGGTTTCAGCTCTGCGTGGAAGCATCATGCAGCCCATCTATTTCTTCAACCCCCAATGGGCTGGGGCTACTAATTTTGATGGAAAATTCTCTTAGCAAATAGTGCAGGCCTGATCAGACGCCGCAGAATGATCAGACGTCGTATTCTGCGGCGTCTGATCTGGACTTGGACTGTTTGCAAAAGTACCCCTTTAGGAGTTTCCCGCATGCAATGGTTTAAAACAATTGTCGCAAAAACGAGTTTTGCTAAAACAAAATCATCACATATTTCGCATAAAGATTATAAACGTTATTTCGGTATGGTGATTTTCATACTTCGATCAGTAGTTCGATAGCTACATGTAACCGTTTAACCCATTGTATGCGGGAAACCCCTAAATGGGTGCCTTGGCAAACAGTGGAGGCCCAGATCGGACGCCGCAGAACGCGGCGTCTGATCAGCGCCTGCACTATTTGCTAATATAATTGTCCGTCAAAAATGCAATAAAAAAAGAAAAAATAGGCCTGACACGCTTTAAATGACAAATGGACTTGTCCAACATATAGCAATGGAAGAGTCCACTAGTATTCAATGGGTTAAAGATTCAGACAGGAAGAAGCTAATTATCGCTAGTCTCATGTGCTGGTCATCTGACCCAACTAAGGCCAAATTGCACTGACCACTTGAACTTCGACAAATATAGTAATATTGTATCTTTTGTTTCATCTGAACCTTAAACCCATTCAAGCGTATTCTCCACCAACTGTCACGGGGCCGAGATATTTCATAGGACCGAGATCTCTCTCGGGCCGAGATCTCTTTTGTTATCGGAGGGTGTAATGGTAAAACACTCCCAGACTTGGCCCGTTAGTCTCTGTTGTGGAGGACCACGCAACTATCACATATGGCTATGCGAGAGGTACCAAACTAACAGCTACTGTATACGTCTTTCGTTGTTAATTTAAACGGCGGATCGCGAGAGGTTTACAGTTACATAGAGCAAGGAATAAATAGAGATTAATACATCTTTAGGTTTAAATACGGGAAATATTTTCCCGAGAGACTTGCAAATCAAGTAAACAAACGAGTGCAAAGCACGAGTTTGTTTATAAGATTTGCAAGTTTCGAGGGAAATATTTCCTGTATTCAGAACTAAAGATGTATTAATGTTTATATTACATTTATTAAATCGGCCGTTTTGGGCCTTTCTAACGTCTAAACTGACGAAATTAGCGCTGTTACGTGACGTAATTTGTCCCGATTTTGGCGCGTCATAGTGTATGATGACGTTCGAAAGGAAATATATCCCCGCCTGAAAGGAATATTTTCCCTGCAGGAAAATATCATTTTTATTTCCCCCAAAAAGTACTTAGAAAAAAAAAACACAGCAAAAATGTAATATTTAACACACACACACACACGCTAGCACGCACGCGCGCGCGCGCACGCACACCAAAAAAAAAAAACAAAAAAAAAAAAAACACACACGCACAGTACACACAAACTGGAAATGAAGATCAGTCCAAACTTTATTTTCATTGAAGAGCAGAAGATCTGAAAAAATAACAGAGGTGTTATATTTTATTTACAGATGATGTGTAATCAAAAAAGGGCGTTATCAGGCCTTGGCATTATTACTCTCCTGTGCTTCATTATCAACGTCCCCCATTTCAACACATATAAAGCGGTAGCCGACGCCGACAGGAATGCTTCAGATCCAGCAATCGTCTTTACAGGTAAAACGCACCAGAAATTTACATGTATTTTAGTTGGCACATTAGCGCCACGGTGGAGTTCCCGCCATGGTAGTGTAAGGTTTATAAGAGCACCTTGCTTATCTTTCTTTTTTACAGTCAACACACGAGAAAAAGGGACCTTAGCCATCAACAAAACACACCTATATAATTCTGGACCCCTTGAACCCCATTTTTTACAGTAATATAGTATAACTTGGGTTCACAGGGGTAAACCTTCACGTGACTTTTCTTATGTCTGCTCTAAAAAATAAATTGTGTGTACTCGTTAGAACCGCCTCGATGAGGCGGTTCTAATGTGTACCAACAATCTATACTTTGAGCAGAAATATTTCGGCGAAAATTTACTATGTATTTGTGCGCCTGTGCAACAAATTAATAGGGCTAGAACATGAAGCGTACTATGATCGCAAGTAACAAAGGCTCTGGTGAGCCTGCGCGTGGGCTTGCGGGCGCCTTTGCCTAATCACCCTTGCTCATTTGATTTGTAAGAGTTACAGATAAGAGCAGCAGATAAGGTAAGTAATTTGTGATAGTTTTTGAAGGATACTTTTGTCAATTTTCCATAAAAAACTTATGTTGGTTCTAATTGGTACCCACAATATAGGAATAGAAATTATTAAACCTGTTTAATTGGTGTCAAATAGACCTGAATCCCAATGCATCTTAAAACCTCTATCATATGTATCTGTTTTCAGTTGTGCTCGCCAATGTTCGCGAAAGATAGAAATTATATTATCAGCTTTTATAAATCTCAAATAAAACGAACTGTCAGTGCAAAAACCTCTGTTATACATTATGATGATGATGATGAGGATGATGATGATGATGATGATTTCGTGTTTAACGACGCGCCAACCCTCTTGATGGGCCATAAGCGTCAAGCCCTAAATGAAAAAAAAAAAAAAGTAAAATCACAGGTAACGAATCATTATAGTTACGCCCGAAACATGAAAACATAATGGAGCATCTCCTGTAGAAAAATGTATTTATGCTAGTAGCATAGACGATGCTAGTAGCATAGACGAGCAGCTATCTCCAGCAATGGCTCCGGCCGCCTAGGCTCGCTTGCGCAGAAAGGTACTGGAGAAACTATGCGTCTAACCCGATAGGTTGCATACGCAGGTCGGTGTTAAGTCTTTTCTTGTCATTTATAGGATAAGTGGCCGTTTCTCGTGAGGTGTCCTGAGAGAAACTGTAAGTTTTCTTGACAAATAAGCGATGAAAAAAAAAAATAATAATAAAACTGGCCATACTGTATGATAGACCGAACTTTGCCTTTACTATCATTTCATATGAAACTCGCCCAAAGCTCGTTTATTAAATTTCATTTTGAAAATCCCACTTGTTTGCAAAGCTTATGCAGTTGGAAGAAACGCCAAAGCGATCCCAGCTGGGACTGACATACTTCTCACATGGTCTACTATCGTCATCCTTTGAAATATGCCAGAACTTTTTGAGATTCAAATCAATTTTATTTAACCCATATATGCCTAGCGGCCCTTTTTTGGGACGTTGGCAAACAGTGTAGACCCAGATCAGACGCCGCAGAACGCGGCGTCTGATCTGGGTCTACACTGTTTGCTCAAAGAACATACATTTTTGTACAACTTACATTAAACAAAACAAATATGACACCCCTATAATTGAAAATGGACAACTCCAAATTTATAAGATGGAAGATTCCATTGTCATATATGGGTTAAAAGGGAAAGGATATATCTTCAGTGGAAGGATCTATTTCAAGAAAATTAACATGTGTCTACTCTTAACGTCAAGAATTGGCTCCAGAGTAGCCAATTATTGCCTTTAAGGGAATGGGAACACCAAGCAGATTTTTCCGCAATTTTTCAAAGGGAGACAACTTTCGGGACTTCCTGCTCACTTTTCTATAGGCTCAGTCCCACTGAAAAAATCGATCTACTCTTAAAGGGAAGGAGCAAATTATTTCCTTTAAGAGTTGACCCCTATTGACATGGGAGACAAAAAAAAAACAAATTTTCGGGAATTGCCTCCCATGAAGGTGTTCCCAATTCCCCTTAAGAGTAGTCAAATTATCCCCGCCGCAAAATCAACTTGATGGCGGGCGTCTTCCGTATGTCTTTCCAGACCCCTTAAGCGGTTATTATTCACCATTCGTCATCATTATTCTGGCTATTGAACGATATCAGAATTGTGGGCATCTTGTACAGCAGTATTCCATTAAATCTACGCTCCACGTTTGATAAAATCAAACGAATCTACATCTAGCACTAAATAGTTACTCAGAAAATTATCAGTTGTCATTTTCACTCCCAACAGTTCCTGCCTGACAGATGAAATCGGTGAAAATCTGAGAACGTCCTGTAGTGATATTCAAACCTCAAGGTTTTAAGGGGAATGGGGACACCTGGCACATTTTATCGCCATTTTTTGCAAAGGGAGACAACTTTCGGGGACTTCCTGTCTGCCTTTCTGTATGCTCTGCCCCACTGAAAAAGGGTCTACTCTTAAAGGAAAGAATTTGCTCCTCGGGAGCAAATTCTTTTCTTTAAGAGTTGACCCCTATTGACATGGGAGACAACAATACTTTTGCATGATTGCCTCCCCTGAAGGTGTTCTCATTCCCCTTAAAACGAGGTTTATTTTCAGTATTCATGTGTTGTTTGACTTGCTTATAAATATCAAAATAAAACATTTTTTAGAAGTAATGACAGTTGTCTTCTTAATTAAGATGGCGGTAATTTGTACGCTCACCTTGATAATTCTTTGCAGAATTTGGCACCACACACGGAAGTCAGATGTATGAATTCTGGGTACACTGTATGTTTCTCGTCCTGGTTCCCGTCGTCACCATATTTATCCTTAACATGATGATCATCTGCCAAGTACGGAAGGTAAACAGAACGATGGAATCAAAACGAGGCGAATCTGGGAAGGGTAAAGCCCGGAAGTCTGAGACACAGCTGACGAAACTTTTGCTAACGGTGACATTCACGTTTCTGGTTCTCATCGCTTTCCAGTGCATCGTGCAATGCTTTTTCATGCTGAAATCGGTAAGCAGTTTACATAAAATTATCGTCTATAATACGGGGTGTCCGTTTTTTTATACTCGTGTCCATATAAAAGAAATGTACAAATCTTCAGGGGAGATAACGCAATAGTATTTAGGGGTCAACTCTTAAAGAAAAGGATTTGCTCCCGAGGAGCAAATCCTTTTCTTTACGAGAGACCCCTTTTTAGGAAGGCATTGTTATATAACAAGCAACTCGCCCCCGCCCATCGGGGCTTAGAGAAATAGATTGGGTTGCATGGTGCTTCCACGCAAGAGCTGAATCTGACCACACACGAGTACTGGTAAACCGCTCATAAGGACTAAGCCTGCCCAGGCAAAGCGATGTGAGTCAGATCGTACAATGCATATAAGACTTCTGGTTTCATTGGGCGGCAGGGCTTGAGATGTCATTTCACCTCAATGTCGGGTAAAAGTTGCATTCAATTGGAATCAACGTCTCCAAAATGACCTAAATAGTGTTGACGGGGACGTTAAACCCAAATTCAAACAAAAACAAAATAAAACAAGCAACAGAAAATCTGAAAAGGTATCTCCCTTATGAATAAGTTTTACATAATGAAAGGTGTATCCAGTTGTCTCCCTTATGAAAACGTCGTACATAATGTCAGGTGTATCCAGTTGTCTCCCTTATGAAAATGACGTACATAATGAAAGCTGTATCCAGTTGTCCCCCTTATGA
The DNA here is from genome assembly GCA_963580285.1 of Lucinisca nassula. Taxonomy (NCBI): domain Eukaryota; kingdom Metazoa; phylum Mollusca; class Bivalvia; order Lucinida; family Lucinidae; genus Lucinisca; species Lucinisca nassula. The sequence continues at coordinate 133,175,808 of OY757015.1, forward strand.
AAACGTCGTACATAATGTCAGGGGTATCCAGCTGTCTCCCCTATGAAAATGTCGAACATAATTTTAGGTGTATCCATTCAAATTAATTAAAATAGAGGAGCGTGATAGCTCAGTGGTTAGTGCACTTGCCTCTGATGCTAGAGGTCCCGGGTTCGATCCCCGGCAGTGGCGATAAAATATCGGTGTCCGAACACGCTCCACTGGCATCATTTGCAGGGATGAATGTCATGAAGTGCACCGTCCTTCGGATCGGGACGTTAACTGGAGGCCCCCTGTGCAGGGAGAACCATTCCCTGTGCAGGTTAAAGATCCCTGTCGTAATTACATGATTACTGTGTAGGCTTTCATCCTGCAAACCTGGAGCGTATGTAATGTACACCTGCGGTAATGGTCAAATATGACCGACGCAGTATCAGTAGATAGATAGATAGATAAACTACGACTTAATTAGACAAGTAACTGTTTTATACAAGTTTTAGAACTATATCTACTTACCATTTGTGCCAAGCAAACTGTTGCATCAAATGGTGTTTGTCAGGTTTTAGCCCCCTTATTGATGTTCCTTTTTCTTCACTGCCGGAATATAAAACCAGATCCTGCACTCTGTGTGAGCATTTTTTATTTTCATTTGACACGGACGTGTGACTCGAGGCAGCATGAATGACATTTCTCTTTAAAGAATTGTGATTTCTGCTTGAGGTACATGTAAGTCCTCGTAGGTTTGTTTTGTTTGAATTGAGGTTTATCGTCTCCGTCAACACTATATTGGTCATTTTGGAGATGTTGCTTCCAATTTGTTATGGACTCCTACCCGACATTGAGATGAAATGACACCTCGAGCCCTACAACTAAAAGGAACTGCTTATGGGGAATGGGTACACCTTCAGGGTAGGCAACTCCTGCAAAAGTATTTTGTCTCCCATGTCAATAGGGGTCAACTCTTAAAGGAAAGAATTTGCTCCAGAGGAGCAAATTCTTTCCTTTAAGAGTTGACCCCTTTTTCAGTGGGACAGGGCTTATAGAAATGCGAACAGGAAGTCCCGAAAGTTGTCTCCCTTTGAAAAATGGCGGAAAAATCTGCCAGGTGTTCCCATTCCCCTTAAGTAGCGGAAAGACTTGCACCACTTTTCCTGGGTAGGCTCCGTCAGTTTCAGCTTCGCGAGAGGAAGCTTCATTCAGCCCAATCTGTTTCTCCAAACGTGGGCTGGGTCGCCTTAGCTGTAGAGAGGGCTTTATTTGATTAAGCAAATTCTTCTGATACCGAGGCCCCGTTTTGGATTTACATCTGTCTATTTTAGATGGGTTTGTTTCGTGCAAAATTTATGATAAACGCGATGATTTTGATTTTGAGATTGTACATTTTCCTTTCTTGAATGGTGATGTTCCACGTGCGCCATCCTATGGCGTTTATATTTCGCAATTGATTCGATCTGCCAGAGTGTGAAGTCATGTAACTGACATCAACACTCGTTATAAATTTTTAACGGCTAAACTTCTTAATCAGGGTTCTCGGTACCATAAACTACGCAAAGCCTCTTCAAAATTTTATAGACGTCATTCTGATTTAATTTCAAAATTCAATATTGGACTTAAATCTCTTCTGCAACAAGGTCTATCGGAACCCGAATTTTATGGTGACTTAGTATACTCGTACAAGTTCAGAAAAATATATAACCGCAATGACTTCAGCACCCAATTTCGTAAAATCATTCTTCGATTTAAAAAGATTGGGTACAACATAAATGTTATACGACAGACTGCATGCATGGTAGTTAACCCAATCACGGTTGACAACTTTGCTTCCCTCTTTAATTGCACGCCGGTGGGTCAGGCCTCAGATTCTATGACGGTTCAAGTGCTTATTGAGAATTAGAGAGATCTAATTCAAGGTAATGTTGACTAGTGCCTGATGCTCTTGTCGGACCCACCGGAGTCTAACTGTTGGTTTTCTTTTGCTCGAGCATTTCAGTGGTTTCTTGCTGTCGAGTCCTCACCGTTGTTTCATCTCTGTGGTTGTTTGATTATTTGTGTTCACGGAGATGTTGCACTGATGAGTTAGGAGGCCTTCATGCGGACTGAACAAATTAATTGTCTAAATCGCGACGGAAGTAAGGGCGAGGATTGTGGCCACGTAAAATCGATTTAAGCCCCCCCCCCCCCCCCCCCCCAGTGGAATTCGATTCCGCTGACCGTTCCAAGGCGGTTCTTCTGTCGCGGTTTATTTTTGTTATGGTTTGTCGTTGGGTGTCTGTGATGCTTATTTATATTATTTTATTTTTGATAGCCTATTGGCCATTTTGTGGGAAAGTAACTGTCCTTTTGGCCTTCCACTATTGATGTTTCCTTTAGGTCTGTTGTTTCATGTTTGTGTTTCTTTCCCTTTGGTGTCTCTGATGGGAGCTGTGAGTTAATTGTATCGATTCCTGATCGTTGCCTTCGCTTCTATTTTTAATCTTTTTGATTGGAAATATTTTATGGTGAGTGACAACTATTTGCATAAATCGCAAGCAATCGGGGTATCATATTGTTACCATGCAATTACGTTCTATATTTTGCAGGGAAACAGAAGGATTGTGAGTGAAGCTTTCGCCATTGCTAAGCTGGGCATTGTAATCAACTCTTCTATCAACTTTCTGTTGTACTGTGTCAGCGGAAAACGGTTCCGGAGGGAACTTCTGAGCGTCGTCTGTGGCAAGATCGTGAAACTTCGTCAAGGGTCATCGTCTTATTCGACGTCAGATACGCACCACTCCATGGTCACTAAAACAAAGTCGGCGGCATCCAATACAGATTCCGGTGTGCTGGTCGACAAAAACCAAATCTGAAGTTGTTTGCTTTGTGTCATTGATCCATAGACAGAAAATATCACGCGAGTGACCACTTCATATTAAATATATGAAACGAGAATCCATCGAGTTTCATACTTTTCTTTATTGAAATGACCAGGACTATCTGATTCTTTGATCATATGACCTGGTTTTCGTCGCCGATTGGACACAGAGGTCCGATGATGTCTTCAGCAAAAGTCATTACAATGTCATGGACGGTGCATGAGCGAAAATTTGCTATACTTGACGTGTGAGCCAACGACTTTATATAAATGTATATTTGTATTGCAAATTTCTAGCCCCAAATCGCATTTTCAAACTCAAAGCGGTGTCCTTCGAAAACAATACCTCAAACAAAACGGCATCCTTTCATGCTGCACCCAGTAACACGAATCGCTGTACGCAAAAAGGATTGACTCAGCCAATCTGATTACAGCAAATCTTAGCACCGCCCATTACGTGTACGTGACATTCATCACTTTTAACCGGCAGGCTAAACTTGCTTGACGTTCAAGAAAAAAAAAATAATAATAAATAAATAAATTAAAATGGAATGAAACGAATATCAATCGAGCGATCACCGCCTTTTCTTGAATCAGAATATTTAGCGTCGTAAATTGCAGTAATAGGGAGACAGAATTTAATTTAATATTTTTGCGCCAGACCACAGCGATGTAATTCTGTCTAATTAGGGACCGGCCCCGATAGCTCAATTGGTAGAGTGTCCGCTCCGGGGAACGGGAGGTCACGGGTTCGATCCCGAGCCGCGACATACCAAAGTCGTTAAAAATGGTACTAGCTGCTCCTCGCTTGGCACTCAGATTTACGGGGTAGAGCTAGGACTGGTCGACCCAGTGTCAGGATATGTGACTGGGTGTGGCATCATGTAATGTGTCTGGGACATGATACTTCAGTGAGGTAGCACTATAAAAGTGATCACTGAGCAACCAGACACCGTCGTGATATGACTGAAAAATTGTTGAAAGCGACGTTAAACCCGAATTCACACACACACACACAACACACACACACACACACACACACACACACACACACAGAGTCTAATTAGGGAAAAATCCAGCCTAAAAGCGCTTCATGTTTTAAGATTTAACAGATGAATTTTACGAGTAGTGGAGACTTAGATCGTTCGGTGCACCCATATAATTAATTTATACATGTAAATCAAACCGTCGTGATATGACTGAAAAATTGTTGAAAGCGACGTTAAACCCGAATTCACACACACATGTAAATCAGTGTTTGTTTACTGTCGTCGACAAATAACCTGCTACCTTTTTGGTACATGTACACCATATCAACACACCCGTGCGACATAATGTATTTTTCACATTTCCTGAATGGGTACTTTTCTGATGAAAATCCTTGACATTTTTCTTATAAATGCTCAAAATATAGTTTGAGGGTGTTCGTTAGAACCGCCTCACTGAGGCGGTTCTAACGAGTACCCACAGCCTATGTCTTGGAGCCGAAATAAGAAAAATAATGAAGACCCCGTAAACCCCAGTTTTCTCTATATAAAGTGGGGTTTATGGGGGTCCTTATTTCACGGACTTGTTCACGCGATGAGTCAACGGGACAATGAAGGTTACTTGCCGTCGTCATGATTTATGGCTGCTTTACATTTGAGCAAAAACGACTGCCATGCAACTTGACTTATCCCGCAACAGCTTTCACTAGTAAGGTCTGTCGGTGAGACAGATTTGGGGGAACAAAACGATGAAAAAGATCAACACTGAAAAAGAATTTTATTTGAAAAAAAAACAAAACAAACAAACAAAAAACACGAACATAACGTAATCAAAAATGATTCTAATATTGAAAGAACTTTAAATCACCATCACGAAAACACGCCTATAAAATTTGACCCCCTTGAACCCTACTTTTATATAGTAAAACTGGGGTTTACAGGGGTAAACCTTATTTTTCTTATTTCTGCTCTAAAATAAAGATTGGCGGTACTCTAACGAGTACCCACAATCCATATTTTGAGCAGAAATAAGACAAATATCACAATTTTTCATCTTAAAATGTTCGTTTTTCCGGCGGTAAAGTTTACAATGTATTTGTATAGGCGTGTTTCGTAATGCAATGCTGAATCACAGGAATTAATAAATCGAATTATGGATATCCTTAAATCGATTTATGGATATCCATTATTCGGCTGATTTATGGATATCCTTAAATCGAATTATGGATATCCATAATTCAACTCTGCAAATAAACATAATAAATAATGACTGCTCCCTTTGCAAAAAAAAGGTTTACGATTTAGGTGTGTAATAAAAGCCGGGATGGAGGGGGAGGTGAGTGAGTGAGTTTCAGTTTTACGTCCCACCAACAGCTAAGGTCATACGGAGACGGGACCTCGGTTTAAAGACTCATCCGAAAGTCTGGAGAAGCCCGGGATCGATCCTGCGATCCCTGGTTTACAAGGCGAGTAGCGTAACCACTGCACCACGGAGGCTTCTGGAGGGGGCGGTAATGTAGGGTAGGCTTAGCCTATGGTATAGGAGAGATATGTTTTGTTGTATTTCAGTTTTAACGTCCCCTTCAATACTTTTTAGGTCATTTTGGAGACGTTGCATCCAATTATGTTGGGCATTAAGCCTTCATTGAGATGAAATGACTTCTCAATCCCGCCGGCCTCGGTAGCTCAGTCGGATGCGGTGACTGGTGGTCAGCTTGACGTGGGTTCGATATCTGTCAGGGTCGACAACATTCTTTCATGGAGACTGATCATGAAATATTTTCTACGGTCATTCTCTCCCTTTCGCTGATTCAAGAGGGGCAATTGTCCGTTTCTGGCGAAAGAATGTGCACTGTACTGGTTAACTGCTTACGTATAAGCCTGCCCAGAAAAACTGTGGATAGGTAAACTGACCGGCCCAAAAATGACCTAAATTAGTGTTGACTGGGACGTTAAACTCAAATACAAACAAACATCTCAATCCCTGTCGCCCATTGACTCGCACGACTTTGTTTGGACAGGCTAAGGCCTTATAAACGGTTTACCAGTACTCTCAGCTCATGCAGCCAAATCTATTTCTCCAAGCACTAATGGGCAGGGGCCAGGATGTATATCTGAATCTGCCTGGTACTCCATACATCTAAGGTAAAGTATTATATGGATATACATGTTAATACTATATATATATACAGTGGAATTCTGCTATTAAGACCTCCTAAAATTAAGACTAATTCTGCTTTAAAAAGCTTATTTAGAAGGGTGCAGTTATTCTTTCTTTGTGAATTCTGCACACAATGCCCTCTGGTCAGGGACCACCTATGGAACTGTTCAAAAGTGGTCTTAATATAGGAATTTTACTGTATAACGACCATGTGCATTTTTCCCCAGAAAGCATGCACGGATTGCCTGTTTGGATCATTATAATCTTACGCAGGCTTTCAGTGTCCTTAGGTGCGCAGTCCTCAGAGGTGATTCCAGAGGGACAGGATGCGTTTGCCTGAATTTCCAGATCTTACGACTGGTTCAGATGTCTAACTGCACACGTGGCGGGCGTTCAGCGTATGGCGTCCGTTGCTTTGGAAGCCTTACGGGCTGAAAAGGCGGTCCCGTTGACTGGCCATCATCTTCCAGCGATGATGAAGACCTTGGAGGTTTTTACATTAAACAATCACGTGTCTTAGGGAGAAATCAGTAAACCAAAAGCTTTGGCGGTGATTTATGGACACCCATAATTCGAATTATGGGTATCCATATATAGATCTGAATTATGGATATCCATAAATCGAATTATGGATATCCATAATTCGAATTATGGATATCCATAAATCAGAGGAATAATGGATATCCATAGAACGAATTATGGATATCTATACGTCACTGAATTAATGATATCCCTAAATCGAATTATGGACATCCATAATTCGATTTATGGATATCCCTAATTCAAATTATGGATATCCTTTATTCGGCTAATTTTTGGATATCCATAAATCGAATTATGGATATCCATAATTCGATTTATGGATATCTATAAATACGGATAAGATAGTAAAACGGCGCCCCATATATGCAAATGTTTCATAAAATGTTTGGCATCAGTTACAGAGGAACTGAAAACGGGAGTGTATTTTTGTGATAATTCAGGGATAATTTTTCTTATTTCTCCATAAAAAGGTATGTTGTGGGTACTCATTAGAACCGCCTCATCCCACAAAAACATGTGGGTACTCACTGGAATTGCCTTAATGAGGCGGTTGTAGCAAGTACCCACAATTTTGGAAAAAATCGGTCTCAGGAACATATGCTTGAGCAAACAGTGTAGACATAGATCAGAAGGAACAGTCTGATCAGGGTCTGCACTGTTTGCCATTAAGTAAAAGCTATTCTAAATGTGGGTACTCATTCAAATAACCTCGGCAAGACTATTTTTAATGAGTATCCACAATGTTAATTTTGTCATGCTGAGCTAGAATAGAAGACCCTTCCCATTTTAATTGTAGCTCAGCTGATTGGTCCATTCAAAACTGTACATGATAACAGTACATTTATAAAAATTTATTAGTACTGCCAGCTTCAAAGGAAAGTACTGGTAGCTGTGGATTAAGTTTTTAAATTTTACTATATCCTGAACAGTTTTGATAATCTTCATCAAACAACTTTAGAAACTTTTAAACAACATTAAAAATAGTCTTGTTCACTATCAAGGCACTTTGAGTAAATTTTGCCTTGATAGTGAAAGGGACTTTTATAAAGTTAACGTTATTTACATGTAAACGTTTTAGACACTGTTTTCCGATAAGCTGAACTGTTCAAGATATAACAAAATGCAAACACGTTTAGAGAAAAAATATGCAAGAGACTAGTTTGGGCCCGAACGCTAACCTGACCCTAAGTATCTCTGTGATTATGGGTATCGAAGAAATTTTTGAGTGCCCCCACCCGGAAAATCAATCTGACCGCGAATCTTGCTTGTATGTTACTTTCCTGTGTTAAATACACTATTAGTTACCAAGTTCGCACCAAAACACCGGTCTGTAAACGATATTCCCATGTCCACAACAGAATATTCGTTTCTATACACCAAAACTAATAAAAAAACAAAACAAAACAAAAAAAAAAAACAAAAAAAAAACACTAAAGTAGACGAAAATCCTGTGTTCGCGCCTGAACACGTCCAAACAGAAATCGTGTGTTCACATCTGAATATTAAGACATTTGATGAGCAACTAATTTTACGGACCAGTTTGATTGACCCTGGTGCATCGAAAACCCAGCTTAAGACTCCCGCTCAGAATTTACAAGTCGTTGTCGTTGTCTTCCTCTTCTGACTGTGGTGGGGGTAGTGGAGGAAGTACAGGGGGATATGCAGGTGGGTGCGGCTCTGACGTTGATGGCGTCATCATATGACTACCGGTGTAACTATACCAGTAGTAGGGCATAGCATTCGGGAAATAAATAGGTGTGCCCATCCCTTGCTGTGGTGCACAGGCTTGAACTGGGGTCTGATTTTGTGGAGGTGGCATCCCCAAAGACGGAATTGGGCTCTGCATAGAGGGTGGAATCTCGACATTATACGCTGCGTTGTCTTTCAAAATGTCAAAGACAGAACTGCTGGATTTGGCTCTTTTGGCATTCAGCTTGTATTTTGACTCGTGCGCATCAATTAATGACTGGAAAGTTTTTGCAGCTTCATCCAAGTTCTCTGGTATTTTCCCATTATAATGTTTCCTCAGCACAGCTTTGTCCGCATTTACTGTAATGTTACGCACACGTACGCCATCAATCAAATATTTATCTGGGTTAGAGTTGATTAAATGTGAATGTATTTTCGCTTCGAAAGATGAATTCAGAGACTCCTGAACACGACGTTTGGCGATAAGTTCCTCCTTAATTTTTTTAACCTGTGCGGCGGCTTGATCCCGCAGCTTTTCATATTCCTTTAATTCTGCCTTTTTCTCGGCGTGATACTCCAAATTTCCACACTGTCTTATATCGTCACATGGCCTATTCTGACACGTCCTCTTATTGTGACTCTTTGAAATGCGTAAATGGCATCTGCCACAAACTGGCACACTTCTGTTTTGAACGATATTAAGTCCATACGACTCTTCTAAAGAGTTAAATCTGGCACTGTAATCGTTGTATTCATATTCCTTTTGAATCAATTCTTGCTCTTTCAGGCTAATATCAGTTTCGATTGGGCTCTGGTAGACTGGCTTTTGTTTATTGTCCAAACCTTCGAAATCGGTTGAAAGAGATCGTTTGCTTGTTGTTGTCCCGGTTGTTGTTGCAGACGACTGGAAGCTAGGTTTGAAAACAGCTGGTGAAGTCCCATCTACTACTTTAATTTGAAGTCTAGCATCATTGCCGATGTCACACTTAACACATTTGACAAATTTTGGGAAGCTACGATTTGTTAGATCTATCCAGTCGTTGTCTTTGTCTAGAAAAGATATTCTTAGCAACGGAATACTCCGGAGATGTGGCACGTTCTCTTTAACAAGGTTTGAAAATGTTTCTACAGAGTGGCATGCCAAAGTTGTCAAATGTTCATAAAAGACACACACACGTTCTGTTCCATGCCTGTCGTATCGAACTTTTATTTCAACATCCGTGCCTGGAATCAATGTTGACTGAGACATTTTCAATTAGGTCTTATCCAAAACCTTTTAAACCTTTTAAAGAGCGCAGTATGGCGGCTCAGGGGCTTTTATAGGTCTCGTTCTAAATGGGCGGTGCAACTGGCCAAAGCTAATTTGAATAAAAAAGAAACAGACCTTCTGCGTCGTTTTTGCGCCATATCATTGAACACAAATTGAATAATTGCGGTATATTTGCCCCATTTGAAGAAGTCCAGTTTAATTAGCTAGATACTACGGATTTCAATATCCATTAGACTTTCAGTCAAATGTAGCAGATCAAAGGGGTACATTCTGATGTAATTTCAGAGGTCAGTGCACCAGAAAGATACATCAAACTTTCACCAAACTCTTTGTACTCCAGACTTGTCACATGTCACAGTACATGTAAAATTGATAGCATCAGCTCTTGCTGTAACGAGTACAAAGTATGACAAGCCAGCTGCGGAATAAGTCTGTAAAGCTTAAGGTCGTTTCTGTTAGTTTCTGTCGGTGATGTTTCTTTAATTGCAAGGAAACAGACGTCCATTCTAACGTTTGTCACTTGATACTTATTTTAAAAACTTTTCCCTCCAATATGTTAAATTTCATCGAAATAGATTGCTCAATAAAAATGTTTCCAATTTAGTGTAGTGAATTGTACACGACTGCATGTTTCGTCCGTGTACTGGTAGAACAATGTTAAACAGCAATGAAAAAAAGTCTGACATTTAATTTTAGCCTATATGGGGAAACTTTGTATTAGGCAAAGTATTGAGATAAAAATTAAAAAATGTGGCAGCGTAACAATTTTAAAATTTTAAAATCCCATTGAAAAAAAAAAAAATAACATTGACTTCTTGTTTCCTTGTAATTAAAGAAAACACTATCGACAGAAATTATCTGAAACGTTATGTAGGTTCAACTTGAAACCAAAAGTATAAAATAAATCTTTGAACCGTGCTGAATTAATGGAATTAATGCCAGGATTAAATCCGCAATCCTGAACTGTAAATATTAGCATAGGTCCGATTTTAGATGCTGCTTATTAGTTTCACCTTACAGTATACATTGAAAATGGATACTAGTAAACAGGGCAGGACATATAGAAAGGGGCAGAAATTATCAGAGGATTTACGCCAACTTATTCTCGATGAACTTGTCAGTCTTGGTGCTAATAAGACCACGGGTACTATCCCGAAAGGAATTAAAGCGGCCACTGCAGCTAAGTTTAAAGTGGATAAAAATTGTGTAAGACGTGTATGGGCACATTTCCTCGAGCATGGCAGTGTTCATTCGCATAACTCAAATGCCGGGAGACCACAAAAACTTGACGAACAACAAATCCGGTATATTGAAATGCTTAAACGTGAAAAACCTTCTTCTACTCTTACAGAAATAAAGGAGAGACTTGAAGAAAACGCGAATGCTACAGTTTCCACAAGCACAATTTGTAGGACTATTAGCAGGAAACTGTCGAATAAACCTTGGACTCGAAAGCGTTTACATAAACCAGCTGCGGAACGTTTCACTCATGGTAATTTAAGATATACTGAAAACTTCCTTCAGGTGATAGCTGCTGCTAATCCTGTTCGATTACGATTCTTTGACGAAGCTGGATTTAATTCCCGGGAGTGTACATGTCGTTACGGACACTCTGAGAGTGGTACCCGTTGTGTCGAGGTGGAGAGATACTCAAAGTCGAGTAATCTTACATTAAACATGTTAATTGGAATGGACGGTGTCAAGTATGCCAACACTTTACATGGCGCTTCTAACACTGACACATTCTTGCAGTTTTTCTCAGAAGCAGCTGAAGCTGATACGGACACTGGCAGTGCGCTTACTGCTGGTGATATTGTAGTTGTGGACAACGCCCCCATCCATCATCACAGAGCTAGACAGGCTCTAAGTTTATTCTTGCAAACCATTGGCATTCAGTTGTTGTATACGCCAAGGTATTCTCCAGATTTTAACCCTGTGGAATTCTCTTTTAGTTATCTAAAAACAGTACTGAGGGGGCCACTTTATAAAAATTTGGTGCATGACAACCTTGAAGTGGCTATATATAGAGCTATAGAGACGATTACCGCTGCAGATACCAGGTCGTTCTTTCGACAAACTGGACTTTTCCATTTTTAGAATCGCCTTGCATTGTAATAGGAATCATTTACGAACTGCAGTAGAATTTTTACAGCGTCGCGATATCTTTCTGAACAATATTTTCGGCATGAAAGTCTGAAAAGTAATGTAAACTTGCAGTAAAATGACTAGCAATTGACTGCCAGCCGTAATACCGTTGTTTCTTACGGTCAACCGTAGACCTTATCCCGTAGTTTCTCACAAAGCACCATCGTAGAATTTTTCGGTAGAATCAGTGACAGGTGGTTGTTTGTTTTATTTCCGTATTGCAGATTTCTTTCGGAGACTGAACAACAGGTCTTTCTTTCTTTCTACTGATACTGCGTCGGTCACATTTGACCATTACCGCAGGTGTACATTACATACAATCCAGGTTTGCAGGATGAAAGCTTACACAGTAATCATGTAATTACGGTAGGGATCTTTAACCTGTACAGGGGATTGTTCTCCCTGCACAGGGGGCCTCAAGTTAACGTCCCGATCTGAAGGACGGTGCACTTTATGACATTCATCCCTGCAAATGATGCCAATGGAGCGTGTTCGGACACCGAAATTTTATCGCCGCTGCTGGGGATCGAACCCGGGACCTTTAGCATCAGAGGCAAGTGCACTTACCACTGAGCTATCCCGCTCCGTCATTACCAATTATATTTAAAATTTTGAAGATAAATGATAGAAACAAAATTTTACCATTTAATTTTATGGTGGAGTTCTGTGAGAAACTACGGGATGATAAGTTCTACGGATGACCATTTGCGAAAGAAATCCTGTAACCCATCTACCGTTGACCGTATGAATAACGGTAAAATCGATGGCAGCCAGTTGTCCATTGTATAATGTTTTACAGTGACTAACAATGAGGCGGGATGCAGGGCCGAGAGGGAGGGAGAAGGGGTAGGGAGAGAGGCGAAATGGGAGAGAGGAGAAAGGGGGAGTGAGGTTGGAGAGAATAAAGGGAGGGGGAGGGAGAGGGGAGGAGGGAGAAAAGAAGGGAAGGGAGAGGGGAGAAAGGGGGAGGGAAAGGGGGAAAAAGGGCAGGGAGAGCGGATAAAGGGGAGGGAGATGGGAGGACAGACACACTTTCGGTACCCCCTCTACAATATTAAGCTAATAAACTGACATTTTGACCCCGCCCATAGGGGCTTGAAGAAATATATGGGCTGAATGATGCTTCCACGTAGAGCTGAATCCGGCCCGCACACTAGTACTGGTACATGTAAACCGCTTAGAGGATCTAAGCCTGTCCAGGGACCGCGGTGCGAGGCGGACCGTCCATGCTAATAAACCCTATTGGTTTCATTTGGCGACAAGGCTTGAGATGTCATTTCATCCCAATGTCGGGTAAAAGTCCCACAAAATTGGAAGCAACGTCTCCAAAATGACCTTTAAAGTGTTGACGGGGGCGTTAAATCTCAAATCAACCAACCAACTGACATTTTTAGTTTACATCTGACGGACACTTAGAGATTACGAACTGAAGTTTATGTCATAAAATTCTAAACTAATCAGGATTGAATTTTAATAATCCAAGCGGCGTTATGCAAAAATGTCTTCAGCGTATCTCCGTAAAGTCAAAACATAAAGGTGAAGGCACAGCCTCTTAATGAGGGCAGCGCTGTTGCTCTTTCTGGTGTGCGAACATTGAACACTGACGAGACAGCATGGGTGCGCAGGATCATCTGAGTCTTCACTGTTCGCAAATACGCTACTGACCCGTTCTTCATGACGTCGCTGCTGTAACTACGTAAGTGTTGCCGATAAGTTCATGACGACACATTCATTTCCACCCTCACGCGTCCATCCCAATGCCGCCTTCACTTTCTGACCGATCCGATTTCGGGAAAAACAAGAATTTTTACATGACTGAAACACAGTTTGGTTGCATGACCTGCAAGAGCGATATGAGCCGGGGCACAGCATTTCCTACACTATTGCAGAGAAAAGACTGATCAGCCTGTGCATACACGCAGTCTGATCAGAGTCTTCGCTGTCCGACTGCTTCGCTGGGCGTACAGGCGATCTATTAGGAAATGCTGTTCCCCGGTTCATAATCGGAAAATCTGTATGCCAAACAATTTTTTTCTGTGTACCGATTCATTCAGTCACTTCCATACGAAAGAGCATTAGGGCTAAGTATACTTTTTTTCTTTTGATAGGTATCTCGAAATTAGTATCTCGAAATTTCGTGCTTGTAACTCGAAATTTCGACTTAATAACTCGAAAGTTCGACTTAGTAACTCGAAATTTCGACTTAGTATCTCGAAATTTCGACTTATCAACTCGTAATTTCGACTTAGTAACTCGAAATTTCGACTTACTTTTTCGAAATTTCAACTTAATAACTCGAAATTTCGACTTAGTAACTCGAAATTTCGACTTATTAACTCGAAATTTCGACTTAGAAACTCGAAATTTCGACTTACTATCTCGAAATTTTGACTTAGTAACTCGAAATTTCGACTTACTATCTCGAAATTTCGACTTAGAATCTCGAAATATCGACTTACTATCTCGAAATTTCGACTTAGTAACTCGAAATTTCGACTTACTTTCTCGAAATTTTGACTTAGTATCTCGAAATATCGACTTACTAGTCATTACGAGATATTAAGTCCTATACACACAGTTAATGTTAAACACCCCCGTTTCATTATACTCCCGCTTTGAAAACAAGTTTACGTCAAGCAGATTATGCAAATTATGTGATAACATGGTGAAGAGACTATGGTCATTATCGGCTTACTTGTATCGTATAAACGCCAATGACCTTTCTCGGTGTATTTTTATGCCCCCGGAATCTAAGAGATTCGGGGGCATATAGTTTTTGGTCTGTCCGTCTGTTTGTCCGTTTGTCTGTTTGTCTGTTTGTCCGTTTGTCCGTCTGCAAAAACTTTAACATTGGGCATAACTTTTGAATGGTAGTAGATAGAGCTTTCATATTTCACATGTGTATACCTTATCACAAGACCTTTCCAGTGGTACCATAATTTTTGATCTCGTGACCTTGAACTTGACCTTTGACCTATTTTTTTTCAAAATTTTTAAAAACATTAACATTGGCGCTGTCCGGGGGCATCAGTGTTTCGCAAACACATCTTGTTTCACATGTTCTTTCATTCTTCTTTCTCTCTAAAATGGCCAATGTTAATTTTATCAAATATTTCTCAAGAACTATAAAACTAGAGGCCCAAAACATATGTATCATGTCAGAGACAGAGGGTTTTCTGTCTCATCAGGACGTCGCGCATTCAATCCCGTTTCACGGCCCCCGCCCATCGGGGTTTGAAGAAATTGATGGGCTGCATGGTGCCTCAACGCAGAGCTGAAATCCGACCGCACACGAGTACTGGTAAACCGCTTAGAGGATCTAAGCCTGTCCAGGTAAAGCGGCGCGAGTCCATGCTTATAAACCCTATTGGTTTCATTAGGCGACAGGGCTGGAGAAGTCATTTCATCTCAACGTCGGGTAAAAGTCCCACAAATTGGAAGCACCGTCTTCACAATGAACGTTAAACCTCAAATCAAACAAACAAATTCAATCTCGTTTCAGTAAAATACTAGCGTGCTAAAAGTCATATTTGACAGCTTTTTTTTTCGGTATCAAACTTTCTCATCGTGTGCTGTAAAAATCATTTATAGATCAAAGCACTGACAGCACTGGTGGGTCGATTGTCTTCGAGTGTGGATTTGTACATGTTTCGTTTATCCTTTAAATTCCTATACTATAAGCAAAACGTGTAGATCCTGATCAGACGCCGCGCTTAGGTCGATTAATTATCAGTTGACTAAAGTTACTAACTACAGAAGCTTCGCGCCTTCTCATGATTGACCTCGTGACTATCACTGACCATGTTCAAAATCCATGTACCAGTTATTTATAGCAGCGCTATAGTCTTTCCTACTGACGTCAGTGCGCCATGTAGAACATGGCCGGTGAACATGGACATTGCAAACAGTGTAGACCCTGATCAGACGCCGCAGAAGAGAGCTTCATTAAATAACCGGTACCTTCATGGTGTAGATGGTCAGCGACAGTCACGTGGACAATAGTAGACGAGAAGCTTCTGTAGGTAGTGAGTGAGTGAGTGAGTGAGTGTGTGAGTGTTTGAGTTTTACGTCCCTAAGGTCATACGGAGACGGGTTTTAAAGTCCCATCCGATAGTCTGGAGAAGCCCTGGATCGATCCTGCGATCCCTGGTTTACAAGGCGTGTAGCGTAACCACTGCACCACGTTTTGGGGCGAATGAAAAAAAATCGACCCATAAGATGGTAAACTATGCAACACGAACATCATGACTAACTTAACAAAGCAACAACCGGACAGAAAATGTGTTATCAGAATACGTTGCGTGTTCAAGATGTTCCATTTTGACAGAGCAGCAGATTCCTAGATCATTTGTTTCATCCCATCGGTCAGACGTCGAAATTAATGGCTGGTCAGCTCTAGCCACGCGTGTGTGTGGTGGTGGGGGAGGGGAGGGGGCGTGGGGGTGTTCAATGTTCTGTATTCGACGCCCAAGAATCTCCCAAATATGTTCCAGGGGATTCAAATCCGGGCTTCTAGCTAGCCAAGCCAATGTCTCAATTCCGTAACGGCGGGGTCTAGCACACAGGTCTAGTGGCAAATGATTCTTTCTCAAAATGAGGCATGACTTCTGGCGCTAAACATGCAAAAATATCCAAACTCCATATGTAAACCGTGATAATGAAGTTATGGAAAGTTGGTTCTGAGATCTGAGGTCTTCTTTCAACTCTGAGTTGACAAGATTCCTGTTATGGCTAATCCCTATTCAGAGTTGAATGCACATCGCAGATCACAGAGTCAGTTTCGAGTTAGTATGTCGAAATTTCGAGTTAGTATGTCGAAATTTCGAGAAAGTAAGTCGAAGTTTCGAGATAGTAAGTCGAAATTTCGAGTTACTAAGTCGAAATTTCGAGACAGTAAGTCGAAATTTCGAGTTACTAAGTCAAAATTTCGAGACACTAAGTCGAAATTTCGAGTCATTAAGTCGAAATTTCGAGATACTACGTCGAAATTTCGAGTTACTAAGTCGAAATTTCGAGATAGTAATTCGAAATTCCGAGTTACTAAGTCGAAATTTCGAGATACTAAGTCGAAATTTCGAGTTATTAAGTCGAAATTTCGAGTTATTAAGTCGAAATTTCGAGATACTAAGTCGAAATTTGGAGATAGTAAGTGGAAATTTCGAATTACTAAGTCGAAATTTCGAGATACCTATCAAAAGACATAAAAGTGTATCTGGCCCTATTGCACCTTCGTACTTCCATTATTCGGCGCATACTAAAGATTCTCCAAACCTGGTCGGTTTGATGACCCCTCACAGTTTGGACAAGACTTTTTTCAATTTTAGGAAAGAGGTGTCTATTTCATACTACATGTATGTGCCCCACCAGCGGTGAAGAGGGACATACTGTTGTCGGTGTGTATCTCGTTGGCGTTAGCGTGGACGTGACAATTTCTTGTGCGCACGATAACTCTTGAACGGGTTGGCGGATTTTCATCAAACTTGCAGGAATATATCATTGGAATTAGCGTAGGAGGTGATCAAATTCTGTTCACATTGACATTATTTTTCAAGGTCACCATGGAATTAAAATGGGCAAACTTCAGCCTAATTAATCTTGTATGTATGTTATATCAGGAACCAGTTGAATGATTTTCATTAAACTTGCAGTGACACTTCATTGAAATATGCTTAAGAGCTGATTAGAGTTTAGTGACATTAATCTCATTTTCAAGGTCACCACATGGCAAATTTAAGCCAAATTAAGTGTTTGTGCATATTATATCAGGAACCTTTTGGAAGATTCTTTCCAGACTTGTTTGGATACATCACTGAGACAAGCCAAATAGTTGAATAGGTTTTTGTGATCTTGACCTTATTTGTAAGGTCGGCAAAGGATTAAAATTATTAAATTTCAGTCAAATCCTACTTGAGTGCGCGTTATCGCAGGAAACGTTGGATAGGTTCTCATCAGAAAGGAATAGCACTGGAATAGATAAAGAGTTGATTCAGATTTGGAGACCGTGACCATTTCAAGGTCAGTTTGGGACTAAACTTGTCAAATTTCAGTCACGGTAGGCTTGTTTGCACAGTATCTCAGGGGGATTCTCACCAAACTTGCATAGATCTATCATTGCTACAGGCCAAAGAATTGAATAAGTCTGGATGACCTTGATCTCATTTTAAAGGTCATGTCTTAAAACATTCAGGCTGGCTGATTGGGGACAACTGCTTTCTTTGAAAACAATTATAGGTATTACTATCATTAATTCATGTATTTCGTTAACATTGTGGCAACTCTGGTCATACGCCGTGCTTTGTGGCGAAAACTTTGTTTGCTTTTGTACTTACATGTATATGAGCCCTCAGATCATTGAGTCACTTGATGGTGAACTTGGTGGACATTATAATCATCCCAGAGTCTTTGTTTGTTGCAAACCGAGTAACTCGTCATGGGCATCCAAAAAGGGTATGCTTTTCTGGAACTCCTGTTCCGTCTTGCCTGTATGTAGTGCCCGTGGGGGCGGGGGTGTAGGTTTATAATGTGTGCTTGATTTTCCCCAGTAAACGGCAGTGTAGAAATAAGTGCTAGTTCACGTAAGCCATCGACGGCGGTTTCGCGTAAGCTGACTTCCCTAATGCAGATGTGGGCGCTGTACATCGGTATTATTTATAGCTGATGTCCAGTCGCTATGGAATATGGCTAATCTCTACTTGAACATTACCGACTTGGCTTTCCCATACTTTTCAAGTATTCGAGGCGCATGCAGCACTGCTGACGTTATAACGTCACGCATTGCTGCTCAGGCAGCGACCGGCATGGTTCTGATCCAGAACATTCTTTTCGACAAAGCAAGCATGATCCTGTCGAGTCATTTACCCAAACTTTAAAACAGCACCAGTTTCCATGCCGATGGCAATGTTTTCATGACAATGCACCAATACATCTGCCCCCCCCCCCCCCCGTCGGGGCTTGAGGAAATATATGGGCTGCATGATGCTTCCACGCAGAGCTGATTCGGACCAACACACGAGTCCTGGTAAACTGCTTAGAGGATCTAAGCCTGCCCAGGCAAATCGGTGTATGTCGGATCGTCCATTTCATTGGGCGACAGGGCTTGAGATGACATTTCATCTCAATGTCGGGTAAAATTCCCACAAAATTGGAAGCAGCGTCTCCAAAATGAACTTTACAGTGTTGACGGGGACGTTAAACCTCAAATCAAACAAACAAAACCAATGCATCTGCATACCTACCCAACGTTTTTGTACACGAATAGTACGTGATTGTCACGACATCCTACTTACCGTCTCATTAAGTGGAGCAAAGGCACAGGCCACGCGTTGTTTTCAATAGTCAATCATTGTTCGGGTACTTGTATGTTTTTTTTTTTTTTTTGTTTTACGGCCCTTTCAAGGTTATTTCACTCATATCGAGCCGATCGTTAATCAGAGGTGGGCGAAAACCGGAGTACCCGGAGAAAAACCACCTGACCTTCCGTTGCAGAACTTGGCGTCTCACATGTGACCCGAGCGAGGCTCGAACCACAGCGGTGAGAGACCTAATGATCAAGAGTCAGCGCTCTTAACCGGGTACTTGTATGACAACTGTTATCAAACTTAAAAATATATCCCGAAATTTTCGAGTTTCTAAGTTCAATTAACAGTTTTCACTAGTAAGAAAGAATATGGCGTGTTCCATTAGAATAACGTACCTAAGCAATACACTGCTTCGTTCCATGGCTCTAGGAATGGCATTTATCGGATGACAATGTTCTTATTTATCCTCCACACATAGATTGTTGGTGCTCGTTAGGAACTCCGTTAGAACCACCTCAGTGATTATGAGGCGGTTCTAACGAGCACCTACATCGGAGAAGAAACATTATGTTAACAAGTCCTTGAAATCTATATTCTGGTAAACCCCACTTAATATAGGGAAAAGTGGGGTTTACAGGCGTATACATCATTGTCTTATTTCTGCTCCCAAACAGAGATTGTGGATACTCGTCAATATCGCAGTTATAAAGGAGTATCCACAATCTATGTTTTGGGCGGACAATGAGGCGGTTATAACGAGTACCCACAATTTATGTTTTGGGAAGAAATAAGAAAACTATTACCAATTATCACTTGATACATGCCATTTTCTTGACCTTATCTCATAAAGGCAAGTTATCCTAATGATAAGAAAAGTAATGTATACCCGTGTTAACTCCAGTTTTTCCCAATATAAAGTGGGGTTTGCCGGGGGTGTTGTTAATGTGGTGTGTGGGTTGGGTACTCCTCAGCAAATGGTAAAAGTACGTCACTCGGCTGGGGTATTTCCGGCCAACCTTTTCTATCCCCTGCTTAACCGAGCATGAAATTTGAAATGCTGACCTAATCTAGACTGAGTAAAAATATCCTGATAAGTCGAGTTGAAATTCAAAGACCTGAAACAGTAATGGAAACTTGCGCACCTTTGATCAATGGCTCATATCAAAGATATTACAATAGGTAGCAGTAAAATGACAAAAGAAATGATAACGCGGATCAGAATCAAAACCGGGGGTGCCAGTGGTCGTAAGCGTTTGATTTATTTCCCATCAATTTTAAACTTCATGCTCAGGTGAGATGGGCGCAGAAAAAAAAAAAAAACGTTTTAGCCTCGCGGCCTTTTAATTTTAGTTAGGTTGTTGGATCACGCTGCGATCTAATTGCCTGAAACGACAATAGGTCTTTGAATCATAAATGATAAAATCGTCAAACAAAGTTAATTGAACAAGTGATTTAGTATTATTTGTAATAATACTATTGTCAGAAAAAAATAAGTTATTTTCTTTCTACAAAAAAAAACAACATTAATTTATGTACATTATATAGACTGTCTGATTTGAGGTTTAACGTCCCCGTCAACACTGTAAAGGTCATTTTGGAGACGTTGCTTCCAATTTTGTGGGACTTTTACCCGACATTGAGATGAAATGACATCTCAAGCCCTGTCGCCCAATGAAACCAAAAGTGTTTATTAGCATGGACGGTCCGCCTCGCACCGCGGTTCCTGGACAGGCTTAGATCCTCTAAGCGGTTTACCAGTACTATCGTGCGGGCCGGATTCAGCTCTGCGTGGAAGCATCATGCAGCCCATATATTTCTTCAAGCCCCTATGGGCGGGGGCTTTCATTATATAGACAATCGATCATCAAAGCAATCGATCATCTTAAAAAGTTTGATAGGCGCTTGAGACAGAAATTGTTCTAGACGACATTCACCCCGAGCAGACATAATATAGACATAGCGTGGCAGGCTTATCGGAGACTTTGCTGGTCGCAAAATCACTTGGATGAAATTATCATCAATTGGTGTGGTTCATGTTACGCGTGTCCAAAGTTGGATCTACCTTTTAGTTTGTCTTTCTTTTACTGTAGAAAATTGCTAACGCAAAAGTAAATGCTTATCGAGTCACGTGCTTAGTTTTTTGTAGGCGGTTCTTTGTCGTGTCAGTCAAACTGTGGCGAAATGGTTGGCTAGGCGGCGGTTCTTTCATGTAGATAAGAGGTAGCAATGGCGCTATTTTTGGAACATCTTGACAGCTGTGATGTGTTTTGTTTCTTTGAAGTTTACACCTAATTGCAAATTTCTGGCCCCAAATCACATTTTCAAACTCAAAGCGGTGACCTTCAGAAGCCCGCCAGTACGATTTCCGTCACAACAGTTAGATGATGTCAAGAGTAAACTTCAAAGACACAGCTGTCAAGATGTTCCAAAAATAGCGTCATCGCTACCTCTCATCAACATGAAAGAACCGCCGCCTAGCAAACCATTTCGCCACAGTTTGACTGACACGACAAAGAACCGCCTACAAAAACTAACCACGTGAGTGGATAAGAAAATGTGAAATCGCATTTACTTTTGCGTTAGCAATTTTCTACAGTAAAAGAAAGACAAACTAAAAGGTAGATCCAACTTGGGACATGTGTAACGGGACATGTGTAACATGAACCACACCAATTGATGATAATTTCATCAAAGTGATATTGCGACCAGCAAAGTCTCCGATAAGCCTGCCAACCTACTAAGTCTCATCAAAGATTCACTTTGTCGGTTATGCCTGCTCAGGGTGAATGTTGTCTAGAATAATTTCCCTCTGAAGCGCCTATCAAACTTTTTAAGATGATCGATTGCTTTGATGATCGATTGCCTATATTGTACCTAAATTAATATGTTTTTTTGTTGTTTTTTTTTTGTTGTTTTTTTTTTGTAGAAAGAAAATAACTTATTTTTTCTGACATTAGTATTATTAAAAATAAAACTAAATCACTTGTTCAATTGACTTTATTTGACGATTTTATCATTTATGATTCAAAGACCTATTGAAAGTGCACGCTTGTCGTTTCAGGCTATAAGATCGCAGCGGGATCCAACAAACTAACTAAACTTAAAAGGCCGCGAGGCTAAAACGTTTTTTTTTTTTTTTTTGTTTTTTTGTTTTTGTGCCCATCTCACCTGATGTTTAAAAATGTTGGGAAAGAAATCAAACGCTTATGACCACTTGCACACCCGGTTTTGATTCTGATCCGTGTTATCATTTCTTTTGTCATTTTACTGCTACCTATTGTAATATCTTTGATATGAGCCATTGATCAAAGGTGCGCAAGTTGTCATTACTGTTTGTTTGATTTGCGGTTTAACGTCCCCGTCAACACTGTAAAGGTCATTTTGGAGACGTTGCTTCCAATTTTGTGGGACATTTACCCGACATTGAGATGAAATGACTTCTCAAGCCCTGTCGCCCAATGAAAATGTAGCAGGTCGACCGTGTGGCTCGGTAGCTCAGTCGGTAGAGTGTTCGCACGGTATGCGAAACGCCCTGGGTTCGAGTCCCGGTCGAGCCATGTTCTTTTTCCAACCCTGTGACATTTGGTGGCCAGTGTGGGGGTCCAGCACCGCGTCTGAGAGCATGAAATAGTATGAAAATAAGTCTCGCATCCGGACTGGATAGGACTTAGAGATTCGGGACGAATTTCATGAGAAGGGATTCGGGACGAATCTAATTAAGCAGGGGGAAAATGTAGCAGGTCGACCGTGTGGCTCGGTAGCTCAGTCGGTAGAGTGTTCGCACGGTATGCGAAAGGCCCTGGGTTCGAGTCCCGGTCGAGCCATGTTCTTTTTCCAACCCTGTGACAAAACCAATAGGGTTTTAATATTAGCATGGACGGCCCGCCTTGCACCCCGGTTCCTGGACAGGCTTAGATCCTCTAAGCGGTATACCAGTACTAGTGTGCGGGCCGGATTCAGCTCTGCGTGGTAGCATCATGCAGCCCATATATTTCTCCAAGCCCCTATTGGCGGGGGCCGGTTGCCATTACTGTTTCAGGTCTTTGAATTTCAACTCGACTTATCAGGATATTTTTACACAGGCTAGATTATGTCACCATTTCAAATTTCATGCTCGGATAAGCAGGGGGTGGAATAGGTTGGCCCGAAATACCACAGCCGAGTGACGTACTTTTACCATTTGCTGAGGAGTACCCGACGCACACACCACATTAACACCACCCCCGGCAAACCCCACTTTATATTGGGAAAAACTGGAGTTAACACGGGTATACATTACTTTTCTTATCATTAGGATAACTTGCCTTTATGAGATAAGGTCAAGAAAATGGCATGTATCAAGTGATAATTGGTAATAGTTTTCTTATTTCTGCCCAAAACATAAATTGTGGGTACTCGTTAGAACCACCTCATTGTCCGCCCAAAACATAGATTGTGGATACGCCTTTATAACTGCGATATTGACGCGTATCCACAATCTCTGTTTTGGGGCAGAGATAAGACAACGATGTATACTTCTGTAAACCCCACTTTTCCCTATATTAAGCGGGGTTTACCAGAGTATAGATTTCATTGACTTGTTAACATAATGTTTCTACTCCGATGTGGGTGCTCGTTAGAACCGCCACATACTCACTGAGGCGGTTCTAACGGAGGTCCTAACGAGCACCTATGTGTGGGGGATAATTAAGAACTTTGTCATCCGATAAATGCCATTGCTAGAACCATGGAACGAAGCAGTGTATTGCTTAGGTACGTTATCCTAATGGAACACGCCATATTCTTTCTTACCCCTAGTGAAAACTAATGATTGAACTGGATGACGGGTCAAGTCAATACTGTAAATGTCATTTTGGAGACGTTGCTTCCAATTTTGTGGGACTTTTACCCGACATTGAGATGAAATGACATCTCAAGCCCTGTCGCCCAATGAAACCAATAGGGTTTATAAGAATGGACGGCCCGATACACATCGATTTGCCTGGGCAGGCTTAGATCCTCTAAGTAGTTTACCAGTACTCGTGTGTGGGTCGGATTCAGCTCTGCATTAAAGCACCATGCAGCCCATATATTTCTCCAAGCCCCGATGGGCGGGGGCCGGCAGATGTATTGGTGCATTGTCATGAAAACGTTTTAGTCGGGGACACTGATACGTTCTCCGACTAAAAAAGAACATAAAGGAATACTGTGAAATGAGACTCTAAAATGCGTCACGTTAACATTCGGAACAAGACGGAACAGGAGTTCCAGAAAAGCATACCCTTTTTGGATGCCCATGACGAGTAACTCGGTTTGCACCAAACAAAGACTCTGGAATGATTATAATGTCCACCAAGTTCACCATCAAGTGACTCAATGATCTGAGGGCTCATATAAGTACAAAAGCAAACAAAGTTTACGCAACAAAGCACGGCATATGACCAGAGTTGCCACGATGTTAACGAAATACATGAATTAATTATAATATAATAAAAATAAATTAATAATAATAATGATAATAATAATAATACCTATAATTGTTTTCAAAGAAAGCAGTTGTCCCCAATCAGCCAGCCTGAATGTTTTAAGACATGACCTTTAAAATGAGATCAAGGTCATCCAGACTTATTCAATGCATTGGCCTGTAGCAATGATAGATCTATGCAAGTTTGATGAGAATCCCCCTAAGATACTTTGCAAACAAGCCTACCGTGACTGAAATTTGACAAGTTTAGACCCAAACTGACCTTGAAAATGTCATGGTCTCCAAATCTGAATCAACTCTTTATCTATTCCAGTGCTATGCCTTTCTGATGGGAATCTATCCAACGTTTCCTGCGATAACGCGCACTCATGTAGGATTTGACTGAAATTTAATGATTTTAATCCTTTGCTGACCTTACAAATAAGGTCAAGATCACAAACCTATTCAACTATTTGACTTGTCACAGTGATGTATACAAACAAGTCTGGAAAGAATCTTCCAAAAGGTTCCTGATATAAAATACACACACACACTTAATTTGGCTTAAATTTGCCCTGTGGTGACCTTGAAAATGAGATTAATGTCACTAAACTCTAATCAGCTCTTAAGCATATTTCAATGAAGTGTCACTGCAAGTTTAATGAAAATCCTTCAACAGATACATACAAGATTAATTAGGCTGAAGTTTGCCCATTTTAATCCCATGGTGACCTTGAAAAAAAAAAGTCAATGTAAACAAAATTTGATCACCTCCTACGCTAATTCCAATGATATATTCCTGCAAGTTTGATGAAAATCCGCTAACCCGTTCAAGAGTTAATGTGCGCACAAGAAATTGTCACGTCCACGCTAACGCCAACGAGATGCACACCGACAACAGTATGTCCCTCTTCACCGCTGGTGGGGGCACATAATATAAAATAGACACCTCTTTCCTAAAATTGGAAATAGACTTGTCCAAACTGTGAGGGAACGGGCCTCCGTGGCCTAGTGGTTAAGAGCGCTGACTCTTGATCATTAGGTCTCTCACCGCTGTGGTTCGAGCCTCGCTCGGGTCACATGTGAGACGCCAAGTTCTGCAACGGAAGGTCAGGTGGTTTTTCTCCGGGTACTCCGGTTTTCGCCCACCTCTGATTAACGAGTGAAATAATCTTGAAAGGGTCGTAAAACCAAACCAAAAAAAAAAAAACAAAAAAAAAACTGTGAGGGGACATCAAACCGACCAGGTTTGGAGAATCTTTAATATGCGCCGAAGAATGAATCCGTATGTACACAGAAAAAAAATGGTTTGGCATACAGTGTTTCCGATTATGAGCCGAGGCAGAGCATTTCCTATAAGATCGCCTGTACGTCCAGCGAAGCAGGCGGACAGCGAAGTCTCTGACCAGACTGTGTGTATGCACAGGCTGATCAGTCTTCTCTGGGCGCACATACAATATTATAGGAAATGCTGTGCCCCGGCTCATATCGCTCTTGCAGGTCATGCAAACAAACTGTGTTCCAGTCATGTAAAAATTCTTGTTTTTCCCGAGATCTACATTGGGATGGACGCGTGAGGGTGGAAATGAATGTGTCGTCATGAACTTATCGGCAACACTTTGTCATGCAGAACGGATCATTAGCGTATTTGCGATCAGCGAAGACTCAGATGATCCTGCGCACCCATGCTGTCTCGTCAGTGTTCAATGTTCGCACACCAGAAAGAGCAACAGCGCTGCCCTCGTAAGAGGCTGTGCCTTCACCTTTATGTTTTGACTTTACGGAGATACGCTGAAGACATTTTTGCGTGACGCCGCTTGGATTATTAAAATTCAATTTAGAATTTTATGACATAAACTTCAGTTCGTAATCTCTAAGTGTCCGCCAGATGTAAACTCAAAATGTCAGTAAATATTCTGATTCAAGAAAAGGAGGTGATCGCTCGATTGATTTTCGTTTCATTCCATTTTTATTTATTTATTTATTTATTTTTATTTTTTTTAGTCATGCGGTCATCTTGAACGTCAAGTAAGCCTGTCAGTTGAAGTGATGAATGTCACGTACACGTGATGGGCGGTGCTAAGACTTGCTGTTATCAGATTGGCTGAGTCGAACCGCTTGCGTACAACGATTCGTGTTACTAGGTGCAGGATGAAAGGATGCCGTTTTGTTTGAGATATTGTTTTCGAAGGTCACCGCTTTGAGTTTGAAAATGCGATTTGGGGCTAGAAATTTGCAATTAGGTGTACTCTTGACATCATCTAACTGTTGTGACGGAAATCGTACTGGCGGGCTTCTAAATTGCAATTTGGTGTAATGACGTGTTGGCATCGTTAGCGACGTTATTGTGACGGGCATATGAGTCCAGCTCGCAAGTAAAAAGGTCATTATCACCAATGCGACTGTCAAAAGCTCAGGCGAGCCTGCGCATGCGCGCAGACTCGCCAGAGCCTTTGCTGCTCATACACATGTAGAAGAAACCCTGCACTAACTTGATGCACATCTCGAAAACACTCCTATATACAGTAGAACTTCGATGGCTCGAACACCGATTGCTTGTCTACTATGGCTGAGTCGAACCCGCTCTTGAGCCCCTAGGGAATTTCTGTACGTAAGAAATAGGGAGTGTAAAAATTAGGATATTGTCGTCTTTTATCTTGCAAATGAATGTTGTGTGTAGTCATTAGAATCGCCTCGATGAGGCGATTCTAATGAGTACACACAGCATACATTTTTCATTATAGAACTTAGAAAAAATGTCATTAAGTATGTCGTTATGCCTCCTGGCATTAGCCCTCAGTGGCTCGAACTACCCTTGTCTCGAACAGATTTTCATGGTCCCAAAGGTGTTCGAGCCATTGAAGTTCGACTGTAATTTTGAACCCCACTTTGATCCAGTAAAACTGGGGTTTACAGGGGTAAACCTTAATAGATAATACCAGGTTGGTGTGTTTTGATATCAAGTTTATCAGGCAAGGCTTCAAGAACGCTTGTTGAATCGCGAGGCTTGCCGAGTGATTCTACATGCGTTCTCGAAGCCGAGCCTGATAAACTTGATATCAGAAGACACCAAGCTGGTATTCTATTTATCAGTTTATCCCCTTTTACACCCTTAAATTAATAATTTACGGTCAGTTATTGATGGTCCGCAGTGCGTACCAGCATTCTGGTTGTCGATATATTTAGTATCAGCTGACCATGTTTTTCCTATGATATTTTTTTTAAAGTAATTTTGCCATTTTTCCCAGTTACAATAACATTTTTTTGTCATCTTCCAGTAGTCCGGTTCATTCATAAAAAGTGCATTGTGACGTTGATGCGATAAAGCTCACTTGTCCTGAGATAGCATATCTGTTTTAGGTCAATGCGATACACTGCAATATACACTCAGTGGCCATAAATGAGTTCCCAAAACTGTTTGACGCCGTGATGTCTGTAAATCTGTAACTACATTTCCAGATCAAATTACTAAAAAATAAAAGATCCAGTGCATGTTATGTTTACTAGATGGTATTGTTTATTCATTGCCAATGACAAATATAGCAATTTGCCTTAGAAATAATTTCATGCATAGCTCTGGTATAATCTTCATTTAGAGTACCGTGGTTTTAAAAATGGCTTCAAAATTCTGTGCTGGCTCACAGATTTCTTCTTATTCTGAATGATTAAGATTTTCTCCTATAATCTATATAATTTTGGTTACTCTGATGTCTTTTTAGTATGATGGACAGCTGCGAAGCCAAATATGTTTACATTTTCCCAATTGAATTAATACATTATTAGAAGTGGGTGGGGTAATTTTACCCCTGACAGAAAAATAGTTGCTATGGAAACATCAAGTAAGTGGGCTGCATAGTTTCTATCTAAATTAGTGGCACACTCTCTAATATTTTAGTAACAATCATTGAAAGGAAGTATCTTTCTTTCATACAGGAAATGTAGCTATCAACGGTGGATAAACGTCTAGATGGATGTTAGTCTTTATGGGGGTACCCATAGAGACTGGCAAATTTATTGGACACTATTATACAAAAAATGAATTTTTTTTGTAAAAATATAGTCTAAAATGGTGCTTTTAATTAACAATACTTTTTACAATATTTTAAAACATATTTTATCTTGTTTTATGGCGCGCAAAGAGTGCACGGCTGTTGAAATAAGCCCATTGTTTCCTGGATCTCCTTGCTGCTTCAATCCCCTAAGATACAATCAAACAAACAGTTTTTGGTAGAAAGTATGATTCAATATCTCTCAAATCAGATATATCACAAATTACGTTTTTTGTCTGTTCCCTTGGTGTCTATCACCAAAACTATTTGCTTTTCAGTGATTTTGACGTATTTATGTTCCATCCGAAAGCAGGTTAGATTTCACATAAAGTGTTGTCTCTAAGTAATATGATACACAATCAGATTGTTTTCCAGTATTTTGGCAACATTGCTACCAATTTATATCTAAAAAGATAAGAAATTGATAATTTTATAAATCTTTTAGTACACCTACCCTGATTTTTCAAAGGAAAGGTGCTAATCTGTATGCTGTCTGATGTTGCCATGGCAACTGATGACATCATTATTGTAATAAGTGCTGATGTAAAGATATACCCTAAATAATTAGCTGGACCAATTAGCATTTGAGTATGATTTGTAATTAGGCAGAAAATTGCAATTCTTTCAGATCAAATTTTTCCCCAATTTCTTGTCAGCCATTTTGGGAACTCATTTATGTCCACTGAGTGTATATAGGGGGTAACTGATAATTTTTCTTATTTCTGCTCTAAAATATTGTGAGCAGAAATAAGAAAAATATCACAATTTTTCATCTTAAAATGTTCGTTTTTTCGATAGTAAAGTTTACAATGCGTCTGTATAGGCGTGTTTTCGTAATGCAAAACACCATGCGTCTGGTCTGTTTGTTCACTGCGCATGGGCATTTGAACACCGTAAATTGAAAAATGTTAAGGGCACATTTTCTCATGCATCGGCTACTATTGTTTCGTTTCCCATACGAGCTGCGTCAAACGAAAAAGTGTCGCTCAACGAAGATAAAAATCAACCTGCTTTCCCAGGAGGCACATGACGTAATTGTGACGTCACTTCAACGTCGGTACAACGTCATGACGTTGACGCAACGCCAAATCAACGTAGATTTGACGTTGGTCTAGCGACGGCCTGCTGGGATTCCTACTCAACCACAAAACAACCTTCTGTACTCCGCCATGAACAGACGCCCCGTTCTGTAACGTCTGGTCTTAGTCTGCAGTGACAAATGAATCCAGTTCAGAAAAATTCTACAGGTCACCCACCCTCTTTACACAACTCTGACATCACATCGATACGACTGAACCGGCTATAAATAACCGTTTCATAGATTTTGTACAAAACAGTAATAGTCACGTGGACATATGCAACACAAAGCTACTGTGCTAAGCAACTGTGTGTCGAATGAAATACAGTCGACCAAAAAATTAGTAAAGTTACCTGCTGTTTTATTGCAGAGTACCCAGTTTGTCTTACAAAGCCATATTCAAACCGACAATTGGCATTTATAATACCGCAATGATCCTAAGTATTGAGACAGATAGGCCAAAGCAAACATTGCAGACCCAGTGCAGTCTGATCAGGATGTCTTTAAGCCTTATCCTGCTGAACACAACAAACCCTGCCTTTGCAAACAGTGTAACTCCAGGTCTGATCAGGATCTAAATTGGCATTAATATACGAATACATTATATCGAGTAATTTGACTGGTGGATAGTTAGAAATGGGTGTGGTTAAATTAGTTTATTCAGCAGGAAATGGTTAAATAGACGAGTTGTATTTGTTGATATGTAAAGTTGATCATTGTTTAATATCATTACTTGTTAATTGTTATAGTAAGGATGTAAAGAAAAAAATGCTTCCCAAGATATTTGCTCTTCTTTGTTTATGGTCCAGTGTGCCCTTCAAGTGCTAAGGGAAAGCCAGAGCAGACGGTAATATAATCTCTTACATTCAGAAAAAAGAATACTTGAGATTGTGACATGTGAATCGTCTGGCCAGCAGACGATTCACATGTCACGTCTCTTTTTCATCAGAAAAATAAGAAAAAATGCTTCGAATATGAAATCAGTAGCCTAAAGTTTTGAATACAATGAAATTACGCTAATAAGACCACCTAAAATTAAGACTAATTCTGCTTTAAAAAAGTTTATTTTGAAGGCTCCACTTAATATTTCTTTGTGTTTTCTGCCCACACTGTCCACTGGTCAGGGACCACCTTTGGGATTGTTCAAAAGTGTTCTTCAAGACCACTTTTGAACAGTCCCAAAGGTGGTCTTAATATTGCCGGGAATTTTACTGTATTAACACAAACCATTGGTGCAGAAAAAGGCCCGTTTTACCATGACGTCAACAAGTCCATGAAATGAATATCCTGGCTTCAGAAAAAAGTCAGGTTAACGAGGGTGTACAATTTTTAATTCTTACTAAAACATTACGAAAACACGCCCTATACAAATTTTACCTTTTACCTTTTGCTTCAAATATAGATTGTGTAACTCGTTAGAACCGCCTCACGGAGGCGGTTCTAATGAGTACCCACAATCTATATTTTAGAGCAGAAATAAGACAAATAAGATTTATCCATGTAAACCCCAGTTTTTCTGTATAAAAACGGGGTTCAAGGGGGTCAGAACTATATAGGCGTGTTTTCGTGATGATGTAGATAGAGACAGTTCTAAGGTGAACCAGAAATCTAAATTACAAGGGGAAATAAGAGCAAAGTACTGCAAACGTTCATAATTATTATATGAGGGTGTGTAAAAAAATAGCCAAATTTATTTCTGGGTGAGACCGATCTCTTCTTTTTCTTTTTAATTGCCTATGGAATGACACACTTGGATGAACGCTGTTCCAGTGCCATCAGCCCAGAACTGAAGAAGCCAGGGTCCTTGTGGCCGACCCACTCCTAAACTGCCACCACGACTGCTTCGTTGGACCGGAAATGACGTTCACGGATATCCTATTTCAAGTTTGGGAATAGGAAATAGTCCCTAGGAGCTAAGTCCGGATAATAGGCGGGTGCGGTATTAGTTCGTGCCCATTACACTCAACAACACCCATTGCAATTTTGCATGTGTGGACACGTGGATTGTCCTGTTGGAGCAGAATCCTTTTGGAGAGTTTACCTTGGCATTTTTTACGGATCGCAGTACTCAGATGGTTGAGCAAATTTGCATAATATACATTATAACGCCTTGTGCGTCCCAAAATACAGTTGCCATCACCTGGCCAGCAGGGTGTTGCGTTTTGAACTTCTTTGACCTCGGAGACCCCGGCCCTAACCAATGGCGACTTTGAGTTTCATTCTCTTGGTATTAATAATGGACCCAGGACCAGCCGCGAAAGAAAATCATCTTCCTTTGATCTAAACTACTTCAACAATGCGCTGCATACTGATGCTCTGGTTGCCTTGGTTCGTCGCTAAGGAATTTTGGGACCCAACAGGTATACCCAAACGATCATGTAAAATTGTTGAAGCAGAATAACCATGGTAGTATTCATTCAAGAGGTGGGGTGAATATGTGCAAAATCCTAAGGCAAGAACCTAGGAACAAGGTTAAAGGATGCTTCCATATTTCACTCAGTTATGCACAGAATTTGTCCTGTTGGCATGATGTAATTTATTCCTATAAATTCACCAGCTGTATGACAAACTGAGGATCCAGATCAGCTAGATTTACAGTGTTTGCAAAGGAAGAGCATATCATGGTTCAGCTCGACACCGCCCATCGGGGCTTGAAGAAATAGATGGGCTGCATGATGCTTCCGCGCAGGGCTGAGACCGACCGCACACGACTTCTGGTAAACCGCTCAGAGGATCTAAGCCTGCCCAGGCAAAGCGATGCGAGTCGGACCGTTCCTGTTTATAAACGCTATTGGTTTCATTGGACAGCAGGGTTTGAGATATCATTTCATCTCAATCTCGGGTAAAAAGCCCCACAAAATTGGAAGCAACGTCTCCAAAATAGCCTCTACATTGTTGACGGTGACGTTTAACCTCAAATCAAACAAACAAACAAACAAACAAACACAATCATGGTCCAGCAACACATGGGTTTGCATTTTGCAACTTTATCATTCTCCTGATCTGAGCAAACAGGAACAATATTTTTGACGGTTATTTCGAAATGAAGTATTACTAAAAATACTGCTTAACTGCGCTGAGTATGGAAATAAGTTTGATACCATTACGAAAATACGCCTATACAAATACCTTGTAAACGTTACCGCCGAAAAAAAATAAAATTTTAAGATGTTATATTGTGATATGTTTCTTATTTTTGCTCAAAATATAGATTGTGGGTAACCGTTAGAACCGCCTCATCGAGGCGGTTCTAACGAGTACCCACAATCTATATGTTAGAGCAGAAATAAGAAAAATAAGGTTTACCCCTGTAAACCCTAGCCGCTGTAAACCCCAGTTTTACTATATAAAAGTGGGGTTCAATGGGGTCAAAATTATATAGACGTGTTTTCGTGATGCCCTGGAGCCCGGTGACTGGACACCGTCATGTTTGCTCGGAATTAACTGTTATCAAGAACGAACCATTCCAAGTTCAAAGCAAATATTTCTAATGGTAGTATGGAAACGATGTCTTATTTGGTCATGGACTATAACCAAAGTATTAACCCTTATCTTGCTGAATATTCATTTAAGCCACACCCATTTCTGTCTATCAACCAATCAAATTTCTTGATGTAATTTATTGCTACAAATTCATAAAATGAATGTCAAACAGACAGTGTAGATCCTGATCAGATGGCTTCTTCAGAAGCCATCTGATCTGGATCTACACTGTTTCCAAAGATAGGGGTTGTCGTAAACAGCATGAGTAGAGTTAACATTACTGATGGGTCGATGGCCTCTGCATATAGGCTGAAAAAATGTTTTGAATGTGGGCTGTAGGTTTAACCCTTAAATAACTGTAGTTTAAACAAAAATTGTCGACCTATTCAGACACCACAATTTGTGACTCTGATCTGGGGCTACTCTCCATAATGATAACACATTCGCGTAGCATCGTCCATTTTTCAATATCTCCAGAATGGATATTTGTCTGATGAAATTTTACAATATACGGGGGCAAGTCAATAAGTAACCAGCCTACCCCATTTCCAATTGCCCAAGACAACCAAGATTTTCATGCCTTGTTTCAGTAAATGTTTGAGGCATGAGGGCAAAAATGCACCCTTATCGTGTCTTACCATAGGACGTCGTTGATAAGCAGTGGATAACGTCGTGTAATAAAAATCGTATGATCACACGTGTATTAACACTTTGGCGGGATTAAGTAACGTCATGACGACGTCCATGTCAACGATTCATTTTTGTAGAAAAAATTGACAAATTTAAAGGCGATAAAATCCAATTCAAAATGGTCAACTGATAAACAGAATCTTACACTCGTGGTCTATTCATATGAAATTTATGAAACTCGCCGAAAGTTCGTTTCATATGAAATGACCACTCATGTAAGATCCTCTATATTCACTCCTAAGATATTAAACGTCAAACATGACTAGCGATGCAAAAGCAAGATTTGAGTACCGTGCTGTAATTCGGTGCTTGTATTTGAAAGAAAACACATTGCGAGTTGACCAATGTTTATGGGTCTTCTGCACCATCATAAATTCTGAGTTTTGGGAATTCAAAGGCGGTAGAACGTCTTTAGAAGAAGAAATCAGGTCTGGACGCCAATCAGATGCCACCGATGAAAAATGTGTAACAAAGTTTGGGATCTGGTGTACTCTGATTGGCGAATTAAGATGGAAGAAATAGCGAATGCATTACACACTTCACATGGTAGCGTTTCAACAATTTTACATGCTCACTTGGGTGTGCGCAAGCTAACAGCCCGTTGGGTCCCAAAAGCAAATGGCAACCAGAGCATCAGTATTCAGCGCATTGTTGAAGCTGTTCAGGTCAAAGGGAGATGATTTTCTTTCACGTCTGGTGACTGTAGATGAGACCTGGGTCCATTATAATGAGCCAGAGAATAAAACGCAACGTCGCAAGTGGGTAGAGCCGGGGTCTCCGAGGCCAAAAAGGTTTAAAACGCAACCCTCTGCTGGGCAAACTAATGGCAACTGTATTTTGGGACACAAAAGGGGTTATTCTGTTGGACTTTCTAGCAAAGAAAAGTACAATAACATGTGCGATTATGCAAATTTGCTCAGCCAACTGAGAATTGCGATCCGTGAAAAAGCCGAGATAAACTCACCAAAGGGATTCAGTTCCAACAGGACAATGCACACTTGCAAAATTGCAATGGATGGTTGAGCGGAATGGGCATGAGCTAATACCACACCCAGCCTATTCTCCGAACTTAGCTCCTAGTCCAAACTTGAAACAGGATATCAGTGAACGTCATTTCCGGTCCAAGTCGTGTCGAGAATTGAGAAGTGGATCGAAGACAAATACTCTGGCTTCTTGAGATCTGGGCTGATGGCACTGGAACAGCGTTGGCCCAAGTGTATCATTCTAGAGAGCAATTACATTCAAAAAGAAGATATCGATCTCACCCAGAAATAAGTTAGGCATTTTTATTGACTCGCCATCGCCCTCGTTCACTGGCACGCCATTTCAGTTCAAGGGATGCAAGTACTACTAGTACGACACTTACGTTTTAAATCAGAGTCTTTTCCCATACTTCATATAGGTCATTCTGAAAGCTGCTTCAACGTTAAAATAGCGTTCAGTGAACCTTGCCGGGTTAGGTTGCTATATGTAATTATCGTGCTTCGTTTTCGCGGAAAGTATCAAAGTAACCGATGTTACCACCCCCTCCCCCCTCCCAAAAAAAAAAAAAAAAAAAAATAAAAAATAAATAAATAAATAAAAAAAATAATAGCTCAGTAACCTTGCGGACCATGAAAATTTCTTCGAAATCATTACGAAAACACGCCTATACCAATACATTGTAATCTTTATCGCCGAAAAAATGAAAAATTTTAAGATGAAAAATTGTGATATTTTTCTTATGCCTCCTCAAAATATAGATTGTGGGTACTCGTTAGAACCGCCCCATCGAGGCGGTTCTAACGAGTACCCACAATCTATATTTCAGAGCAGAAATTAGGAAAATAAAAGTTACTCCTGTAAACGCCTGTTTAACTATATAAAAGTTGGACGCAAGGGGGTCAAAATAATACAGCCGTGTTTTCGTAATGTAGAGGTACTCGGAACTACTGATGGATAATATTAGGCGACTTAATCAGGCGACATAATTGGGATTCTTTGCCATTTTCTGTAAAATAACGTAATGTTGTGTGTATTCAGTGAGGCAATTCTAATGTGTACACACAGCACACCTTTTCAAGTTAAAAACATAATTGATATGGTCTTATATTTACATTTTACTCCATCAACCCCATGTGAGTCTTTTCTTTGACAAACAATTAAAGCATGTGCTGCGTCTACAAAAAATTATAATAAACACAAGGAAAATTCGAGTAGAGGCTTTCGACAATCAAATCAAACTGGAATTTATTTTTCTACAAAAACACAGATGTCTCCCCCGTTTTTGACCTCTCAGTATGACCTTGACATTGGAGGTATTGAGCTGGGTCTTGTGTGCAACACATCATCTAATGAAGATGAACATTTCTGCAAAGTAACTTCAAAAATGTTCATAGATAAATAAAAAAGTTATTGGCCGTACACAAAAAGCCATTTTTTACCTTTGACCTCTAAGTATGGCCTTGACCTTTGAGGTACAACACATCGTCTCATGGTGGTTAACATTTCTGCCAAGTAATTCCATAATCCATCAAAGAATAAGGAAGTTATTGACTGTCCTTTTTTTACCTTTGACCTCTAGGTATGACCTTGACATTGGAGGTATGGACCTTGGTCTTGCACATGACTCATGGTCTAATGACGGTAAACATTTCTGCATGGTCACTTTATAAAGTCCATCCAGAAATAAAAAAGTTATTGACTGGACACAAAAAAAAAACAACTTTTTTTACCTCTGACCTCTTAGTATGACCCTGATCTTGGAGGTACCGACCTGGGTCTAGCGTGCACCACATCGTCTCATGATGGTTAACATTTCTGCCAAGTAATTTCACAATCCATCCAGGAATAAGAAAGTTATTGACTGAACACTAAAAAAGGCCCCTTTTTGTCCTTTGACCTCTTAGTACGACCTTGACATTTGAGGTACCAACTTGGGTCATGCACGCAACACATCGTCCGTCTCATGGTGGTTAACATTTCTGCCAAGTAATTTCAAAACCCATCTAAAAATAAGAAAGTTATTGACAGAACACAAAAAGGCCCCCTTTTTACCTTTAACCTCTATGTATGACCTTGACATTTCAGGTACCAAACTGGGTCATGCGTGCAACACATCATCTCATGGTGGTTAATATTTCTGCCAAGCAATTTCAAAATCCATCTAAAAATAAGAAAGTTATTGACCAAACACGAAAAAGGCCCCTTTTTGACCTTTGACCGCTATGTATGACCTTGACATTTAAGGTACCAAACTGAATCATGCATCCAACACATCGTCTCATGAAAGTTAACATTTTTGCCAAGTAACTTTAAATTCTATTTAAAAATAAGCACCCGAAAAAGGCCCCTTTTTACTTTTGGCCTCTAAGTATGACCTTGACCTTTGAGGTACCAACCTGGGTCATGCACGCAACACATCGTCTTACATTGTTTAACATTTCTGCCAAGTGATTTCAAAATCCATCTCAAAATAAGAAAGTTATTGACCAAACACGAAAAAATGCCCCTTTTTTGACCTTTGACATCTAAGTATGACCTTGACCTTTGAGGTACCGACCTGCCTCACACATCGTCTCATGGTTGTTAATATTTCTGCCAAGTAATTTTAAAATCCATCTCAAAATAAGAAAGTTATTGACCAAACACAAAAAGGCCCCTTTTTACCTTTTACCCCTAAGTGTGACCTTGACCTTTGAGGTACCGACCTGTCTCATGCGCACCACACATCGTCTCATGGTTGTTAATATTTCCGCCAGGTAATTTTAAAATACATCTCAAAATAAGAAAGTTATTGATCGGACACGATTTGCCCATACATATATAAATACAGACAAACTTCCAAGGGGATATTTCAAAAAGTATAAATGCGAGAGTTATAGTTCTTGCGCACTGCACGTCGTCTAATGCTGATTAATATTTATATGAAGTTTCGTGAAGATAGCTTGAACAGTTTTCAAGTTATAGAGCGGACACGAATGTGTGACAGACGGACAGACGGACAGACAGACGCCCGGGTGAAAACAATAAGTCTCTCCGAAAAAAAAATTTGGGGGGCAGACATAATCAACTTATGTTTTTTTTTCTTTCTCAGAATACATACTCAGTACAGTATTAAATGAAAATTTTCAAAATTCATTGCAATAGTAATACAGCATGGCGTAGCATATATTATCTTTCAAGATTCTAGTTGCAGGGGCGAATGACATTTTAGCATACCAAGGGAAAAAACCTCCCATAGACTAAGATATGTTAAAACTATATAGTTTTGTCCCTCTATTACTTTACCAGGCTGTACTCGTGTCTAGCCATTCGTTATTCTGCTATGTAAGATATAGACAATGGCAGAGTGTTGTCATGTTTTGTTTGTTTGATTTGAGGTTTAACGTCCACGTTAACACTGTAAAGGTCATTTTGGAGACGGTTGCTTCCAATTTTGTGGCACTTTTACCCGACATTGAGATGAAATGAAATCTCAAGTCCTGTCGCCTAATGAAACCAATAGGGTTTATCATGGACGGTCCGCCTCGCACCGCGGTTCCTGGACAGGTTTAGACCCTCTAGGCGGTTTACGAGTACTAGTGTGCGGGCCGGATTCAGCTCTGCGTGGAAGCATCATGCAGCCCATATATTTCTTCAAGCCCCTATAGGCGGGGCCGGAGTGTCGTCGTGGAAATGAAAACAAGCACAGGGCTCTAAAGTCCCTTCTCCAAGGCGCGACCTTTAATCTGAAGAAGATTACCAGACCATAAAAGACACCCAATACGCGTGCTTCATACGTTTTCACAGTTTGGACAACTAAGAGTTTTGTTTGTTTGATTTGAGTATTTACGTCCCCGTCAACTCTGTAAAGGTCATTTTGGAGACACTGTTTCCAATTTTGTGGGATTTTTACCCGACAATGAGATTAAATGACATCTCAAGCCCTGTCGCCCAATGAAACCAATAGGGTTAATAAGCAGTATGGTCCGACTCGCACCGCTTTGCCTGGGCAGCCTTAGTTGGCAGTAATCGTGTGCAATCGGTTTTAGCTCTGCGTGGAAGCATCATGCAGCCCAAATATTTCTCAAGCCCCGATGGGCGGGGGCCACAACTAAAGAGTTAATTATGTCGTCAGATCAGTAGACATAATCGGGATAATATCTCTATCGTCTATAAAATAAATTTATATTTTGGGTAATCATTAGAATCGCCCCATTGAGGGGATTCTAATGAGTACAAAAAGCATACAGGCTCTACAAATTAAAAAAAAAACTCCCTAATTTATTCTTTAAACTGTGAAACTTCGATAACTCAAACACGAATAGTTCATTTACTATGGCTAATTCGAAATAGTTCTGGATAGTTGAGAATATTTCCCAAAGCTGCAGATACCGATAATATTGAGCCCCGCCAAGCAAATTTGTGTCTTCGAGCATTCCGACAGGACAAATTTTAACTGCGCATGCCCAGCCATTCATAGGGGCCAGGGATATGGCTTTCTGTCTGAAGGTTCCTCTTGATTCACTGCTTGTATGAGCGAGCAGCGAAGGTTCTGGCGAGACTGCGCGGATGCGCAGGCTCGCCTGAACCTTCGTTGCTCGCATAGTCGATAAGTACCAAAATCGCTTGACGGGGCCCATATATTTATGATAATACATGGATTTTTTCTCCATTTTATCTCGAAAAGGGTATGTCGTGTGCACTCATTAGAATCGCCTCAATTCTAATGAATACACACAAAATACCGGTCAACTAATATTAACCGGATGTCAAAAATCATAAATAATGTTTTTTAATTGTGTCAATTAATAAAATCGCCATTAATCAAGTAATTTCGTATCGGCAAAGTTACAGGTCCCACGTTTGCTGTATTGGCCTCGTTCTTTGTCCTCGGGCCGATACAGCAGACCTCGGTCCGAGGCCGAAGGTCGATGCCAATACAGCAGACCTCGGACCTGTAACTTGGCCAATATGAAATTACTTGATGATTAATAACATTATATTATAAATGTATGGCAGGGGCGAAAAAGGGAGTAGATCTCTATAAGTTTGAACTTGTAAAATGAACTTAATTGTTTTTATTTCCAAATATCATAACAGTTATTATAACACTAACTGTGAATTCGTCACTTCAATCTAAAACATAAATGTAAATGAAATATTATGTAAAATATAGTTATCATTATATAAACATAACGACATGATTCGAGTAAATGAATCCTCAACATGTACTGAAAATATATTTCATTACATTAACAAGTCCATGTAACTACTACCTGTACGTTTGTAACTCCTGGGCCAGACTAGATAGTTTCGGTCAATTAGACCCCTTTAGTGACCCTCAAATATTTTCAAAATTCCACAATGGAATCGATGATCCCAAAGGATTAGAAGATATAAAATACACTGTGATGAAGGGCAAGGAAACTTTTTATGGCCGCCACACATTTCCTTAACCCTTATCTTGCTGAATATTCATTTAAGCCCCACCCTTTTCTGTCTATCAACCAATCAAACTACTTGATGTAATTTATTGCTACAAATTCATAAACTGAATGCCAAACAGTGTAGATCCTGATCAGGTGGCTTCAGAAGCCACCTGATCTGGATCTACACTGTTTGCAAATATAGGGGTGGTCGTGAACAGCAAGATAAGAGTTAAATCCAGCTGCAATGACGTTAAATATCAACACGACACATGCCTTTTCAAATACATTTTAAATTGTATTGTCGGAAAAAGTCAGTTTTCAGATGTAGCTCTAATGAGTACCCATAATGTATATTTCAGAGTAGAAAAAAGAAAACTAAGTTTCACCCCTGTAAACCCACTTTCCATATATGCGAGTAAAGTGGGGTTTAGAGGCGTCTTCGTTTGGCGGATGTACATGAAAGTACAGTAAACTTCCGCTATTAAAACCCCTTAAAATTAAGACTAATTCCGCTTTAAAAAGCTTATTTTGTAGGTTGCAGTTATTCTTTCTTTGCGCTTTCTGCAAACAGTGTCCTCTGGTCATGGACCACCTTTGGGACTGTTTAAAAGTGGTCTTAATATATGAATTTCACTGTAGTATCATTTGGGAGCAAGGAATATACCACATAACTGAAAAGAATGGAGTCTTTCAAGGCCAGACTAAATAGTTTCGGCCAGTAAGGCATCATTGGTGACCTTCAAATATTTTAAAAATTCCACAATGGAAGGACAAGAAAATATAAACTACACTGATCCTTAAAACCTGTTTATAAAGCAAACAGTTTAGAGTGTAGATCCGGGTAAGGTGAAGCGTTTTGCGGTGTCTGTTCTGGGTTCACATTGCTTGTATATGTCCCAGAACATGATTTACAAACCCACTTTACACACTTTACACACCACGTCGCAACGGCTTGCAAAATTTTCAAAATATTTGAATACGTGTGTATTCGTAATGAATTTTCATTAGTTTTCGTATGAAATTTGGTTACAAATAGTTTCTGTGGAAAACAAGTTTTAATTTTCATATCTGAATGACCTTTGGCCAAGGTCAAGGAATGACCTTGACCTCAAATATTCATGTAGTTGCCTCCACTAATTAAGCTTACTGCATCTACCAATTTTCAGATCACAGGCTGCAACAGTTTCCAAAAAATACTCAGTTTTGACTTATTCCCCATACAAAAGTCCATGTGACCAAATTTGACCTTGGCGTAAAATAGGTCAAGATCTCCCGAGGGGCATCATTTTGAACAAACCATGATAGGCCGGAGTCCCCAATGCTATATACCAAGTTTCATGACAATCGGTCCACTGGTTCAGGAGAAGAGGTTTTTTGACGGGTTTTTAACTTATATGGGCATGGCTACGTTATCTGGACCCTGCGAACAAACATTCGTTCCCCCATCCCATGGATTCTCCACATGAAAATTGACTTCAATCAGCCCAGTGGTTTCGAAGAATATGTTTGAAAATATTGACAGACAGACGACAGACAGACCGACAGACAGACAGAAAGACAGACAGACAGACAGACAGACAGACAGACAGACAGACAGACAGACAGACAGACAGACAGACAGACAGACAGACAGACAGACAGACAGACAGACAGACAACGGACCCTTGCTATCCTATAAGCTCACCTATGAGTCTTCAGCTCAGGTGAGCTAAAACATCACGATTTTTATCAGAATAAGAAAGCAGTCTGAGGGACAGCTATATCCCCCGCCGCTCTTTAATAAAAACCTTCAAGGGGTAAAGGAGATATGGCGCGGACACTAAATCCAAGGCTCAAACTCGCGAGTTTGGCCCTGCATGGCTGAGTTGTGGGTTGTACTTATTATCTAGGCCAACATTTGATATTTAATGAAAATCTGTCCAGTGGTAAAAGAGGTATAAATCGGACACGAAATTCAAGGCTCAAACTGGTGTCCTACATCCTAGAGTCCGCATGGTTATACATGGATTCTGCATAATATCTAGGGTACATGAAATTCGAGAATAAAACTCTTGACCTTCAAGTTTGACCATGACCCTGGGCCAGCATGGCTGAGTTACAGCTTCTGCACATCATCTCACATGGGCAAACATTTGACCAAAATCAAATGAAAATCCTTCCAGGGATAAAAATATATGAAACGGACACAAAAAATATCAATTGTGACTTTGACCTTGACCCGGCATGGTGTAGATATGGGTTCTGCACATCAGCCCACATAGGCCATCATTCGGCCACAGCATAATGAAAATCTTTCAGGGGGTAAAACAGATAGCGCACATGAAATTCGAGGCTCAAACTAGTGAACTTCAAATGTGACCTTCACCTTGAGTCGGAATGGTTGATTATATACTGAACCGAAAAAGAAACGCAGCTTTTAAACACCAAAAGATTTTCATACAACCAACAGGTTGACTGAAAAATCATTTTGCCATTTACTTTCATACTTTTTAATGACAGATTCTATCTGTCTATTCTTGCTGTGCTACACGTTTAAAGTGATTCAGGCTTCAGTTCTTCCGGCTTTGACAGCCATAGAAATATGAGTCCGCACAAAATGTGGTCCGGTTTGGCGCAGTAATCAAAATTGTACAAGCGTATTAGTTATCCTGTAAGCGTAATACAAACTTTTGAAGCAGACGACTTGACGATTTTATCTTACGATTCAGCTGCATCATGCGACTGGTTTGGCGACAACTGTAGTTGAAAAAGTTCCACGAAAGATCAGACGACACATGTCTTTCGTAAAACGAACAAAGTTATCTTAAAAGCGCCATACAAAACATGAAGCAGACGAATTTACATTTTTATCTTATTTTTCAGTGATTGGATTTCATTTGAATCAGCTGCCTGCAGATGAATCGTAAGAAATATGAAGTTTGTGTCGCAATTTAAGAGAAAAAAAGGGGGGGGGGAGATGGACTGGCCTCTGCTACATTTCAAAGTGGCCAGG
The DNA here is from genome assembly GCA_963580285.1 of Lucinisca nassula. Lineage (NCBI taxonomy): Eukaryota > Metazoa > Mollusca > Bivalvia > Lucinida > Lucinidae > Lucinisca > Lucinisca nassula. The sequence goes on from OY757015.1 coordinate 133,218,857, forward strand.
TTAAGTTTTTACCCCTTGCACCCACGAGTTTATCAAGTTCACTCTTCAGTCACTGAATTTGCGGAACAGAATGCGATGTATCATTATGAGCCATCTCACCAGGTTCTACACTGTTTGCATCTGTAGGTATCTGTACTTGGCTATAAAGGGCTGAAAGGGTACAAACTCATAACACTTACATGACCTAATTAAATGCGAAGTACGTGACGCTAGAAACTTCACCGTACGGTAGCAAGCCAGCAATAATATACTCCTAACAGTTATCACTGTCCAATTCTGTTGTAGGTCTGAATAACTGATTATGTAAGCACAATGTTGTGATAAATAATTAGTCACATGCCGCAAAACTTCAAACATGGCACAAAAAGTGTTTTCCTTTATTGTAGCGCACGACATAAGGCAGGTTCTTGACTGAGCCGCGAAACACATCTCAGTCAACAAGTGTAAGCTTTTACAAGAAAGTTGCGTCTATGCTTTGTGTTGTCATAAAACTGGCAACTATCCAAGCAGGCACATGGCGTAATTTTGACGTCACATCAACGTCGATGCAACGTCATGACGTTGCATCGACGTTGATTTGACGTTGCCCTGGCGACGTGTGCCTACTGGGTAGTCATTTGCATGTTGTATTATCTATAATGTGCAAGTAAAATGATGATGAAAATGTATAACAGCTGATTCACCTCAGTTTTGTGAACCAAACTAAAAATCAGCACTCCAGCGCTATTGTCCTTATCACTAAAGAAAGTAAATCTGAATTTTTCACAGAATCTATCATTTCAGTGCATTTTGGCGCTTTGATTAAACTTTCTTATGCAGAAAACATCTGGGCGATATCTGTACAGTTTAACGCTCCACTTGGCAATTCGTTGTTTTCAACATTTCCTCGAGCAGTATAGTTCATCAACGACCTTTGAGAGTTCAAAGATTAAGCGTGGCACGACTATTCCATTTTCTAGGGGAAGCAGGTTTCGGACAACATTTACACTTGATTTTAAATAGATAGATACATGTTTTGACATTGCCATCATATAAAAGTCTTGGCTTAGTGGTTTCGTGTAATGTTTAGCACTGCGAGTCAAACTAGAACCTTTTAGCCGAGTAGGGGTTTGAGTCCCAATGGCATACATATTTTTTTTTTATTATTATTATTTTCTATTTAATTTCATCTTTAATGTTTATAGTTAGTTTTTTTATTTGTATTTTTCTTATTTTATCTTTTGGTTCCCTTTTTATTATAATGTTCAGATACATTTCAACAAAGCATTCAAACATGCAGCTTCGCCTTCACGGACAGTATATCATGATGGTATCCATCTTAGTAACATTTTTGATAATTTTACTAGAATCCTAGCCACAACGTTTCATTTTCCAATTGGATGAATAATACTCGTATACATCCAGTGTGATGGCCGTGGCACGTCCATCGGGGTTTTGAGAAACAGATCGGGCTGTACGATGCTTTTTAACAGAGCTGAAATTGATCGCACATGGATAATGGTAAAATCGCTTAGTAAATCTAATGCAGTCCGGCAGGCGAGGTGTTGTGAGTTGGCCCGTTCATTCATATAATCCCTTTTTGTTTCAGTAGGAGGGCAGGATTTGAGATGTCTTTTCATTACAAAAGCATGCCTATACAAAAATATTGGAAATATTTACTACCAAAAGAACGAAAATTTTGATGAAAATTTACAATATTTATTTCTTATTTTTGTTCCAAACATAGATTGTGGGCACTCATTAGAACCGCCTCGACCAAGCAGTTCTAACGAGTATCCACAATCTATTTATTAGAGCAGGTATAAAGAAAATATTGTTTACGTATCCCTATAAACCCAAGATTTACCATATGAAAGTCCGTTTTGGTGATGTCAAAATTATAAAGGCGTGTTTTTGTGATGTCATCTCAATGTCGGGTAGAACCCCACAGAATTGGTAGAAACGTCTCCAAAATGGACGGGGACGATAAACCGCCAATCAAACAAACAAACCAATATCTTGTGTGCCCCACTTTTATGATTTACGCAGTAAACGCGTGTTCACATTTACAAAAAATGTTTAGGAAAAGTAAAAAAAATAAAAAATAATAATAATACATAAAAATAAAACCTTCCCCAAGACTTGAACCCTAGACCTTCATATTGGCGGACGCGTTACTAGACCCTCTCGACTATACTTCTATGTTACATAAGATTAATAATAGGACGGTAGCTATCGCCAAGTGTGAAAATACCAATTAAAGGCGATTTACCTAAAATATGGACGAGTCCAAAATTAAAAGTGCAGTCACGTCTCACTGCGTTTTGAACGACTATACACTAAATGTATACAGTAACCTCATCATATTAGCATATTGTGTTACCTGGTGTTTAGGTTTCAAAAGTCCGGTAAAATTTCTCTGCGGAATATGGTACGTTTGATGCAAGATCAACGTAACGTAGCGGTCCAAATGCTTCTACGTGGGACGTCTCAGGCTGTCATCGCCAGGGACTTCCAAGTGAGTAAATCGACGATAACTCGCTTGTACCAGCGTCTAGGTCAAACTGGAATGACAAATGACAGGCCCAGAAGTGGACTTCCACGCGTCACGACACGTCGACAGGACCGATACATCCGTCTAACCCACATTCGTAATTGGTTCTCAGGTGACACCAGGAACGCACAACAATCGAATAAGTGCAGATACTGTCAGGAATCGCCTTCGAGAATTTGGCTTACGTCCTCGTCGTCCGTTGGTATGCCATTAACACCACGACGACGTCAGGTTAGAATGGCGTGGCTCATACAACATAGGCCAAACCTGTTTCCCTTTCGTCAGTGGCGTAACGTAATGTTTTCTGACGAGTCCAGGTACTTGTTGTACAGAGCTGACGGCCGTCAAAGTGTGTATAGGCGTGACGGAGAGCGTTATCGTGACAATTGTTTGGTTGAACGTGATAGATTTTGAGGCGGTAGGTTCATGGTGTGGGCTGGCATATCTTATGGTCATAGAACGACAGCAAAACGTTACGTTTCAACAGGATAACGCTCGGGCGCATGTAGCAAGGCGTTTCTTCAGCAAAACAACGTTGACGTGATGCACTGGCCTCCGTATAGTCCAGATCTCTCTCCTATAGAACATTTGTGGGACGTCTTGGATAGGCGCGTACGTAACTGTCCCCAGCCGCCAACAACGCGTCAAGCCTTGCGTCTCGCGCTCATACAGGAGTGGAATGCTATTCCCCAGGCAGAGATCAATCGTTTAATCCTGTCAATGACCAGGCATGTGCGTGCAGGACTGATAAACGGAGGACATTCTCGTTATTAACTGCTTATGTTTTGAACTTGTGAAATAACTACCTCTATGACAAAATGGATTTGTGTCCCAAACATTCTCACTGGAAATTGAACTCTCTCTATGGTAGTTAAATTCGGGAATGATTATATTATTGCGTCATTAAATCGATTTTCTGCAAACAAATACTCGCATTTATATCTGGAGTTGCGTTTCTTTTTCGTATAGGTTCTGCACATCATCACTCTTAGGACAACATTTGACCAAAGTTTAATGATAATCTTCCAGGGGCAAAAGAAAAATGGAACGCGCGCGCAGTTCACGGCTAAATCTCGTGATCTTCAATTGTTACCTTCACCTTATGTCGGCATGTTTGTGTTATGGATTCTGCACATCATCTCATTTAGGCCCACCGAAGGTTAATGAAAATTCTCAGTGGTAACGGAAATATGGAAATGACACAAAATTCAAGGTTCAAATTTGTGATCTTCAATTGTTGTGACCTTGACCTTGAGCTTGTATTGTGGTTCAAACTAGTGACATTTAAATGTGACATTCACCCTGAGTCGGCATTGCTGAATTATGGGTTCTGCACATTATCCCAGTTAGGCCAATATTTGACCAAAGTTTAATGAAACTCCTTCCAGGGTTAAAGGAGATATGAAACAGACACAAAATTCAAGGCTCAAACTCGTGACCTCCATCCTTAACCTTGTGTTGGAAAGTTTTATTTATAAGTTCTGCAATCAGCTCACCGGGTTGAATGTTTGACCAAAGTTTAACGAAAATCTATTGAAGGATTCAAGAGATACGTAGCGGGCAAGAAAGTGTTACAGATGAACAGATGAAGGGTATTGCTATAACCCCCTCTTCGCTTCGCGGCGGCGGGATTAATAAATATTATTCATATACATGAAATACATAATTTCACATTAGCCTGTTTTGAAAATTGACAAGTTGAATCACAAGAAAAGCCAGACAGAAGAAAAGATGGAAAGAGAACAAAAACATTAGGATTTCAAACCCAATTTACATGGTACAGTCATTCACATCTCCAGAACTGATATTTTTCATTAGGAAAACATGTCTGTAAAAAATAATGGCGTCCAACATGGTGTCAGAAAATGATAAATATTAGGTAAAAATGATAACATCTTTATTATTTCTGCTTTCAACATAGATTGTGTGTGCTTGTTAAAACCTCCTCAATGAGGCGGTTCTAACGACTACCCACAATCTATGTTTTTGAGCCAAAATATATATAAAGTGGGGTTTAGCGGGGTCTTCGTTCCAAGGACTTATTATCATGATGTCTGATGATAAGGTGATATATTTTTCCTATTTCTGCTTAAAACATAGATCAATGAATCAATTCTTATGAGTACCAACTGCAGAAATAATAAGAGCTATCTATATCCCTATAAACCCCGGTTTTCTTTATAAAAATGGGGGTTACAACGGTGTTCATTTCAAAGACTTGCTAACCCATTGTATGCGGGAAACCCCTGAAGGGGTATCTTGGCAAACAGTGCAGGTCCAGATCAGACGCCACAGAACGCGGCGTCTGATCTGGGCCTGCACTATTTGCTAACAGAATGTTCCGTCCAAAATAGAATAAAAACGAAAAAAAGAGGGCTGACACCCCTTATATGACACATGGACTTGTCCAACATATAGCAATGGAAGAGTCCACTAGCATACAATAGGTTAATGTGATGCACTGAACTGTTTCTCATCACGAAAACACGCATACTCCCATATATTGACAATTTTACCACCAAAACAATTTTCAGATAGAAAGTCTGATATTTTTTTTTCCTATTTCTGCTCTAAACATAGATTGTGTGCACCCGTTAGAACCACCTCGACGAAGCGGTTCAAACGAGTACCCGCAATCAATGATTTTGAGCAGAAATACGAAAAAAGAAAAATAGTATTCATAGCCCCAAATAAGAGTTGATATCCGCTTATTATTTTTCTAATTTCTGCATAAAATCATATGTTGTGGGTACACATTAGAAGCGCCTTGCCGAGGCGATTCTAATGAGTACAGATAACATATGTTTTCATGCAGGAACAAGACAAATATCTGCACTTTGCGGATAAAAAGTGCCTCATTTGGACCCTTGCCTTTTATTTGATTCGAAGCATTTATGAATGTACTATTTGTAGTACTGAAAATATAGGTTAACTTCAATTTAAGGGGAATGTATACACCTTCATGGGAGGCAACTGCTACAAAAGTTTTTTGTCTCCCATGTCAATAGGGCCAACTCTTTAAGGAAAGAATTGGCTCCCGAGGAGCAAATTCTTTCCTTGAAGTAAGTCTAGACCCCTTTTTCAATGGGACAGGTCTGGTAGAAAAGCAAACAAGAAGTTCTGAAAATTGTCTCCCTTTGACACAATGGCGGGAAAATCTGCCAGGTGTTCCCAATCCCCTTAACCCTTATCTTGCTGTTCAGGACAACCCCTATCTTTGCAAACAGTGTAGATCCAGATCAGATGGCTTCTGGAGAAGCCATCTGATCAGGATCTACACTGTTTGGCAGCAATAAATTACATCAAGTAATTTGATTGGTTGATAGACAGAAATGGGTGTGGCTTAGATGAATATTCAGCAAGATAAGAGTAAAAATTTGTTCTAGACAGTGTTAGTTGTACCACGGAAGGTTAATCATAGCACCAAGCGAGGAGTTATAATGAGGACAACGTCTATTTCAGTGCAATTGCGTTTGTAACACGACGTTTCATCTGACAAAGTAAAGCAAATGCGACAGTATATCGACGAAAATGGCCGGTCTCGGTAGTTCAGTCGGATGCGCATCCGACTGAGTTACCGAGGCCGGCCATTTTCGACCTAAAAATGAGACTGGTGATGAGGAGGACGTGAGTCCTATACCTGCCGGAATCAGCAACAGTCTTTCGTGGAGATTGATCATGAAATCTTTTCTACGGTCATTCTCTCCTTCCGCTGATTCAAGAAGGGCAGCTGTCAGTTTCTGACAAAAGACTTTGCACTGTATTGGTTAACCGCTTACGTATAAGCCTGTCCTGGAAAGGGTGGAAAGGTAAACTCACCGGCTCAAAAATGGCCTGTAATAGTGTTGATCGGGCCGTTAAACTCTAAAACAAACAAACAAACTGTCAAAATTCTGACGTCATGAAGTAACGTTGATTTTCATTGGGTAGTATATGGTTTTACGAAGCTCAGTTGCCACTTTGAGCAAAATACTACAATTTTTAACAAAACTACTCAATGAGTGCATACCTACAATGCGGGAACTGTATTGGAAATTGTCATTTGGGAAGGTAAATTGTCGGTTCTATGGTCGCAAATTCCGTTTTACAGCTACGCTGGCGCGTCGGCGTACAATGAAATTTCGATCATAAAACCGGCGATATACCTCCCAAAATGACATTTTCAATACAGTTATCCACTAATTAAATGAAGGTCTGAAGTTATGACATAATGCCAATCAATACGCACAATATACCTTTTCAGCATAAAATTTAGAAAATAATTATCCTTAAACTCTTGTTATCTGGGGCCAGTTGTTCAAAACTAACAATGCCGTTTGTTAACGTATTGTTGAAGCTTAGATCATTTAATTTGGCAGATATGCTAATATTTTTACTGAAAAAAATGAGTACAGCTTTTGCAAATCCAAAAGCTGCTATCATTTTCAGCAAAAATAACACTATATTAGATATTTTACTTGCAAGAACAGTTAACAACTTGACCACTAACGAGCTCGTTAAGCTAACGATGCTTTGAACAACTGGACCCTGGAGAAATCGGAAAATCCAATGGACTCACAAATGAGTCAGCCATGGTAAATGAGCAATTAGTGTTCAAGTCATGGAAGTTTCACTGTATTTTGTTTAACCCATATATGACAATGGAATATTCCATCCAGTAAGTTTGGAGTGGACCATTCCCAATTATAGGGGTGTCAGGTTTGTTATTGCTTGTAGGAAATTTTACAAAAATGAGTGTTCTTTAAGCAAATAGTGAAGACACAGATCAGACGCCGCGTTTTGCGGCGTCTGATCTGTGTCTGCACTATTTGCCAATGTCCCAGAAAAGGGCCGCGAGGCATATATGGGTTAAACCAAAAAGTCAAAATAGGCCTCAAAGTTTTTATTTGTTGCTTGTTCTTCAGCCTCCACTTTCATTTCAGTTTCACCAACAATAAATTTTACTAACACTATAATTCTTTCCTTCTGTCTCGGCAATGTCACAACGAGTTTTCCAGCATAATCATTCTCATCACAGAAATCTGGACATTTCTTGGAAGATGCATAAACTTTAAGCAACATATCAGTCTGGAACTCTTTAACTGTGACATGCCTACCTTCTGCTTGCATTCCGTATGATAGCCGAGTTCCTTTTTCTATGTAAATCTTAAAAACATCCCTGCAACGAACGACATCATCTACTGTAACCTTTCTACTTTGTGGATGAACTACAGGTTCAAAGACAGGCGATATGTTGACTCCATAAGTATACTTTGCAATTCTGGAGGACACTGCTACCGGACGATGCCCAAACACAACTGCGCCTTTTAGAACGGCCAGGCCTGGTTCTGGAGGATAAAGTACACTTGCACCTGGTAAAACTCGTTTTAGAGTAGAGTGTATAATATCAGATTCAGAGAATCCACCAACCAGTAGAAACACATTTGTACCTTTGATTTCTGGCTTCTCAGTCAATTCCTTTATATGATGTTCTATTCTGTCTAGGCAAGGTTTAAATAAGTTCCGCAGTGTTGGAAAATCTACACGTATCTTGCCTGCCATGAAGTCAACGTGCTTTTCCTGAGGATGCCCTTTGATGCCAGTTTTAATGTCTTCATTATATTTCTTTTTATATAATTTTTGCAAGCGTTCCACCGAGCATATTGTAATTTTCTTATTTATATCACTTGGTTGTTCTAATGTGCGTTTCTTACTTTCGAAATCTCGCTGTATTTCTAGCTCTTTTGTTGGATACGAGTCTTTAAACTTGGAATAAATATCAGCACCAAATATGCTAATCAATAGATTGTCAAATTCCCTGTTGACATACATACCTCCCCAAGCTCCCCCACTGGCCTGCGTTAACTCCTTCAATGTTCCATCTTGTTGTTTCTCATGTACTGTGATATCTACCGTACCTCCTACAGAGAAATAGATGTCAACATGGCAATGAAAACATGTTAACAGAACAGTTCTATATATAAGCTTGCCAAATATGTCGTTCGACGATAGACTTACACATTTGGGAAATTTAAAATAAATAAAAAATTAAAGGTCATTTTTGAAACACGTTCATCTGAGTAAAGACACTCTGTCCAAAATCAAAAGGACATTTTCCATAGAACATATTTGAGCCAGCGCACGACAAAACCTACAAGACATGTGCGCCCAGCGAAGACTCAGATCAGCCTGCGCATCCGAGCAGTCTGACCAGAGTCTTCGTTGTGCGCTCTAAGGTCAGCTAAGGGTCCAATGCTCCTTCATGCAGCAAGGGAAGTCTCTGGTTAGACTTTATGGATGCGCAGGCTGATCTGAGTCCCCGATGGGCGCACATGTCTTATTGTAGGTTTTGACATGCGCTTGCTCAAATTTGAAAGCAATTACATTTTTCAATGTAGATGTTCTAACAAGCACCAACAATGATGGAGATATCTAAAGTCTATGTCTTGCACCAGCATAAAGGAAAATAATATATAGAGGATATTTACTTTTTTTGGGATGAATATCAAAAATATTTAATCGAGTGTGTTGAAAACTCTAATGTTTTCAACACATGAGATAAAATATTTTTTTATATTTATCGAAAAAAAAAGAGAGTAAATTTTCTTTTTATTATATAATATTTTAGGACACATACTGTAATTGATCAAGGTAAATACATGGTTAGTGTCTTTAATAATAAAATATAATCGGTGAGCCTTAAACAATTTTATAGGGGCGAGCTTTAGCGAGCCCCTATAAAACTGTCGTGGCGAATCGATTATATTTTATTATTAAAGACACTAATCATGTATTTAGTTTATATCGCAATTCAAAACAATCATGGGTTTTTGCAAAAATTTAGCAAATTTAAGCAAGATGCCACAGCAGACACTGTGGCATGTTAAACGACATTCAGTGCCATGGCATTGACGTCAACGAGTGCAAAGTTTCTGACGTCACCGCGCCACAAAGACGTAGGAAACAACATGGACGCTCGAACAAAAGTTTCTCAGCGCTTTACATTCTGTTTGAAAATCTTCAAATATAGAGTTTGTTTAAGCTTTAGAAATTATTTTCGAGGTTGAGGCGCAACTGCAGTAGCAGGGCGCAGTTATTCCAACAGGCCATTCAAACCAGGAAAGGCCTAGAAGGTAAGAGTTTAACTGAAATTTCTGAAATCTGTTCAAATAAATATTGCAAAGATTTTAACTTGCAGTTTCGTTGTTTTCCCAGAGGCCTTTCTGATATTTAATCTTCATCAGTATGTCTAAACCCCAAAGTTCTGAAACCGAAACAGATGATGGATAAAACCCGGCCAACACAGCACATCCCTCGATAAGGCGGTTCTAACGAGTGCCCACAATCTTTATTTTGAGCAGAAATAAGAAAAATATCACAATTTTTCATCATAAAATTTTCATATTTTCGTCGATAAATGTGGCAATGTTTTTGTATAGGCGTGTTTGCGTAATGACAACAGAAATAGAAAAAGCCAATGTTTGGCCTCTGTTCCACATAAATGCCAAAGGGATAGAATTCTACATTGGTGTAAAAAAGGGCAAGGTCTACAAAGAGTCATCATTTGAACAAATTTGGAAGGGTAAGACATCCCCAATGAAGCAGCATACCGCGTTTTATTGTTATGGGCCTTTCAGTATCTGAAATGAAGAAATTCAAATCTTGTTTAACATAAATGGGAATGACAGCCAACTTGGTCGTATAACACAGATTCAACAATTTTCCCAACCTCACTGATAAATTTAGTTTCAATCTGGTCACCAGATTCAATGAGGAATAAGTTTTAAAAATACTGAATCTGAGGGCTGTTGGATCAAGGTCAGTAAACACGATTGACTATTAATATCTATACAAAGTCATTTAGATAATTGCATGATTTAACATTTATGTCATAAGCTGCAAAAGCATCAGAAAAAACCAACTGCTTTACCTTTCTCCGCTAGAACTGGCTAAGTGACAAACTGATATATAGTAGGTCAAGGCAGCCCAAGGCAAAAGATGTTCAAATGGTTGTACCATATATGGACATGGTGGCAATCTTGGTCATTTGAGCCCAAACCCACACACAAACTTTCCTTTACCCATATAAAAGAGGCTCGACATGTAATTTGGTTTCGGCCAATCAAGCGTTGTATTAAAAAGGACAAAAAACGAATCTGAGGCATCCAAGACAATGTCAATAAATGAACTTGACCTTTGGAGTCAATAACCTTTCAATCAGCTGATCGCAATCAAATCACTATCAACACTAGTAGGTCGATTGCCTTTGAGTGTAGGCTGGGAAAATGATCCTGAACGTTGACAAAGACTGTTAACATTCAGATTAACGCTTCAAGCCAAACAAAAGGGTCATGATGACCCTCGATCGCTCACATGATCCTAATTGCACAATTGAAATGGTGGGGAGGGTTGATCCCTTTGACATCATGGGACAGGTCCTAGCGCACCAGGAGATGAACAGGCTCAGTTTAACCTTTAACCTGCTGAATATTCAATTAAGCCACACCCATTTCTGACTTTGAACCAATCAGATTACTTCATACAATTTATTTATACATATTCATAAACTGAATGTCAAACAGAGTAGATCCTGATCAGATGGCTTCTTCAGAAGCCATCTGATCTGGATCTACACTGTTTGCAAAGATAGGGCTTGTCGCCTACAGCAGGATAAAGGTTAACTATCGATAACTCATGGAGACAAGGAGTTGTGTGTGTGTCAGGTGTGTGTGTGTGTGGGGGGGGGGGGGGTTGGGGAGTGAGGGTGTGACAAGAGGTTGTGTGTGAATGAGTGAACAGGATGAGTCTAACTATCAATGACCAATGACTCATGGTGACAAGGGATTGTGGGGGGGGGGGGCAACAGGTTGTGTGTCTATCAATAAATCATGGTGACAAGAGGTTGTGCAAGGGAAGTAGGGGTGGGGGGGGGGGGGGGCATTTGATTTTATTCTTAAAATAGCAGCATGTACTGATGCCATATTCTTATTGCAACATAACAATGAGTTGGGAACCAGTTAACTGGTTAAGTCTTCTTCAACCCTGCTTATTGGTAGGGTAAGTAGAGAGAAAGTCTTCATCAAGAGTTGCCAGCAGGCAACATAGCTTGTCTATAGGCGCCTAAGTTGAACAAGTTAGTATTGAGTGCATGCATGCATGAGTGCGTGTGTGCATGTATTCATGTGTGTGTGCAAACATGCATGCCTGAATGTGTGCAAACATACATGCATGCGCGAGTGTGTGTGTGTGTGCATGCATTCATGCATGCATGTATGCATGCATACCTGAGTGTGTGTGTGTGAACACAGCATATGCATGCATGAGAGTGTGCGTGTATGCACATGTGCATCCTTGCATGCATGCATGCATGAGTGTGCATGCATGCATGAGCACGTGTGTGCATGCATGCAGGTGAGTATTGTGCATGCGAGTGTGTGTGTGTGTGCATGTGTGCAAGAGTGTGTGCATGCATGCATGTGTGTGTGCATACATGACTGAATGCATGCATGCATACATGCATATATGTGTTCATGCATGCATGTATGCAACATGTATGTGTGTGTGCATGCATGCATGCATGCATGGGTGCGTGAATGAATGTACATGTATGTGCACATGCATGCACATGAATGTGTGCATGTAAGCACGCAGCATGTGTATGTATATGCATGCATGCGTGTGTCTGTGAATGCATGTATTGTCACATGCATGCCTGTGTGTGAGCATGTATGGATGTGTGTGTATGAATGCATGCATGCGTGTGTGTCCATGTATGGGTATGTCCATGCATGTCTGTGAGAAATTGTGTGTGCACGCATGCATGCATGTGTGTGTATTCAAGCATGCATGCATGCCTGTGTGGGTGCATGCATGTATGTGTGATTGCATGCATGTATGTGTGCATGCATGCCTGTGTGTGCACATACAGTGTATGCATGTATGGTTGTGTGTGTGCATTCATACATGAGTCTGTATGTATGCATGTATGTATGTATGTATGTATGTATGTATGTATGTATGTATGTATGTATGTATGTATGTATGTATGAGTCTGTATGTATGTATGAGTCTGTATGTATGTATGCATGTATGTATGAGTCTGTATATATGTATGTATGTATGTATGTATGTATGTATGTATGTATGTATGTATGTATGAGTCTGTATGTATGTATGAGTCTGTATGTATGTATGCATGTATGTATGAGTCTGTATATATGTATGTATGTATGTATGTATGTATGTATGTATGTATGTATGTATGTATGTATGTATGTATGTATGTATGCATGCATGCATGCATGTATGTATGTATGTATGTATGTATGTATGTATGTATGAGTCTGTATGTATGTATGAGTCTGTATGTATGTATGCATGTATGTATGAGTCTGTATATATGTATGTATGTATGTATGTATGTATGTATGTATGTATGTATGTATGTATGTATGCATGCATGCATGCATGCATGCATGCATGCATGTATGTATGTATGTATGTATGTATGTATGTATGTATGTATGTATGTATGTATGTATGTATGTATGTATGTATGTATGTATGTATGTATGTATGTATGAACAAACGCAGTATCCCAACCCTGTAACTTTTTGTGTGTTCGGGGTGGGGGGGGGGGTAGGGGGTGGGGTATGATTTGTTTATGCGTTTTAAAAAGAAAAAAAAACAGAAAAAAATGTTCACGGATCGGGATTTGAACTCATAACTCTTTGAATGATAATCCTAGGCTCTATCCATTACAATACAGAGGCTACAACTATTGTTTGCCTATTGTTTTACTTTTGCTTATTGTTTTACTTCTATTTATTAACATAGGGAAATAAGGGAGGTAATACAGAGGCCTATAGAGTGTTAACAAAGTTTTTCTATGGTTTGACCTACTGACCTACTCTTTGACCCGACATGACCCTTATTCAAACTTGACCGAGATATTGTCAGGATGATCATTCTGAGCAAGTCTGAGGATAATTGGACCAAAACTGTGGCCTCTATAGTGTTAACAATGTTGTTCCATGATTTGACCTACTGACCTACTTTTTGACTCGACATGATCCATATTCGCACTTGTCCTAAATATTGTCGAGATGATCATTCTGAGCATGTTTGAGGATAATTGGACCAAACTTGTGGCCTCCAGAATGTTAACAAGGTTTTTCTATGATTTGACCATTTGGCCTACTTTTTGACCGGACATGACCCATATTCGAACTTGAACTTGACCTCGATATTGCCACGATGATCATTCTGACCAAGTTTGATGATGACTGGATCAAAACTGTGGCCTCTAGAGTGTTAACAAGAAAAGTTACGCACGACGCACGATAGACGACGCACGACGAACGACGACGCCGGACATCTAACAGTCACAAAAGCTCACCATGACCTTCGGTCAGGTGAGCTAAAAAGTAGACCCTGGTTAGATGCTGCGTTCTGTGGATGATCTGGGTATACACTGTCTGCTTAACCCAACAGATGACTCCATTTTAGATTCTTCTTATTACCCTGTTACCTCGATTCGAAAACAGGTGAGGCTAGTTTCGAAAAATAACGTTTCCTTAATATGCGCCAAGTCACATTTCAAGATAGTCACATTAACTCTAGCACTTAAAGAGCTTTTATGCTTCATAACGTTTGGTCCACCGTTACAAATGACCCAAAAAGCAAGTCTAATGTAATAAGGTACAGCAGTATAAGAAACAGCCATTGTTTTGCCATTGTCATGTCTAGGTGACCAAATTGAATTTCACGAAAAAAATGTAAAAGTAAACCAAAGGTCCGAATTATAACTAATTTGGTTGGGCCCAAGTTCCCAAATTTGCATACAAAGTTTCCAGGTCATTGGCCGTTTGGTTCCTGAGAAGAAGATTTTCAAAATGTTTTACCATATATGAGCATGACCGCCATCTTGGTCATGGGACTGCAATCCCACCAGCAAACGTCCTTTGCCTATTCCCAGAGAAATTCCGCATGCTACTTGGTTATATATAGACAGCAGTTATAGTGTAAAAGAAAGGTATCAAGGACAAAGGTCAGAAAAAGACCTTTCCCTAAATGGAATATATAAAAAACATTCACATAACTGATTACAATAACAATTCTGATAGCACAGATAACAACAGAATGAAAATAAAAATCACTATTTTGCCTTTTTCCCATACAAATGTCTAAGTTACCAGATTCGACCCTGACGTAAAATAAGTCAAAGTCAACCACAAGTGATCATTTGAACAAACATGGTAGGGCCTAATTCCCCGACACTGCATACCAAAAATAAATAAATAAATAAAATAAGGTGCGATTAAAGGGA
>OY757015.1:135267303-135504803 GCA_963580285.1 Lucinisca nassula
TAAAATCGATAATTTCGCATAAAATTCTAGAAGTAAAATTCTGAAAGCGGCGAGTTATTTCAATCTGGGATATACATGTATATGTTAAAAAGCGGATTTTCTATGGCTGGAAAACTCATCGAGTTGTCGTCGAAATTCACACTTTCCTAAAAAATTCAAGATGGCTGCCGAGAAAAATACCACGAAATCTGATGACACAGAAGTCTTGTACACTAAAAATTCATGAAGACGTAAGAATTCTCCAATAAAACGTATATACCGTTTGTGTTTACAACATTGGTAGACTAAGAAACATCAAATTAAAGTTTCTAGTATCTAAGAAACGGATAATTAAAAATAATTAGAACTTTTCATCAAAGCCCTTTCAAACATCCATCCGCTCCGTTCCGCTTCACCTGCCAACAAGGTAACTGCCTATCCTATTAGCTCCCCCAAAGCCTTTGGCTCCGGTGAGGTAACAGCAAAAATGGAACTCTTTGATATGGATATCTAGGTCCAGTTGTTCAAGCATTGTTAGCTTAAAGATCCTGGTACAGGTTAAAAATGTTAACTGTTCTGGTAAGCAAACTACCTAAAACAGTGGAATTTTTTATGAAAAGAATTTTCAGCAAAAATATTAGCACTCTAGAATTTGTTTTTCTGCAAAAACACACGTCTCCCCCATTTTTGACCTCTAAGTATGACCTTGACATTGGGGGTATTTACCTGAGTCTTGTGTGCAACAAATCATCTAATGAAGGTGAACATTTCTGTAAAGTGACTTTAAAGAGTCCATCAAGAAATAAGAAAGTTACTGACCATACATGAAAAAAAGACCTTATTTTACCTTTGACTTGTAAGTATGACCTTGACCTTGGAGGTACCAACCTGTGTCTTGCACTCAACACATCATCTCATGATGGTTAACATTTCTGCCAAGTATTTCAAAATCCATCAAAGAATAAGAAAGTTATTGACAGTACACAAAAAAGCCCCTTTTTTACCTTTGACTTCTAAGTATGAGCTTGATATTGATTGTAGGTACGGACCTTGATCTTGCGCACGATACATCGTCTAATGAAGGTGAATACTTAGAAATAAAAAAGCTATGGACAGGACACAAAAAAGACCTTTTTTTACCTTTGACCTCTAAGTATGACCTTCACCTTGGAGGTATCAACCTGTGTCTTGCCCACAACATATCGTGTCATGATGGCTAACATTTCTGCCAAGTAATTTCAAAATCCATACAGGAATAAGAAAGTTATTGACCAAACACGAAAAAAAAAGACCCTTTTTTGACCTTTAACCTTGGAGTCTTGCACGCAACACATCGTCTCATGGTGGTTAACATTTCTGCCAAGTAATTTCATAATCCATCCAGGAATAAGAAAGTTATTGACAGGCAACGAAAAAAGACCTTTTTTTACCTTTGACCTCTAAGTATGATCTTGACTTTTGAAGTACCAACCTGGGTCATGCGCGTCACACATCGTCTAATGGTGGTTAACATTTCTGCCAAGTAATTTCAAAATCCATCTTAAAATAAGAAAGTTATTGACCAGACACGATTTGCCCATACATACATACATGATTTTGTGACCGACAAATTTCAAAGGGAAATAACTCAAAAAGTATAAAAGCAAGAGTTATAGTTCTTGCGCTCTGCATGTCGTCTAATGTTGATTAATATTTAAATGAAGTTTCTTGAAGATAGCTTGAACGGTTTTCGAGTTATAGAGCGGACATGATTTTGTGACAGGACAGGACAGACGGACAGACGCCCGTGGGAAAAACGTCTCCCAGAAAAGGGGGGAGACATAATTAGCCATATTAAATAAGCCAGGCACAGCATTTCCTACAATATACATTTGAGCCCAGCAAAGAATCAGATCAGCCTGCGCATCCAAATAGTCTGACCAGAGACTTCTCTTGCTGCATGAAGGAGCATTGGGCCCTAATATATCCTTAAAGCACACATTGAAAACTCTGAACAGACTGCATGGATGCACAGGTTTGAAGGCTTGAGCAGACTGCATGGATGCACACGCTGTTCTGAGTCTTTGCTGGGCACACATGTAAATTGTAGGAAATGCTGTCCCCGGCTGAAATGATATGTTAATTAACCAACATTGTAAGTTTGAAGAACTGCCCCTGCTAGTCGTGTTTAGCACTTAAAGGGATAAGTTTGGAACAACAGTTTGGTACAAGTTTGGTCATGCCCCTGGGGTCCAAATGGGCCACCTCGCGGGGACCCTTAGCTCCCATAGACTCATAATTGGTACAAGTTTGGTCATCGCAAGCCTCACGATTCTACAAACATTCTCGAAGCCTTGCCTGATAAACTTGATATCAAAGGACACAAGCCTGGTATTCTCTATTTATCAGACAACCATTACAGTCTAAGTCTTGTAAGTGCTGAAAACCACATGGTGGCTAGATATCCATTTTCAGATTCTCATATAAGGAGGACAGCCTATAACTTTCCAGCTGATGCATACCTTTGCGTTACACTTTCCATAATCCATCAAAGAATAAGAAAGTTATGGACTGTATACAAAAAGGTCCCTTTTCTACCTTTGACTTCTAGGTATGACCTTGACATTGGAGGTATTGATCTTGGTCTTGTACACCACACATCGTCTAATGAAGGTGAACATTTCTGCAAGGTTACTTTAAAAAAGTCCATCCAGAAATAAAAAAAGTTATTGACTGGACACAAAACAAGAGGGCCCAATGGCCCTATATCGCTCACCTGTGTAAATATCTAAGCTCTGGGCCTTATGGCTTCAGAGAAGAAGATTTTTGAAGCCTTTTTTCATTATAAGTCTAAAGGAGCCAAGGGGCCCCGGGGTGTCGCCCATTTGGATCCCAGGGTCATGATTAGCAGGATTTATGTAGGTGACTTTTATGTTGCTAGATACTAAATATCTAAGCTCTGTGCTTCACAGTTTCAGAGAAGAAGATTTTTGAAGCTTTTCTCCATTATGCGTCTATGGGAGCTAAGGGGGTCCCAGGGCGTGGCCCATTTGGACCCCAGGGGCATGATTGGCAGGATTTATGTAGGTGACCACTTGCCATTGCTACATGCTAAATATCTAAGTTCTGGGCCCTGTGGTTTCTGAAGAAGATTTTTGAAGCTTTTTTCCATTATGAGTCTATGGGAGCTAAGGGGCCCCGGGGCATGGCCCATTTGGACCCCAGAGGCATGATTAGCAGGATTTATTTAGGTGAGCACTTGCCGTTGCTACATGTTAAATATCTAAGCTCTGGGCCCTGTGGTTTCAGAGAAGAAGATTTTTGAAGCTTTTTCCATTATGAGTCTATGGGAGGTAAGGGGCCCCGGGGCGTGGCCTATTTGGACACCAGGGGCATGATTGGCAGGATTTATGTAGGTAACCATGTGTCGTTGCTACATGCTAAATATCTAAGTTCTGGGCCCTGTGGTTTCAGAGAATAAGATTTTTGAAGCTTAATTCGATTATGAGTCTATGGGAGCTAAGGGCCCCCGCGACGAGGCCCATTTGGTTCCCGGGGGCATGATTGGCAGGATTTATGTAGGTGACCACTTGCCGTTGCTACATGTTAAATATCTAAGCTCTGGGCCCTGTGTTTTCAGAGAAGAAGATGAAGATTTTTTAAGCTTTTTTCCATTATGAGTCTTTGGGAGCTAAGGGGCCCCGGGGTGTGGCCAATTTGGAGTCCAGGGGCATGATTGGCAGGATTTATTTAGGTTACCACTTGCCGTTGCTACATGCTAAATATCTAAGCTCTGGGCCCTGTGGTTTCAAAGAAGGAGATTTTTGAAGCTTTTTTTCATCATGTGTCTATGGGAGCTAAGGGGCCCCGGGGCGTGGCCCATTTTTGACCCCAGGGGCATGATTGGCAGGAATTACGTAGGTGACCACTTACCATTGCTACATGCTAAATATCTAAGCTCTGTGCCCTATGGTTTCAGAGAAGAAGATTTTTGAAGCTTTTTTTTCCATTATGAATCTATGGGAGCTAAGAGGCCCCGGGGTGTGGCCAATTTGGACCTCAGGGGCATGATTGGCAGGATTTATGTAGGTGACTACTTGACATTGTTACAAGCTAATTATCTTCTAAGCTCTGGGCCCTGTACTTTCAGAGAAGAAGATTTTTAAAATTGTTCCCATTATAAGTCTATGGGAGCTATATGTTGCCATTGCAACCAGAATTCCAATCTGATCAGCCCAAAAACCTTATGAAGCCTTCCCCTCTACTTGATTATGCTTCACATGAAATTTGATCAAGATTGGCCTTGGGGTATTACAGATATACTTATTTGAAATTGTTTACGGCCGCATGCACGGACGCACGACGGACAAAATGTGATCACAAAAGCTCACCTTGTCACTACAGGACAGGTGAGCTAAAAGACTTTTTTTATACCTTTTAACTCTTAGTATGACCTTGACCTTGGAGGTACCGACCTGAGTCTAGCGTCCAACACATGGTCTCGTGATGGTTAAGTAGTTTAGGTCGTAGTACCAAAGCGTTAATCCAAAATCATTAGTCCATAGACAAAATGGCAAATATCAATGTTCAGATCAACAGACATGGACTCCAAAAGAGTGTAATCAGGTGTCCGCGGATAGTAAGCATTACTTGGTAGGCAAGCTTCGCCCACCATGCCCATCGACCCGAACGAAGAAAAGGTGTAAATACCGAGAAGGGTATGTCAGAGAATTAGGAAGTGTTCCTATGGCTTTCCATTGGCGAGCATATCAGAAATAATTCTGGAAATGGCCACATTGTACGGATCAACAAGATCATGGTGCCTCCCATAGAACTTCTTTAGTGTTGATACCAGTTTGGGTTTTTGATACCCCTGACATAACAACCTGGTAGTGAGCACCTTCCCACGTTCCATAAAGTTAACATTTCTGCCAAGTAATTTCACAATCCACCCAGGAATAAGAAAGTTATTGACTGAACACTTAAAACGGCCTCTTTTTGACCTTTGACCTCTTTAGTCTTAGTATGACCTTGACCTTTGAGGTACCAACCTGGGGCATGCACGCAACACATCCTCTCATGATAGTTAACATTTCTGCAAAGTAAATTCAAAATCCATCGAAAAATAAGAAAGTAAATGACCAAACACAAAAAAGGCCCTTTTTTACCTTTGACCTCAATGTATGACCTTGACCTTTGGGGTACCAAACTGGGACATGCACGCAACACATCGTCTCATGGTGGTTAACATGTCTGCCAAGTAATTTCAAAATCCATCTAAAAATAAGTAAGTTATTGACCAAACAGGAAAGAAAGGCCCCTTTTTTGACCTTTGACCTCTATATATGACCTTGACCTTTGAGGTACCAACCTGAATAATACGTGAGACACATCGTCTCATGGTCACTTAACATTTTTGCCAAGTAATTTCAAATTCTATCCAAAAGTAAGGAAGTTATTGACAAAACACGAAAAAAGGTCCCTTTTTTACCTTTGACCTCCAAGTATGACCTGGACCTTTGAGATACAATCTGGGTCATGCACGCAACACATCGTCTCATGGTGGCTAACATTTCTGCCAAGTAATTTCAAAATCCATCTAAAAATAAGAAAGTTATCGACCAAGTAATTTCAAAATCCATCTAAAAATAAGAAAGTTATCGACCAAACATGAAAAAAGACCCCTTTTTTACCTTTGACCTCTAAGTATGACCTTGACTTTTGAGGTACCGACCTGTGTCATGCGCGCCGCACATTGCCTCATGGTGATTAATATTTCTGTCTAGTAATTTCAAAATCCATCTAAAAATAAGAAAGTTATTGACCTGACACGATTTGCCCATACAAACATACATACCGACAAAATTCCAAGGGAGATAACTAAAAAAGTATAAATGCGAGAGTTATAGCTCTTGCGCTCTGCACGTTGTCTAATATTGATTAATACTTATATGAAGTTTCGTGAAGTAAGCTTTAATGGTTTTCAAGTTATAGAGCGGACACAAATTTGTGACAGACGTAAAGACAGACGCCCTGGGGAAAAACAATATGTCTCTCAAAAAAAAAAAATTTCGGGGGAGACATAATGACACTAATCTGGTATTCTATTTATCAGTTAATCCCGTTGTGCACTCTTACATTTTTTGCCAATTTTCCAGTAGTCCAGTTCATAGAAGTGCAATGTCACGTTGACCTGATAAAACTCACTTGTCCTGAGATAGCATATCTTTATCAGGTCAATGTGTTGCAATGCAATTAACATAGGGGTTAACTGATGAAAGAGACACAGCAATTGCCACACCGGAAGGTGTAACCCTAACCCTTAAACAAAATAGTGACATTAAGCACAAGAGAAGAAAGTTTGTTAATTCAATTTTATTAAATCAACTGTAATAATAAAATATGCAATAATCACAATTCACAAGCACAAGCCTCACGATTATAAACATTTTTCATGCTGGACTAAAGTGACCATGAAATTTACATTGCTCATATAGTAGTCGCAGATACAATTGACTAGGTGGAGCTATCGTTTGCACCTGCCTTTGGAATGATCTATTTACAAAAAGGTAAAGCAAGGCACCCGATTTTGTGAATTCAACTGTAACACAAACAAAGCTGCGGTATATATGGCCATTTGGTCTGCTTGCAGAAAGCATGCAAAGGGCACTCTACCGAATCTTCTGGTGGACTCAGTCAATTTGACATGTATTGACAATACCTGAGTAGTTCCTCCTGCGGTCACTCTTATCTGTGACTGCTATAACTATAAAAAATATCTATCATGTAAGGATTTATTCATGGTGCATGCGTCCTATACGTGTCCTATAGCTCTAGATTAAGAGGAGTAACAACAGGTATAATAATGGGATAATTTTCCTTGTTTGTCTTCAGAAACCTATGTTGAAGGTACTTGTTAGAATCATTACGATAACACACCCGTGAGATATAGTGCATTTTTCACATCTCCAAAATGGCTTCTAATCTGATGAAAATCTGTGATTTTTTTCTAATAAATGCTGAAAACACAGGTTGTGGGTGCTCGTGAGAACTGCCTCAATGAGGCGGTTCTAACGAGTACCCACAACCTATGTCCTGGAACAGAAATAAGAAAAATAATGTTCACCCCCGTAAACCCCAGTTTTCTCTATATAAAGTGGGGTTTAGGGGGGGTCTTCATTTCACGGACTTGTTCACGTGATGATCACCTCGAGGTGGTTCTAACAAGTACCTGCAACATATGTTTCTATTAAGAAAAAAGAAAAAATATTTTTGAATTATCCCCAGTATTCCAACTTATCTGGAGCTATCATAAAAATCCTAAAACTTAGGACACCTTGAGGACTTGCTGTAATACTCCTAAAATATTAACAAATTTGTTTCATGATTCAGCAAGGGGTCCAATATAAAAAGTGCAGAGTGTAGACCCTGATCAGACTGCTCTGATCTGGGTCTGCACTGTTTGCTTAGTTCTATCTGCCCCAATACTTAGGATCATTAAGATATGTCTCATATGTATTAACCCATAAGATGCCAGTCACAACAATTGTCATCTGCTTTGTCGCCTGCTGGTAACTTTAAAAATCATTGTTGCAAACAGCATGGACCCAGAACAGACTGCTCCTACAGGAGCAGTCTGGTCTGGGTCCACACTGTTTGCCTGTATGCAAAATATGGTTTTAAAAAGTTTGCAAGAAGATTGAGCAGACGGCATAAGCAGAAAACATTTTCAGACGTAGTTTTTCTCGGCCGCTTCAGGGTTGAAATGGTGTGAAATGCTGTTGTTTTTTTTTTCTAAATAATAAAGCTGGACAAAAGTTTCTATGCTACCAGCCACACCATGAGAAAACCTGTTTTATGTCATTTGCAAACAGTAAAGGTGCAGACTTCTTTGCTATTTATTGCCTAGTTTTTGTAAAATGTAACACAAAATCCTGTTAGATATCATCCAAATTCATTCAAAGTTATTTTCTATGTGCAAACTTTCAGTTTACACCCAGTATTATTCCATGTAAACCCATTGAATACCTCTAAATTGACGTGAAATGGTCATGGAAAAAGTTTGTTCTCTGTGGGGACGGCCGACGCTCTGAAATTGCATTGAAAATACAGTCTGAAGCATAAAAGAAACAGAAAATTTGATTTTTTCAGGGTAAGATGAATTTTAATTTCACTCATTAACACAAAATTAGACATTTTTTCACTTGTGGCATCGCAACTCGTGAAAACATGTCTTTTGGTCTTCATTTGGTGAAATAATATCGAGTATACACTGAAAAAAATCAAATATCCTCTGTATATTTATTACTAGAAATAAGCAAAATTATCTTTTAACCCTTATCCCGCTGTTCACGACAACCCCGATCATTGCAAGCAGCATAGATCCAGATCAGATGGCTTCTTAAGAAGGCATCTGATCAGGATCTACACTGTTTGCCATCGTGTTTGTGAATTTGTACAAAACTATTATATCATGTTAACTGATTGGCTGATAGTCTGAAATGGGTGTGCCTTATTCAAATATTCAGCAGGATAAGGGTTAATTATCATCATTGCTCCTCCATAATTGGAGCTATTTTTTGTATTTTGGCTTTTTCAAGATTATTTGAGCTGGTTCTAACCAGAGGTGGGCAAAAACTGCAGTATTCCATGAATATATCCTGACCTTCCACTGCAGAACTTGGTGTCTCACAAGTAACTCATACAAGGCTTGAACCTACAGCAGTGGGAGACTTGGTATTTAAGAGTCAATGGGTTTAACCACCAGGCCACAGAAGCCAATTTTACATAATTTAAAATCACATAAAAATATGGACAACATATAGTCATTTTAAAGTAAGTCAATTAAAACAAGATGAAACAAGGATTGTCAGGATTTAAATCGAAGAAATATTCTTACCGTAGTTCATAACCCTGACCTCACCTCAAGGTCATCACCAGGACTGGGTAGTACACTCGGACCTCGTTATAGCACGATTCGTTACAGCACGAATTCGGATATAACACGGTTTTGGTTTGGACCCCAAATTTTCCCCAACCAACATTTATAAATATTATCCAAGGACTGTATCCAGGTTTTAAGCACAACAACTTTATTTTCCTCTCACTTTTGACTGCGGTAATACGGTAGCTAACACGGTTTATAACGGTACTTTTTGATATTTATTGCAGGCCTCCAGCAGAGTTGAATATACAGTATATAAACTTGTTTAGCTTGACACGCATGATAAACATGAACTGCCAATTGGCACAATCAAAAGTGTTGGCTTAGTGAGATAAAGAGATTAAAGAATTCAGTTACGCACAATCGGAAAAAATATTTATCACACTCTGTTAAGGATCACTGCTCAACAGAAATTTTAAACATGAATGCAGACGATGTGATCGGTCAACTGCAATAAAACTCATTTTCTAGAGCCGCATGTAAAAGAAAGTCAAATTTATTCCAGCTTAAAAACAAATGATAAAACATATTCAAGATCGATTTTCGCGGTAAGAAAATCATTCAAAAACCATGTGCGCCATTAAAAATCTTTTCAAATGGCTAAGATATAAAGGGTAACACATTTCAAGGGAGATAATTCAAATTTCTTGTAAGCGTTGATCATTGTCCGGTTCCGAACCCTAACCGGTCATTTCCCCATTGAAATGCATTAATGGTTCTGTAGTTCATACGGTTCCGGACGCTCAGTTACAACAAAGTTAACCGGGAACCAGCTATCAAAATGGCGTCATACTCGCTGTCAAATCGGACGATTTCTGGATATAAAACATGGTTTTTAAGCTGGTTTCGATTAAAGTGACTTGTTTGACTTGATGGGCCATGGTATTTACTGCCATTGATTAGTTCTAAACACATTTTAGTCGGGAAATACGGCCATTAACCGGACTGCACGTCATCTTGTTTGGGAAACTATTGATCACCATTGTGTCAATGGTTGATCTGTGACAAATACGGTCGGCGTTTATAACACGATTCGGTTAACTAACACGGTCCGTTGGTTGGACCCGGAGTTCCGTGTTATAACGAGGTTGAGGTGTACTGACAAAACTTTAGACCAATATCTATCTTCAAGCCAGATAATGAAAAAATACTGAAATATGTCCGTTTGAAAAACTTTGATGTAAACTTTCTATAAAAAGATCATCTTCTGGAAGAAAGAACTACAACACACAACTGAAAATACGGAGTGCACAAGCATTTTCTGGGCCAGACTAGCTAGTTTCGGCCAATTAGGCCTCATCAGTGACCCTCAAATATTTTCGGAATTCCGCAGTAGGATCAATAATCCCAAAGGACTAGATATATAACCAACACTATGACGATATGCAGGGAGACATTTTTATGGACACCACACATTCCCTTAACCCATTTCGTACCAGAAACTCCTAAAGGGGTATCTTGGCAAACAGTGCAGGCCCAGATCAGATGCCGCAGAACGCGGCATCTGATCAGGGCCTACACTACTGTTTGAGAAAAGTTAAGCCATTGTCCAAATAAAGTTTGAATAAATCACAACCTGACATCCCTCAGTTTTGAAATGGACTCCTGCTATTTATAAGGTGGAAGATTCAATCTGGTACAAAAAGGGTTAATACCAGCTGTAGTGAAGTTAAATGTTCTATAAAAAGGTAATCCTTTGGAAGCAAGGACTATGACATAGAACTGAAAATGTGGAGTGTACATGTTTTTTGTTTTTTTTCTGGACTGTAAGTGAGCAAGACACAGCTGTAGATTTCAGTGTCAACACTGGTGTAACAATGATAACTCCCTAATTTCATATAATAACATATCAAATTAGATATAAAAATATGACATTGGTGTGACAATGATAGCTCCCTACTTTCATATCGTTCCCTAATTTCACATAGGTGAACTATAATAACATATGAAATTAGATATAAAATATGATGACATTGGTGTGACAATGATAGCTCCCTACATTCAAATAGGTGAACTAAAATAACAAATCAAATAAATTACAACAAGAATTCTGCAGAAGACTATGTTTTGCCTGTGTGGGACAAAATCTTCACAAAACTGAAGTTGCCATCCCTTGATACACATTTGTACAAACCACAAAGTATCATTAATGAAGCTCTTATAGTTCTTGAGAACTGGACTTGAACATTAGGCTGAAAGCTAGGGTTGATGCAATAGTTTATATAGTCAGTGAACCATGATATATAGGTTGAGGTCAAATATAGATGCTTGAGTTAAAGTTGCTATCACTGGATGCAATGTGGTACCAAGTACCATTGATGAAGCTCTTATAGTTCTTGAGCAATGGACTTGAACATTAGGGTGAAAGCTAGGGTTGACACAATAGTTCACAAAGTTAGTGAACCATGAAATGTAGGTCATGGTCAGATATGGATGCATGCATTGAAGTTGCTATTCCTAGATGCAAGCTTGTACCAAGTATCATTAATGAAGCTCTTATAGCTCTCGAGAAATGGACTCTAACATTAGGGTGAAAGTTAGGGTGGTCGCAATAGTTCACATGAAATGTAGGTCAAGGTCATTTTAAAGCTGCCATTTCCAGATGCAACTTTGTACCAAGTATCAATAATAAAGCTCTCATAGTTCTTGAAAAATGAATTCTTACATTTTGGTGAAAGTTAGGGTGGTTGCAAATGTTAACGGCTTGACAAACGAATGGCCAAACTAATGGATAGACGGAAAACCAGACCCCTATACAGCAGGCGCGACAAAAATATGCTATGAAAAAATCAAGCTTTGATTTGAATATCTATCATACATAATAAACCACATGCAAGCAATTAAATGAATTTGTAAGAACAATATGAATAAATGTTTAAGCATGTGTTTGAAAGAACTTCATGTATAAATATTTCCTTAAAAAATACCGAGTACATGTACTTGTGTTTTCCCATATATTTGAAACATGATACCAATTCAATTAGAACCTTAACCCTTATCACAATGAACAGAACAAACCTTTCCTTTGCTGACAGTCTAGATCCAGATCATATGTGAAGAAGTCATCTGATCAGGATCTACAATTTTTGTCATGCAGTTTATGAAATGAATGAATATATTATATCAAGTAATTTGATTGGTGAATTGTCAGAAATGGGTGTGGCTAAATTTATTTGTTCAGTAGGATAAGGGTTAAGAAGTTAGAGGGATGGATACAACCAGGGGAGGCAGCCCTTCCAAAATATTTTTGTGTCCCACATCAATAGGGGTTAACTCCTAAAGGAAAAAATTGGCTCCTCAGGAGCAAATTCTTTCCTTTAGGTGTAGGTACCCTATTCAGAATGGCTGTGTATTGGAAAGCGAGCAGTAAGTCTTCTTTGTGTGGGTGAGCTTTCGAGTTCTATATCTCATCACACAGAGACAGGATCTTGGTTTAAAGACACATCAGAAAGTCTGCTGAAGCCTGGAATCGAACACGTGATCCCTGGTTTATGAGAAGAGGAGATTTGTAAATAAAATAGCGAAAAATATGGCAGGTGCATCAGTATTCCCCTTAAATACATGAAGTATTCTAATAAAAAAGTCATGGCCAGTTACTGTAATAAACCATTGACAGATATGGAGAAAAAAAAAAAGACAATAAATGACAGAAATTGCATTTTTGTAATATGTTGCAAACACCCTTGCACAATGTACAAACATAGTCTATAATCAAGACTATGCATAAGATAATTTACACTTTGGTGGGTTGGTTTGATGTTTAATGACCCAGTCAACACTATTAAGGTCATGCTGTGTGGGTCAGTTCACCTTACCACACTTCTTCTGGGTAGGTTTTTACACAAGAAGTTAACCAGCACTGTGCACTTTTTTTTGCCAGCAATGTCAACTACAACAGGAAAGAAAATATTTCATGGTCAACCAATGCTGACAAACCCTTTTTGGATCAAACCCATTACCTCTAGATCACCAGTCAGACTTGCATCTGACCGAGCCACGGAGGCTGGTGTTTTGTGCAGGCACTTCTGTCCAAATATTTACAGTACATTATTAATTGATTATCCTATATTACACAAGGTCAACCAATATTCAAAAATCATAAATCATGTTTTTAATTGCGTCAATTAATAAAATTGTCATTAATCAAGTAATTTCGTATTGGACCTGTAACTGGGCCAATACGAAATTACTTGATTAATAACATTATAATATTTACCATATGTATTTGGACAGACAGACCTGAGCAAGCAGTGTAGACCTAAATGTGATGCTGCAAAATGCAGCATCTGATCAGAGTAAACACTGTTTGCCACACATTCAGCTATTTTAAGACACAAGATCGGTTAGTGAACTGAATTGTTCAACTTAAGACCAAGTATGGTAAGGAAGTGAGATATCCAAATATTAAGGGTACATACAGTAATGGGAATGGATGCACCTTCAGGGGAAGCAACTCTTGAAAAAATACAACTATCTCCCTTATCAATAGGTGATTACTGTAAAAGAAAAGAATATGCTCCCAATGACCCCTTTTTTTGGAAGGAAAGCAAACAGATGGGACCATGTTAACAAGTCCTTGGGAAACCTCACTTTATATTAAGCAAATTGGGGATTACAGGGATTTATTACATTGTTTTCCTTACTTCAGCTCCGCCAGCCTCGGTAGCTCAGTCGGTTGCACATCTGACTGGTGACCAGGAGGATATGGTTTCGATACCTGCCGGGGTCAGCAACATTTTTTCGCGGAGATTGATCACAAAATCTTTTCTATGGTCATTCTCTCCCTTCTGCTGATTCAAGAAGGGCAGTTTCCATTTCTGGCGAAAGAATGTGCACTGTACTGGTTAATTGCAAACGTATAAGCCTGCAACAGAAAAGTGTGGATAGGTAAACTGACCGGCTCAAAACTGATCAAAATACTGTTGACTGGGCTGTTCAACTCCAACACAAACAAACAAACAAATTATTTCTGCTCCAAGACAAAGGTTGTGGGTACTCATTAGAACCGCCTCAATGAGGTACTTCTAACGAGCTCAACAACATAGGTTTTTGGTACTCGTTAGAACAGCTTCATGAGGTGGTTCTATTAGCACCCACACCCTATGTTTGGAGTATAAATTTGGAAAATATCGCAAATTTTTGTTAGAAAAATCACAGTTTTGAATATGAAAAGATGCACCTTTTCAGATGGATGTTTTTTGTCATCATCGGGATCTACACTGTTTGCTATTCTGCAGATTTTTTTTACTTAACTCTAAATCTACAAGAAAAAAATGTCCAAATCTAAAATTGGAAAAGTCCATTTCTGAAGCTCAGGGGTGAATAAGTTAAAAAGCATTTGGCTTTAGCTAGTGAATGAAGACAAAATGTGAGACATCAGAAGAATTACAATGTTTGAAAATACATAAAAATAGATACATTGAAAAATATTTTAAGTACAGAGATCATCAAATCACAGGTTTGGAACACAGTTTATCATATGACTAAAGTTGGAAGCAGTGTCACAACATCATCATTTATTTTATGCTTTAAAGCAGTGAAATCAATGCATATCTGAAACAAATAAAAATGACATTTTCACATTGTTAAAAGATATGATATTTTCACATAGTAAAAAATAACATGACAATGTTATTTTCTCAGAAGCATCCCAAACTTCCTTCTTTTTGTATTAAAATAAGAAGGAAATTTATCAATTTTAATAAATATCAAAATATTTGATCAAGTGTGTTAAAAGCATCAGAATTTTCACTCTTGCTTTGCACTCATGAAAATTCTGAAATTTTCAACACATTGGATGAAATATTTTAGGTATTCACCTCAAAAAAGTATAATATCCTCTACGTATTTTTCATGTATACTGAACCGAAAAAGAAACGCAACTTTTTAACCCAAAAGATTTTCATGCAACCATCAGGTTGACTGAAAAATCATTTTGCGATTTACTTTCATACTTTGTAAACTTTCTTATGCAGAAAACATTTGGACGATATCTGTACAGTTTAACCCACCACTTGGCAATTCTTTGTTTTCAACATTTACTCATGCAGTACATTAAATGTATACAGTAACCTCATCATATTGGCATATTGTATTACCTGGAGTTTAGGTTTCAAATGTCCGGTAAAATTTCTCTACGGAATATGGTACGTTTGACGCAAGATCAACGTAACCTAGCGGTCCAAATGCTTCTAAGTGGGACGTCTCAGGCTGTCTTCGCCAGGAACTTCCATGTGAGTAAATCGACAATAACTCGCTTGTACCAGTGTCTACGTCAAACGGGACGACAAATGACAGGCCCAGAAGTGGACGTCCACGCGTCACGACACGTCGTCAAGACAGATACATCCGTCTAACCCACCTTCGTAATCGGTTCCGTACAGCCATCATGATGTCTCAGGTGACACCAGGATCGCACAACAATCGAATAAGTGCAGATAATGTCAGGAATCGCTTTCGAGAGTTTGCCTTACGTCCTCGTCGTTGGTACGTTGGTATGCCATTAACACCACAACGACGTCAGGTTAGAATGGCTTTGCTCACACAACATAGGCCAAACCTGTTTCCCCTTCGTCAGTGGCGTAACCTAATGTTTTCTGACGAGTCCAGGTACTTGTTGTACAGAGCTGACAGCCGTCAACTTGTGTATAGGCGTGACAGAGAGCATTATCGTGACAATTGTTTGGTTGAACGTGATCGATTTGGAGGCGGTGGGTTGATGGTGTGGGCTGGCATATCTTATGGTCATAGAACGCCCCTGGTATTCATTGATGGATCTTTGACAGCTTAGCGTTATGTTGACGTCGTTTTACGACCGGTAGTTGTTCCATATGTACGACAGCACAACGTTACGTTTCAACAGGATAATGCTCGGGCACATGTAGCAAGGCTCAGCATGGTGTTTCTTCGGCAAAACAACGTTGACGTGATGCACTGGCCTCCGTATAGTCCAGATCTGTCTCCTATAGAACATTTGTGGGACGTCTTGGATAGGCGCGTACGTAAGCGCCCCCCCACCCCCCCCCCCCCACCCCTCAACAATGCGTCAAGCCTTGCATCTCGCGCTCATACAGGAGTGGTGGAATGCTATTCCCCAGGCAGAGATCAAACTTTTAATCCTGTCCATGACCAGGCGTGTGCGTGCAGGACTGAATGCAAATGGAGGACATACTCGCTATGAACTGCTAATGTTTTGAACTTGTGAAATGACTACCACTATGACAAAACGGATTTGTGTTCCAAACATTCTCACTGGAAATTGAACTTACTATGGTAGTTACATTCAGGAATGATTATATTATTGCGTCATTAAATTGAGTTTCTGCAAACATGATTATTTCTGCAAATACTCACATTTATATTTGGAGTTGGGTTTCTTTTTTGGTTCAGTATATGTAACAAGTAATATCATGTAGCAATGTCACAAATGTTAACCATTAAAATGCTGAAAAATATTATATCTGAAAATGTCATTTGCTTATGTCGTCTGCTGAATCTTCTTGTGAACTTTTTAAAATTATTATGCATACAGACAAACAGCAGGGACCCAGATCAGACTGCTCCTAGAGGAGTAATCTGATTTGGGTCCAAACTTTTTGCAACAATGACTTTTACAGTAACTAGCAAACAATAAAGCAGACGACAATTGATGTGACTGGCATTTTATGGGTTAATCACACCATCAGTGACAATGTAATGTGGAACATTTATATTCAGACAGTTAAAAAAAAAAAAAAAATAAGAGGACCATGATGGTTCTATATTGCTCAACTGAGCTAAATATGTTATACTGGTGTGTCACACAAGTAGATTGCTTTTAGCAACACATACATTTTAAGGAATGGTTTCCAAGATATTAAGGCTTATAAGAATTGGAGTGGGTGTGGCATATCCCTAGGGTACCACAGTTAGTGTCAATAAATGCATCTTACCATAAGGACCATAACAAATATGGTTCAGGGATGTGGACCTGAACAGTTTCTAAGATAATAAAACTCATACGAAATGAAGGGGGTAGAGCATTCCCCCTGGGACCCTTGTCAGTGTTAATAAATGTGTTTTATCATAAGGAACAAAAATATATAGGGTTTGGTGATTGGGGATCCGAACGGTTTCCACGACATTAAGCCTTATATGAACTGGAGGGGGTGGGGCACACCCCTGGTCCTGCCCTGGGGAATCCCTAGTTGGTGTAATTGAATGTCTTATCGTTAGCAACAATATATATGGTTTAAGGGTGGGGATTTGATTGGTTTCTGAGATAGTACATTTTATATAAACTGGACTGGGTGGGGCATTACCCCTGGGGACACTTGATCAGTTACCCCAGGGCCATGACGAAACCAATCAGGGTAGAGGTCCACTAGATGAAACTACAAATCAAATACCAAAAGACCTACCCTTCTGGTCTCAGACATTCCCAGTTACCACGGTTTCCACGACATTAAGCCTTATGTGAACTGGAGGGGGTGGGGCACACCCCTGGTCCTGCCCTGGGGAATCCCTAGTTGGTGTAATTGAATGTCTTATCATTAGCAACAATATATATGGTTTAAGGGTGGGGATTTGATTGGTTTCTGAGATAGTACATTTTATATAAACTGGACTGGGTGGGGCATTACCCCTGGGGACACTTGATCAGTTACCCCAGGGCCATGATGAAACCAATCAGGGTAGAGGTCCACTAGATGAAACTACAAATCAAATACCAAAGGACCTACCCTTCTGGTCTCAGACATTCCCAGTTAAACAAGTGATCCCTGGAGCGGGACCATTTTTGACCCCAGGGCTATAATTTAAATATTCTTGCCATAGGTTTACTACATGAAACTACAAACCAAATATCACAAGATTTCTAAACTTTTTCCCTAAATGAGTCTATGTAAAACAAGTGACCCCTGGTGCGGGGTCCTTTTTGACCCCAAGGCTATAATAAACAATTTTGGTACAGGTGACTTGGTGAAGCTGCATGCCAAATATATAAGGCCGGGGCCTTCAGGTTTCAGACAAGAAGACTTAAAAGTTTTCCCTATATGTGTCTTTTTCCCTATATGTGTCTATCTTAAACCATTAAATCTTGAGGCGGGGCCATTTTTTACCTCAGGGCTATAATTTTAATACCTTTGATAGAGTTCCATTAGATGAAGCTACAAATGAAATATCAAAGGCCTGGGCTTTTGGTTTCAGACAAGAAGATTTTTAAAGGTTTTCCCTCTAATATGGGTCTATGTTAAACAAGTAACCCCTGTGGTGGGGCCATTTTTACTCCAGAATTAGAGGTTCACTAGATGAAGTTGCATGCAAAATATCAAAAGCTTGGGCCTTCTGGTTTCAGTCAAAAAGATTTTTTAACGTTTATACGAAGTTAGTCTATGTAAAATAAGTTGGCCACAGGGCCATAAATTTGAACAATCTTGGTAGAGGTTCACTAGATGAAGCTGCATGCCAAACATGAAAGGTCTGGGCTGTCTGGTTTCAGACAAGGATCTTTCCTGCCAAGTTTAGTTCAGATACATTTAGTGGATAAGGAGGAAAATTTTTTAATGTTGAACTAGCGACTCCTGGGGCGGGGCTATTTTAATGCCATAATTTGAATAACTTTGGTAGAGGTCCACTAGATGAAGCTGCACACCAAATATCAAACACCTGGGACTTCTGGTTTCAGACAAGAAGATTTTTAAAAGTTTTTGTTACCATGGTAACTAGAATTCTGCATGGAATGAAATTCTTTGGATAATTTTGAATGAGCTTCACTCAAGGATGTTTCCTGCCAAGTTAAGTGAGGATTCATTTAGTGGTTAAGGAGGAGATACTAATTAAAGAAATTATGAATGAATGGGCGGATGGACGACAGATTAATGGCAAGCGGTCACAATAGCTCACATTGAGCACTTTGTGCTCAGGAAGGCTAAAAAGAATACATTCATACAATTAAAAGAATTTCATGGTCATTTTATATGAAATTTATGAAACACAAATGGTAAATTACATATGAAATGACCGCTCATGTATGTAATAACTTGGTTCCACCCAGCACCATCATCCCTCGGGCTGGAAACGCTCATCTACATCAGAAACCCATATTAGATTCTTTTCCTGCACTACACCACTGAACATTTTTATTTTACTTTATTTAACATTTTTTTTTTTGGCAAACTATACTTATGGAGATTACATGGGTAAGAACAATAGGGTTAGAACAGAATTTCTATCCCAGGCCAAAACCATGGATTTCCTTATTTGGTGTGCAAGAAGACCTGTTCCTCTCAAACTTAAAGGATGCTGATTTTATCAAAACAGATCAAACTTGGTGACAATTTTAACAGTGACAAAAAGGTGATTTACTGCAAAGTAATTCTGAGTATGGTAATTTTTCAATTTCCTCTACACTCATTGGCACTTTAACCTTTTCAATCCTGTAGAATGGTACAGTTACCTTTGCGAACTTTACAGTGTAGATCCAAAACGGATCATTTATTTCAAGACGTCTCATCAATATCAACACATCTTTGCTGCAAATGACTAAATCCTCTATCTACAAGAATGGAAAAGTCCAAGTTTAAAGATAGAGAGAGTCCACTTCAGACACTCTGGGGCAAAGATGCCATACAAATCCTAAAAATTTGGACACCTTGATAACTTGCTGTAATTCTCCTAAAATTCACAAATCATAAATTGTTCAGATGGCGTGCAGACATGCTAGTTTTGGCCCAGATTTAAGTTTTTGGAGACTGTGGCCCAGAAAATGAGGTCAAGGTCAGCAAAATATAAACAATTTTGGTAGGCTGCAACAATATACATGTACCAGGTTTGACCACAATTCATAAATATTTTCAGTGAATAGGGTGCAGACACAAATTTTGTCTGAATTTAACTTACAACCTAAAACATTCTAAATGCAATTCTAGGTCTGAGTTTAATCTTAGGTCACTGGAAGGGTTATGGCTATTGTTTATCTAAATATTTGATCAACATCTTCAATCATACCGTATATAAACTGGTTTGGAATATATGATTTTTTGAAACCTACCACAAAACTTTTACATTTTGTAAGCGCATGCCAAGGCTGGCACCGGAGATAGTGCTTTAACCCTTCCCTCACTTTGTCCATGCCAGCTAAAAAGTAT
This sequence comes from Lucinisca nassula, assembly GCA_963580285.1. Lineage (NCBI taxonomy): Eukaryota > Metazoa > Mollusca > Bivalvia > Lucinida > Lucinidae > Lucinisca > Lucinisca nassula. The sequence goes on from OY757015.1 coordinate 135,287,332, forward strand.
ACAATATATTAGCAAACAACACTCCCATCTTCTTGATTAAGTTCTGTCACTGCTTGATCTTCTAAACTTAAAACTGTATTGCTTACTTCTTCCCTGTGAGGTTTCAGTGAGGTGTCAATAGTACTACTTGGACTGGCTGTTATATTTGCATTGTTTTGATCAACAGAAGCTTTATTTTGATCACTTCTGTCATCACCTGAAGCATTATCACCCGGATGCTTGTCTGATTTAGATTCAGTGTCATTGCTTGTTGTTAAATCTCTATCACCTGAATGCTTTGATAAACGTCTTTTGGTCTCTGATCTAGTATCATGGTCCTTTGGCTGCTCATCAAAAGTCTGTGATCTGGTTGAAACAGAATCCACACTTTCCAGAAAATTGTTCATACTAGCAGTGGCTGACTTAGCAACACCTGGCTGTTTCCAGCGATCAATGGATGTTACTTCCCAGTCAGATATCTGGCTTTGGCTATCCACTGGTCTGATGCTGTGGATATCTGCTTGTGTTACCTAATAAAGATCATTATAACCATTGTCCTACTGAACCATGATAAGCCTACAGTGGCAAACAGCATAGATCCAGATCAGGTGGCTTCTTATCAGGATCTACACAGTTTGACATTCAGTTTGTGAATTTGTAGGTATAAATTGTATCATGTAATCTGATTTGTTGAAAAGAGGGTGACTTAATTAATCTATTCAGCAGGACAAGAGTTGACTATCAACAAATGTAGTGAAGTTTATAGCTTTATTATATCGTAGATTTTTCTGAATAAGTGTCAGCAGACTCATTCCAATATTAATACATGTATATCTCAGCCCTATTCTGTACCAGAAATGAAGACCTTAGAGCCAAGTGAATCTTCTGGCCATGCATGTATGAATATGCATTGGTGTGCACACAGTCAAGTGCAAAAACACATTCACACACACACAAGCTGTTTGACATAAGCTCTTCTTTTCTGCCACAGAGTACTAAATTAACAAGAGGACCATGAGGTCCCAATCAGCTCATCAGAACCCTGTCAATGAACCATGAAATATAGGTCATGATGACAGAGGTCTATACTAAGAGCCTGATTTTACATGGAAAGCCAAAAGTTTATAGGCCCATCGGGTCCATAAAAGATTTTATTGTAAAACCCAGAGAAATGTTTGAAAATGGTTAACTGAGAACAATAACAATGGACAATTCAGTATAATTCATACAATTTTTGTATTTATGGTTATCTTGAAACCATCTAAAGCTGTTCTACAATGTAAGTCAGTTGAAGTGTTTTTTGTATATTTCACTTACTTGTGACACATCATGTTCCACAACAGCTGGCCCGCCATCAGCGACATGATTCATCTCCCGTTCCCCACTAAGTAGTGGTGTCCTCTCAGTGTCTGACTCCGAGTTACCTGCTCGACTCAGGAAAGGTCCACTTACTGTCTTTTTCATTGTAGAACCTAGAAATTTCACCAAACGGTCATAGTGCCAGATATTAAGGAACAAAGGGTATAATTATGGGTTTAATTTTATTATTTGAGTTTTACAGCCTTTCAAGATTATTATACCTTTATCAAGCTGATTGTCAATCAGAGGTGGCAAAAACCAGAGTACTCAAAGAAAACCTACCTGACCTTCCACTGCAGAACTTGATGTCTCACATGTGACCCAAGCAAGGCTCAAACCCCTATTTAAGAGACAGCACTCTTCACCACTTTGCCACCGAGGCCCATAATAATTCAGGGATAGATATTATTTCTACTTGAAAATTTATGTTGCAGGTACATGTAGTGCCTGACTGGGAAATGGTGTTCAACAGGGAAAGTGAAAACTAGAAAAAGTGTCCATAGGACACGGATGCCCCCGCCAAATGCCATTCATAAATCAGGCTCTACCTGTTACAAAAACTTTAACCTGAGGTTACAGGATCACGTACGTACGTACACACACACACGTACAGACGGACGTACACATGTACGCACGTACGGAAAACCGAAAAACTATATGCCCCCGGCATCATATGATGCGGGGGCATAAAAAGAGAAGACAAATATCATATCCCAACAAAAGTCAATAAATTGGTTTGATTTGTAAACAATTCCTAGTGTATTATTATCTTACATGGGTGTGAGGAATGGATAGAAAAATCCATGCTGAGGGTCACTTTCTGCCATCATGAGGTTTGGAGAGTGATGCTAGACTGTCATCTCAAGGAACTGCTTTTTCTATCTACCCTTCAAACCAATGATAGATTCTTTTTCTTTCATTTCGTAGCAAAAATTTTAATAATGCATTCACCACAATTGCTGACATCCACCATAATGTGATGAAATTACTCTGACATTGTGTTAATTAGTTTACATTGATGTTTCACATCCTCATCAACACAATTTAGGTCATTTTGGAGACGTTGCTTCGGATTTTGTGGGACTTTTGCTCGACATTGAGATATAATGATATATCAAAGCCCTACTGCCAAAAGAAACCTACTCTGAAATTTATTGACATCATTACCTGTTAACCATAACAATGACATATGTATGTCCTATACAGCCAGTGCACATCAAACATGTAAAAATTGCCAATTTTATCCCACTCCTGTGTAGTCTAAACTGGGAAGGATAAGATTTTCTTTCCCTAGGTAAAATCCAGGATTTTATCAGCCTAGACCTAAGTAACTGTTGTTCAAAGTTTCATTAGCCTAATAAGCTCATTAGGGGTCAAAATGTGAACTGCTCTAGCATTATATAATGCATATTCTGTTGTTTTTTATTATTATTTAAATAGAAAATGTGAGTAGCTTTAGCATTTGCAAAGCTACTCACATTTTACAACTAAAATGTTAGCATATTTGTCACATTAAATATTCATCAAAGTTTTAACACTACATTAATTAACAACATCATTAGGTTTAAACAACTGAACCCAAAAGTTACAAAAAATGTCTCACTTGTAGTAAATGGCAGTAATATAGGCCAGGGGGCATTTGTTCAATACTGAGATTTTTAGTTATTGAAATATTAAAAATTTGATCATTTAATATGGCAAATATACATGTACTAATATTTTTGCTGAAAAAATTTGAGCAGACCTCTTTTGTCAAGGGAGGGAGAAATGTTCTTGAACAAGTACATCCACTGAAATTGCTCCCATTCATCTGAAGGTGGCCAAACAAACTTGATGGCCTAGTTGGCTGAAACTAGTTAGTTTGGCCCAGAAAAATCTTGTACACTCCATACTTTACAATTCTGTGGTGTACTCCTTGCTTCCAAAGGATAATCATTTCATAAAACACAATTGATGTAAAACTTTCTGTTTCCCCCCTCTGAAAAGGGATCTGTTCTTAAAGGAATTCTTTTCTTTAAGAGTAGATTTGTTTTGTTTAAGAGACAAAACATTTTTGTTTAAAGACTGACTTTCACTGAATTTCATAGGGTATCAATTCCAATTTAATGATTCAAGTGCAAAGCACAAGTTCAACGTATTTTGCCGTCTTATTTTTCAGCAAAAAAAGTTGCATTTCTCTGAATTGGACTCCAAGACTGGCCTGCAAAATTGGACATCAAGATTCTCAGGAACATGGCATGGGTTCTGGCTGGAAGATCCCAGAGTCAGCTGATTTGCCTCAGATAGCCAAACTTAGTTTATAATATAATATGGATATAAAATGTTCATTGTGCACATCTATTAGTAGACATGAAGGAAAGTTTCCATAGCTCCAGGTAAGGTGCTTTTATCATCCAAAAAATTGCTGTTTTTCTTATTTCTGCACAAAAACGTATGTTGTGGGTATTCATTAGAAGCGCCTCAGCGAGGCGCTTCCAATGAATACCCACAACATATGTTTTTATGCCAAAATAAGAAAAATATCATGTTGATACCCCCTCTAATCTGGTGCTATGGCCGTCATGACACTTTAGTAATAAACCATATGCTCATATGCTAGTAATCTGTCTTGCTTTTACACAAACAGACAATACGTACTGACAACTTTTACATGCTCTATTACATCATCTTTAACATCTGAGATATCCCACATCGACAAGAAGCTACGGCAACAGTTCGGGTCATCTACTGTTCTGTCAATAAATGGTTTGTGGGAGAAGGCAAAGAAATGGGCCAGTGCAGCAACAAACATCTCTATACAAATGCAAAAATCCTGAAAGAAAGATGTTTAGACTATAAATAAGAACTGTAGATCAACGTATTGATGCAGTGATAAAACACCATTCTCATGATCAAGAGGTTCCAGGTTGGAGTCCAATGCCAGGCATTATGTGTTGTGTCCTTGAGCAAAACACTTTATCCCATTGCTTAGTAATAAATTCTACCCAGAAATTAACTGAAGTAATGCCAAATTTGAAAGACTCAGTATTAGAATTCGAATAGTATTAAACTGTCACAGGTTAACACATCTGTTTGCATATTGCTTCTCGAAACTGCCCAAGATACAAGCTCGTAAAGTGATTTTCTAAGTCTGTGGTGTTGTGCTCATAGCTGCTAGTGGCATTTGGCACTGAAAAAACAAGCTTGTATGCCTGCGCTAAACTATTAGTATTACCTTTCAGTGTATCACCATTTTTATCTTACTGGTAACATATTACTGAAACGCCCCCAACCATCGGGGCTTGAACAAATAGATGGGCTACATGATGTTTTCACGCAGAGCTGAATCCGACCTGCACATGAGTACTGGTAAACCACTTCGAGGACCTAAGCCTGCCCAGGCAAAGCGGTGTGAGTCTGACCATCCATGCTTATAAACCCTATTGGTTTCATTGGGCCACAGAGAAGCCTCCGTGGTCGAGTGGTTACGCTACTCGCCTTGTAAACCAGGGATCGCAGGTTTGATCCCGGGCTTCTCCAGACTTTCGGATGAGTCTTTAAACCGAGGTCCCGGGTCCGTATGACCTTAGCTGTTGGTGGGACGTAAAACTGAAACACTCACTCACTCATTGGGCCACAGGGCTTCAGATGTCATTTCATCTAAATGTCGGGTTTAAGTCCCACAAAATTGGAAGCAACGTCTCCAAAATGACCTATACAGTGTTGACGGGGACATAAAACCTCAAATCAAACAAACAAATATTACTGTATATTTTGATACATTTGTAAATGTTTGATAATATTTTCAACAGATTTTTACTGCACTGAATCTTCCCTTCCATAGCAGGAGTCCACTTCAAAATTTAGAGATGTTGGGTTCAGCTACTTTCAAAAAAAATATTTAGAAATGCAAATAGTGAATGCCCTGATTAGACGCTGCCTTCTGTGGCATCTTATCTGGGCCAGCATTGTTTGCCAATGACCTATTTTGGTGGTTCCCATTTAAATAGGTTAATTCTACAAGGCCGTCAGCTAATTTTATATACAGCTGAACTTCAATGGCTGGAACATCTTTGGACATGAACAATTTGTTTGAGATTGTAGTTTGAGCCACTGAGGGTTAATCATAGGCATAGTGGAAATATGGGGAATGGGTACAGCTGGCTGATTTTTCCTCTAATTTTCAAATGGAGACAACATTTGGAACTTCCTGTTCACTTTTCTATTAAGACAGCCCCACAGAAAAAATGAGTCTACTCTTAAAGGAAAGAATTTGCTCCTGAGGAGCAAATTCTTTTCTTTAAGAGTAGACCCCCAATGACATGGGAGACAAAAAAACTTTTGCAGGAGTTGTCTTCCCTGAAAGTGTTGTTGTTGTTGTTTTCCAGTTTCCCCCCGTGTTGTGGGTCGTCAGCTGGTGGGGTCCCAGGGAACGAATCCATACTGGCACTACACCGTAGCCGTTCGGTGGTACCCCCATTCCCCGTTGCCGGTGAACAGGGAGACCATCGCTTGGCTCCAGCCCTCCTGAAAGTGTATCCATTCCCCTTAAGTATATCTTTTCCATGGTTTATAAAATAAAGGTATGTTGAGTGTACTCATTAGAATCAACCCATTATTAGTATACACAACATACATTTTACAGATTAAATAAATTATCTCTATTTCATATCTAGAGTGATGGGAAGAAATCCCTCGGGAATGGAAAGCAAGTTTGACTCAGTTATGGTAAACAAGCAAGTAGTGCTCAAATTATCAAAGTTTCACTGAACTGGTACGTACTTTGGGGAAGTTTGTTTGTTTGATTTGAGGTTTAAAGTCCCCGTTAACACTGTAAAGGTCATTTTGGAGACGTTGCTTCCAATTTTGTGGGACTTTTACCCGACACTGAGATGAAATGACATCTCAAACCCTGTCGCAAAATGAAACCAAAGGGGTTTATTAGCATGGACGGTCCGCCTCGCACTGCGTTTTCTGAAAAGGCTTAGATCCTCTAGGCGGTTTACCAGTACTAGTGTGCGGGCCGGATTCAGCTCTGCGTGAGCATCATGCAGCCCATATATTTCTTCAAGCCCCTATGGGCACGGCGGACTTTGGGGAAGGCATGAATTTTAAATGTAAGGAATTAACTGGCATGCCAGTAGAAAATTAATCAGTATCACTATAAAGTTCTTCTTCCACATAAAAGAGGTTATCTGAAAATCAATTCAGCTGCTAAAAAATGGCCCCCGCCCATAGGGGCTTGAAGAAAAAGATGGGCTGCATGATGCTTCCAGGCAGGGCTGAAACCAACCGCACACAAGTACTGGTAAACCGCTTAGAGGATCTTAGAGGATCTAAGCCTGCCCAGACAAAGCCGTGCCAGTCGGAACCTCCATGCTTATAAACCCTATTGGTTGCATTTGGCGACAGGGCTTGAGATGCCATTTCATCTCTATGTCGGGTAAAAGTCCCACAAAATCAAAGAAACAGCTGCCACAAAATGTTCTGCAACCTACTTACTTGTAAACCTGTGGCGACTTCTTCAATATTGTTATAGAACTCCCAGGTGCCATCTATAGGGATAGCATTCAGCTTCACTAGGGCTGCAATCACCACAGCCTGCCTGTTGAAAAGTTAAAAATAGTTTTCTTGACCAGTACAATAACACAACTGTGTACTGCACTGCACTTGTTGAAGAAACATTTTACCCATGATATATATATTTTTTATTTTCTTTATTCATGCTCCAAACAGAGACTGTGGGTGCTCATTAGAACCACCCCAATGAACTGGTTCTAATGAGTATCATCGTTAGTTAACATATCGTTAAAACTTTGATCATTGAATATGGCAAATATACTAATATTTCTGCAGAAAAAATGTTAAAGCAGCTTTTGCAAATGCAAAATCTGCTCACTTTTTTCAGCAAAATACCACAATCATATTGTACCTGCTAGAACAGTTAACAATTTGACCACTAACAAGCCCATTAACCCTTATCTTGCTGTTCACAACAACCCATATCTTTGCAAACAGTGTAGATCCAGATCAGATGGCTTCTGAAGAAGCCATCTGATCAGGATCTACACTGTTTGGCATTCAGTTTAATGAATTTGTAGCAATAAATTACAACAAGTAATTTGATTGGTTGAAAGACAGAAATGGGTGTGGCTTAAATGAATATTCAGTAAGATAAGGGTTAAATTAAAAATGCTTTGAACAACTGGACCCAGGACAACTGAACTGAAACATCCGGGTCAGATGATGTTCTATGAATTAGGCATTAGAATTTTTACAATGCAATATGTCAAATACACAAAAATTTTACATTTTAAAGCGTAAGTAGCTTTAAATTAGTACCAAAATTACAAAGATTTTTTTTTTGTTCAGAATTAAATGTCAGTATTAGATATTGGCTTGGAAACCCACAGCTCTGTTAACCAAATGTTGAACAATTCTGCTGTTATTTTTTATTGCAAGAATGATTTTCTGTACATATGTTTGAAATATTTGACTAAATACCAATTTCTCCTTAACCTTTTTAAAAATGGACATATGAGTGATTTGTTAGAGCTTTGCCCTTAGATAAAATCCACATGAAATTCATAGACCAGAATAAAACTTACCAAAATGAGAAGAAGACAACAAATTTGACACAGAGAAATTTAGGTACTGGTCTTACTGGTTTTAACTCTTCTTTAGTAGCTTGGTAGAACAGGACTAGGTTATACATGGCCCACTGAAAATAAACAGGATGTAAGCCCTAATATTACTTAAGAATTTTACATGGATGTGAGGGGTGGATAGAAAAATCTGTTCTGAGGTTCACAGTCCAGCATCACAAGGCTTTTCGAGTGATGCCAGACTGTGATCCCGAGGGACAGATTTTCTATCCACCCCTCTTACCATGAAAGATTCTTTTACTTGCATACCATTCATTTCTGAGCATGGATTATAAATATTGCATTGTGACATCCCCCATATTTCAATGACAATGGTGTGATACTTAGTGAAGTTAAGTAATATGCTGTGACATTAACCTTAACGACGGTGCATACAGTACGCACACCGTGATAATTATGTCATCCATGGTCAATGAGGAAGTTATTTGCATGGAAAATGCATGGATATTACCTGGGTTTTGCGTGAGATTCGCTTGGAATGTGGAGCGGTAAACGGGAGCTCTCGCAACAGTAGCGTGGAGCAGATTATAGGGATCAACCATGGTTAAGTAAAAATAAAGAAGCTTTATTTAACGTCGCATATTCGAGACAAATAACATAAGCTCTGTAGTGCTTTTATTGCGACAAACAAAGTATCCTTTAACAAATACTTACCTGCCTTCATTTATCTTCCTAGGACTACCCCTGATAATGCAAGCGTCAGCCAAGGGAGCCATAGTACCATTTTTGACGCCTTTGGTATGGCGCGACCGGGGATCGAACCCGTGACCTACCATTCCCGTAGCGGACGCTCTACCACTGAGCTATCTAACACTGAGCTATTGGTTTTTCATGCACTAACATTCGCCGGGTCCCGAGGAAGCTGTTTGAATATGAGGCCGCCAGGCAGAATGTTCAAATATCTTCCGAGGGATCCGGCAAATGTTAATGCAATGTAATAACCATGGACAATCGTTGTTCTTGCATAACATAGGATTTCGACATCAAATTTTGACGAAAACGCCCAAAAGATCCTTATAAATTCCATATAAACTCTTCAAATACAACCGGCGAACCAACGTGGCGGCCAGTTCAGAATCTTGTTTACAATGACGTTCTTACGCAGTAACCATCTGACGTCATCATAGTACCCTAAAATGCTGTTTTCAAGGCCATAACATTATGTCGCTCAGCGTAATGTAAACAAAGCAAGGCCAGTCTTGTGATATCAAAAGCTCAAAATCCATGTTCCAACAGCAAATTTCATGATTTGAACAAGGTTTTTGCTGCTTGAGGGCGGCTTTCGGACCATTTGACAATGGTTTCAAACAGCCATGCGCATATTAATTTATGCATAATAACAGTTCGAATGTGGAAGGGATTAACAGTCATTGCAAAAATCACTATTACATGACAGCTTTCCAGGTACATGTAAGTCTGAATAAGCGATTCATTATTCTTTGTGATGGCCAGGGCTGGCATGAGAAGAATATGTTAGATACAAATATCACTAGATTGTACATGTCCATTTTGCAGTTTCGGGGTACAGGTACCATGGTTAAAAATACTTAAAAAACATATGACCTTGAAACCAAGAGCGAAGGCTCTGATCAGACGCCGCATTCCTGGACAGTTTGACACTGGCCAGTGTATGGTTTTCCAGTTAAAATGTGTTGTTAATAATAATAATAATAATAAATTACATGCAAGAAAAAGTACATATATATATCTTCAGATGAAAGCCACCAAAATGCCCCTCAGAAAAAAAATACAACCAAAAACATTCTGATATTGTTCATGAAACTACTCAAAACATAGATTGTGGATACTTGTTAGAACCACCTCGAAGAGGCAATTCTAACATGTACCCATAATGAATGATTTTAGCAGAAATAAGAAAAATAATGTACAGCCAAATAAACTTCAGTTTTACTGAATAAGATTTTCATAAAACTGCTATAAACATAGATTTTGGGTACTCGTTGAGGCGTTTTTAACATGTACCCAAAATGTATGATATCGTGCAGAAATAAGAACAAGAGGGCCATGATGGCCCTGGATCGCTCACCAGATCTATAGTGTTACAAGTGGGCCCCAGGGAGGGCCATTATTGGCCCAAGGGCTTTAAAGTGCATAATGTTGAGGGAGGTCTTAAAGGTGAAGCTTCATACCAAACATCAACAAAGGCTATAATTTGAACAATCTTGGTAGAAGTCTACTACATGACGCTTCATACCAAATATCAAAGACCTGGGCCTTCTGGTTTCAGACGAGAAGATTTTTAAAGGTTTTCTCTATAAAAGCCTATGTGAAACCAGTGGGCCCTGGAGCAGGGGTGTTTTTGGCCCCAGGGCTATAATTTGAACAATCTTGGTAGCGGTCTACTTAACGAAGCTACTTACCAAATATCAAAGACATGGGCCTTCTAGTTTCAGACAAGAAGATTTTTAAAGGTTTTCCCAATATATAAAACCAGTGGGCCCCGGGGCGGGGCCGGTTTTGGCCCCAGGGCTATAATTTGAACAAGCTTGGTAGAGGTCCACTAGATAAAGCTTCATAACAAATATTAAAGACCTGGGCCTTCTGGTTTCAGACAAGAAGATTTTTAAAGGTTTGCCATATATAAGCCTATGTAAAACCAGTGGGCCCCGGGGTGGGGCTGTTTTTGGCACCAGGGCTATAATTTGAACAATCTTAGTAGCGGTCCACTAGACAAAGCTACAAATCAAATATCAAAGACCTGGGCCTTCTGGTTTCAGATAAGAAGATTTTTAAAGGTTTTCCCTATATAAGCCTATGTAAAACCAGTGGGCCCCGGGGCCGGGCCGTTTATGGCCCCAGGGCTATCAATCCATCCACCGGTTAAGCAGGAGAAGCTCTGGTGGCCATTTTGTTCACCCTAGCGGAACAGTATGAGCAATTTTGGTAGAGGGTCACCAAACGAACATTCCTGTGAAATAATTTCAAAATCCATCCACTGGTTTAGGAGAAGTCGTTTAAAGGTTTTCTATGTTTTAGCTCTGGCGGCCATTTTGTTCACCCCGCCAGAACGGTTTGAGCAATTTTGGTAGAGGGTCAGCCAAGGAACATTCCTGTGAAGTAATTTCAAAATCCATCCACCAGTTAAGGAGAAGAAGTCGTAAAGGTTTTTCTATTTTTAGCTCTGGAGGCCATCTTGTTCACCCAAGCGGAACGGTTTGAGCAATTTTGGTAGAGGGTCAGACAAGGAATATTCCTGTGAAGTAATTTCAAATTCAATCCACTAGTTAAGGAGAAGAAGTCGTTTAAAGGGTTTTTCCATTTTTAGCTCTGGCGGCCATATTGTTCACCCGAGCGGAATGGTTTGAGCAATTTTGGTAGAGGGTCACCAAACGAACATTCCTGTGAAATAATTTCAAAATCCATCCACTGGTTTAGGAGAAGGAGTCGTTTAAAGGTTTTCTATGTTTTAGCTCTGGCGGCCATTTTGTTGACCCCGCCAGAACGGTTTGAGCAATTTTGGTAGAGGGTCAGCCAAGGAACATTCCTGTGAAGTAATTTCAAAATCCATCCACTAGTTAAGGAGAAGAAGTCGTAAAGGTTTTTTCTATTTTTAGCTCTGGAGGCCATCTTTTTCACCCAAGCAGAACGGTTTGAGCAATTTTGGTTGAGGGTCACCCAAGGAATATTCCTGTGAAGTAATTACGAAATCCATCCATTGGTTAAGGAGAAGAAGTCCTTTAAAGGTTTTTCCATTTTTAGCTCTGGCAGCCATTTTGTTCACCCAAGCGGAATGGTTTGAGCAATTTTGGTAGAGGTTCACCAAAGGAACATTCCTGTGAAGTAATTTCGAAATCTAGCCATTGGTTAAGGAGAATTTGTTTGATTTGAGGTTTAACGTCCCCGTCAACACAGAATAGGTCATTTTGGAGACACTGCTTCCAATTTTGTGGGACTTTTACCCGACAATGAGATGAAATGACATCTCAAGCCCTGTCGCCCAATGAATCCAATAGGGTTTATAAGCATGGACGGACCAACTCGCACCACTTTGCCTGGGCAGGCTTAGATCCTCTAAGCGGATTACCAGTATCCGTGTGCGGGTAGGTTTCAGCTCTGCGTGGAAGCATCATGCAGCCCATCTATTTCTTCAAGCCCCGATGGGCGGGGGCCCTTGGTTAAGGAGAAGAAGTCCTTTAAAGGTTTTTCTATTTTTAGCTCTGGAGGCCATTTTGTTCACCCGCGCGGAACGGTTTAGGCAGTTTTGGGAGAGGTTCACCAAAGGAACATTCCTGTGAAGAAATTTCAAAATCCATCCACTAATTAAAGAGAAGAAGTCGTTTAAAGGTTTTTCTATTTTTAGCTCTGGTGGCCATCTTGTTCAACCGAGCGGAACCGTTTGAGCAATTTTGGTAGGGGGTCACCTAAGGAACATTCCTGTGAAGTAATTTCGAAATCCATCCACTGGTTAAGGAGAATAATTCGTTTAAATGTTTTTCTATTTTTAGCTTTGGTGGCCATCTTGTTCACCCGAGCGGAATGGTTTGAGCAATTTTGGTAGAGGGTCACCAAACGAACATTCCTGTGAAATAATTTCAAAATCCATCCACTGGTTTAGGAGAAGATTTCGTTTAAAGGTTTTCTATGTTTTAGCTCTGGCGGCCATTTTGTTCACCCCGCCAGAACGGTTTGAGCAATTTTGGTAGAGGGTCAGCCAAGGAACATTCCTGTGAAGTAATTTCAAAATCCATCCACTAGTTAAGGAGAAGAAGTCGTAAAGGTTTTTCTATTTTTAGCTCTGGAGGCCATCTTTTTCACCCAAGCAGAACGGTTTGAGCAATTTTGGTTGAGGGTCACCCAAGGAATATTCCTGTGAATTTATTTCGAAATCAATCCATTGGTTAAGGAGAAGAAGTCCTTTAAAGGTTTTTCCATTTTTAGCTCTGGCAGCCATCTTGTCCACCCGAGCGGAATAGTTTGAGCAATTTTGATAGAGGGTCACCCAAGGAACATCACTGTGAAGTAATTTCAAAATCCATCCACTAGTTATGGAGAAGAAGTCGTTTAAAGGTTTTTCTATTTTTAACTTGGGCGGCCATCTTGTTCACCCGAGCAGAACGGTTTGAGCATTTTGGTAGAGGGTCACCCACGGAACATTCCTATGAAGTAATTTCGAAATCCAGCCATTGGTAAAGGATAAGTCCTTTAAAGTTTTTTCTATTTTTAGCTCTGGCGGCCATTTTATTCACCTGAGCAGAACTGTTTGATCAATTTTGTAGAAGTTCACCAAAGGAACATTCCTGTGAAATAATTTCCAAATCCATCCACTGGTTAAGGAGATGAAGTCATTTAAAGGTTTTTCTATTGTTAGCTCAGGTGGCCATTTTGTTCACCCGAGCGGAAAGGTTTGAGCAATTTTGGTAAAGGGTCACCCAAGGAACATTCCAGTGAAATAATTTCAAAATCCATCCATGGTTAAGGAGAAGAAGTCGTTTAAAGGTTTTTCTATTTTTAGCTCTGGTGGCCATCTTGTTCACCCGAGCAGAACGGTTTGAGCAATTTTGGTAGAGGGTCACCCAAGGAACATTCCTGTGAGGTAATTTTGAAATCCATCCATTGGTTAAGGAGAAGTCCTTTAAAGGTTTTTCTATTTTTAGCTCTGGCGGCCATTTTGTTCACCCGAGCGGAAGAATTTGAGCAATTTTAGTAGAGGGGCACCCAAGGAACATTCCTGTGCAATAATTTCAAAATCCATCCACTGGTTAAGGAGAAGAAGTCGTTTTAAGGTTTTTCTATTTTTAGCTCTGGCGGCCATTTTGTTCACCCGAGCGGAAGGGGTTAAGCAATTTTAGTAGAAGGACATCCAAGAAACATTCCTGTGAAATAATTTCAAAATCCATCCACTGGTTAAGCAGGAGAAGTCGTTTAAAGGTTTTTCTACTTTTAGCTCTGGCGGCCATCTTGTCCACCCGAGCGGAACAGTTTGAGCAATTTTGGTAGAGGATCACCCAAGGAGCATTCCTGTGAAATTAGATCAAAATCTGTCCAGCAGTTTTGGAGAAGAAGTTGTTTAAAGCAAAAGTTGACGACGGACGGACAAAGACCGATCCCAAAGCTCACCTTGAGCACTTCGTGCTCAGGTGAGCTAAAAACTAGATGGCGCAGTCGATGGTATACCATCGCAAATACCCACTTTTTCTATGAATAACACTAAAGATATGGCAATGTCATACTTTTTGACCTTTGACCCTGGGGCCATGTTGGGGTCAAGGTCACATGAAAAGTATTCCAATACGTTCTACATGTATGTTCCAAGGGCTATCCACTAATTAAGTTTCGGAAGTCCAATCACAACAGTTTAGAAGATATGATAAAGTCCTACTTTTTGACCCTTCATCCTGGGGCCATGTTGGGATCAAGGTCACACGAAAAGTATTCCAATATGTTCTACATTCCAAGGACTATCCAATAATCAAGTTTCGGAGGTGCAATCCCAACAGTTTAGAAGACATGATAATGTCCTATTTTCTGACCTTTTTCCTTGGGGCCATGTTGGGGTCAAGGTCACAAAAATGTAGCCCACTGCCATCTACATACCATGTTCTATCCACATGCAAAAGAGTAACTTCAGTGGTTGCAGAGGAGATCCATTTACAAGAAACGTGACGGACGGACTGACAGACAGACAGACCCCCACTCAACTCTGGTACGAAAACAATATACCCGATTTTTCTTCGAAAAAGCGGGTATAATAATGCACTCCCATGTCAACTTCAGTTTCACTATTTAATAGTGGGGTTAAATGGGCTCAAAATTTTATAGGAGAGTCGTGTTGGATTACATATTGTTATTATTCTTATTATCACCATCAAACATAATGAAAGTGTGGAATAACAATATCTTTAAATCCAGAATTTCAAAAGGTCTGAAAGTTAGAGAAGTTTTCTATGGGTACGTACATGTAAGTTTCTAGGCAAAAAGACAAGTGTACATATATATGAGGTTTCAGGTTATAAGCACCTTTACCTGCACCGTGGACTTTGTGGAGACAAACATGATTTTTTTTCAGCTTCACGCTTATTCCATTCTACTCATGAGGGACTCATGCAAACCAGCGCAGACAAGCGCGAAAATTCTGTGGATTTTGCATGGAGTTTGCGTGGAGATTAAGTGGAAGTTAATACCTTTCATGTTCCTCCGTGACCGTGGACGATATAACCATCACAGTGAGCATACTGTATGAGGTTGTATTCAACCAGTGCATATAAAACATGTGAGAATATTTGATTTTTACCCTGTCCCTAGGTAGGAACAACAGTGTAAAAGCAGAATTTCTATCCCAGGATAAAACCACAGATTTCCTTATCTGGTGTGCAAGAAACACCTGTCTTCAGTGTTTGCAATCAGGTAAGACAAAACTGATCTGCTCAGCTACACAGACAAACAAGCGTTGTGCCATTTTAGATACACAAACTAGAGGCCTTGTACTATCCAAGCAACAAACACAAAGGTGATTATCTACACCTTTTGCTTTATCTGACTGGCAAGTTTTAACAAAATTTTCATTAATTTTAGCACACAAGTGTGATGGAATCTTTGAACATCTTTGAACAGCCAGTTACTTGGTTCAATCAACTTTTGAATCACTTTTCATAAGAGATCATGATCAACTAGACAATTAAGTGAGCATATGCTCACTAATACCCCTGGCTACAGCCATCAGTAAAACATGAGCCAAAGAAACATACAGTCAAGTTCATACAACCATCTTTTAAGCAGAAATGAAGAAAACTGAGTTATGGTTCTTGTGTTCTGCCCATCCTATTATTGTGCTTTACATTTGTTTGAAGTTTCATGAAATTATCTCAAACGGTTTGAAAGTTACAGAGCGGACACATGTGTATGGTAAAAATGGCCATTTTCAATAGTCAAAGGGCAATAACTCTGAAAGTAAGAAAGCAAAAGTTATGGTTCATGTGTTCTGCACATCGTCTCATGGTGTTCAACATTCGTGTGGAGTTTCATGAAAATATGTCAAGCCGTTTAAAAGTAATGGAGAAGACACGAAGATGTTAACAGGCACATAATATACTATCTTCAAAGGGAAATAATTTATAATGTATGCATACAAGAGTTATGGTTCTTGTCTTCTGCCCATTCTATTACCTTGCTTTATATTTGTTTGAAGTTTCATGAAATTATCTCAAACAGTTTTAAAGTTACAGAGCGGACACAAGTGTATGGTAAAAATTGCAAGTTATAATATTCAAAGGGCAATAACTCTGAAAGTAGAAAACAAGAGTCATGGATCATGTGTTCTGGATGTCATCTCATCGTGTTTAACATTTGTGTGAAGTTTCATGAAAATATGTCAAGCTGTTCAAAAATTATGGAGCGGCCACGAAGATGTTAACAGACACATAATTTACTATGTTCAAAGAGAAATAATTCAAGTATGTTCAAAGAGAAATAATTCATAAAGCATGCAAACCAGAGTTATGGTTCTTGTGTTCTGCCCATCCTATTATTGTGCTTAACATTTGTTTGAAGTTTCATGAAATTATCACATACGGTTTGAAAGTTACAGAGGGGACACAAGTGAATTGTAAAAATGGCCATTTTCAATATTCAAAGGGCAATAACAATATGTCAAGCAGTTTAAAAGTAGTGGAGGGGACACAAAAATGTTAACAGACAGACGGACATGCACACAGAGAAAAGATGAAAACTATATACCCCCATGGCATACTCCGTATGCTGGGGGTATAATAAAAATGCCAAACCTATCATGCAGCATGAAAAAAAAAAGACTAGAAAATGTGTTTGTGAAACACTATGCCCCCAATCATATGCTTGCCACTTAATTAAAAAGATATTTTGCTCACAAGGTTTCCCCATTGCCATAATGCATAAGTCCGAAAAGGGGCGTTACTCCATTAAATATTTTTGGAATTTCATCAAAAGTTAATCAGGTCATCTACACATTAGACCCAAACTCTCTACTTAATATCATGAGCCTGGCTCAAATGGTTCTTCAGATATATTGTTCACAAGATTTCCCCATAGCCGCAATTCATAAGTCCATAAAGGGGCGTTACTCCGTTAAATATTTTCGGAATTTCGTCAAAAGTTAATCAGGTCATCTTCACCTTAGACCCAAACTGTTTACTAAATATCATGAGCCTAGCTCAAGTGGGTCTCGAGATATCTTGCTCACAAGGTTTCCCCCATAGCCACAATGCATAAGTCTGAAAAGGGGCGTAACTCTGCAAAGACAAGTCTGGCGAAAAAAAAAAAAATACATGTTCGCTTATTTTTCATGCACATTCCATATATGAAATTTCGAGATCCTAGCTCAAACCATTCTTGAGTTTCCTACAGGGTGAAAGCGTAACGGACAGACTGACAAGACAGAACCAATATGCCCCATCAACTTCTTCGAAGTTGCGGGCATAAAAAACCAACAACAACAATAATTTGAATGGCCCCTGTGACTGGTTGCTGGTTGTTGTAGGAGGCTGTCACCCACCTACCATATTTACCCTAAGTATAAATAAGGACACCTCAACTTTTAACCATACTTGTTCTTATTTGAACAAGTACAATTTACTGCCCCTTGCTGTGTCAAAAATAGCAGGATGTGTGACAAAATTATGATATTATTCTTATTTACACTCAAATCATAGGTTGTGGGTGCTCGTTAGAACCGCCCAATTGAGGCGGTTCTAACGGGTACCGACAACCTATGTCTTGGATCAGAAATAAGGAAAAAATGTATAACCCTTTAAACCCCAATTTTCTGTTTATAAAGTGTGGTTTAAGGGGGTTATAAAGAGGTTTATGTGCACTTACAATCTGTGAAATGTTGTTAACAATGACCAGATAAGACCATGCTGACTTGAAGTTAAAGTCCCCTTCATCATACTTTCCACATATCTGACAAATTCTGAAATGAGGCATAAAACAAGAATTAATCCTTAAAGCAAGGCAACAAATAAGGTGGGTATTTTGGCGATAAATGAACAAAAATTTTCCTTATTTTTCCAAAACCTATCTTGTGGATATCATAACTTCAGATAAGGTGTTTCTTCATCAGAAAAGTACGGATATTTTTCTTATTTCTGCACAAAAACACATGTTGTGTGTACTCATTAGAAATGCCTAATGACCAAATTTGACCTTAATGTAAAACAGGTCAAGGTCAACCAAAGGTCATCTTTTCATCAAACGTGATAGGGACAGATATGCCATTGTGTTTGAAGCTCATCAGCCATTTGGTTCCTGAGAAGAAGATTTTTCAAGGTTTTTACCACATACATGTATGGGCATGGTGACCATCTTGGTCATGGTGAACTAGTACAATGAGCCTTTTGATTGTCAAAATATTTCAGACAAAAGAAACGTGACTGCTATTCATATCTTTAATCTTTACATGAAAAAGAAACATTTGACAGCAGTGCCCAGAATAGAATGTTAAAGCTAAAACAAAATTGGCAGCACCAATTTTTCAAATTTCGAATTTTTGAAAAATTCAATTTTTTAAAAATAATCTGTCAGTCCATAAAACTCCGAAAAGAACAGATAAGCTTTTGTATGGAATTGGGTAATACCCTCTATGTTCAACTTCAATTGGGTATTTGAATAGATGACTGGGTATCTATGTTTTGTTGCCCACTTTATTGCAACTAATTGGCTATAATATGGATTTGAAATAATTATTTAAGCTTACCTTACGACTTGATAAAGGCTTAAATTTCATCTCCACAATGTTTTGTTCTTAAACAGTTCTTTTCATCCCTTGTACATTTGAAAAACAGCAAGCACCTCAAAGGCAAATGACATTGAATAATGAATGACAATCCTGTACAGATTATTGTACACAGAAAGTTTAAAACCTATAAAATATTTCAATATGATTTGGGTATCTTGGATTTTTATTTGGGCTTTGATACTCACCAATTTATTTTTTAATTGGGTTTTCTTTCAATTTATTGGGTATTTACGTAAATACCCTGCTTACATGTATCTATTCCTCTGACTCTCATAAAATTCCCCTGTTAAATCTGAAATTCCAAACTGCCAATCAAGAAAAAGCATGATGATCATGATATCTTTGTGCACAAGTACCATTGTTCAACATAGCGGGACCATTTTAGCACCTTTGGTAGGTCACCTAAGGAATGTTCCTGTGAAAGTATTTAAAAATTCAATGGTTTAGGAGAAGCCTCCGTGGTGTAGTGGTTACGCTACTTGCCTTGTAAACCAGGGGTCGCAGGGTTGATTCCAGGCTTCTCCAGACTTTTGGATGAGTCTTTAAACCGAGGTCCCGTCTCCGTATGACCTTAGCTGTTGGTGGGACGTAAAACTCCAACACTCACTCACTCAATGGTTTAGGAGGAAAATGTCATTTGAAGCAAATTGTGGCCCACACATGACCCATGTCACGATGGACACATGCTGAGCACAATAGCTCACTTTGAGCATGTTGTGCTCAGATGAGGGTCTGGTGTATGAATAGTGTACTTACAAAGCAATAAGAGTTGTTATTGGTCTGACCACAGTATACTGTAGAACTCCATGCTTGCAACGATCTATTAGCACACTGAAAATGCACCGAAAATAGGATTCAATGTTAGTAGTTTTATTAATCCTAGTACTGCTAACTAGTTGTTTGGTTTGCTGTTTTACAGCCCAATCAATACTATTAAGGTGATATTACACCAGTTAGTTTATCTAGCCACACTTTTCCAATATAGGCATTTATCTAAGCAATTAACCAACATAGTAATTTGTAGTGCTTGGCCTCAGACTTTCAGGCTTCTGATCAGGATCTGGCATGTTTGTCATTAACAATTATATTATAGCAAGAAATATCATTGGTGGATAGTGGGTGTGGCTGAATTAATTTAGTCAGCAGGATAATGGTTAAACAATCATCAGTTTATGCAACTGATGAGTGATTTATTTAACATTGATCAATGAAACTACCAGAAACATTTGTAGCACTGTTCCTAATAATATGGTTTTGAATTACAACAACAGGAAAACCTTTCTTGGAAATCCATCAAGTATTCCAAGAAAGGTTTTCCTGTTATTATAATTCACAACCATATTATTAGGAACAGTGCTACAAATGTACCAAATGGAATCTACAAAGACAGACTTTTGACCAATTATGGAAAATGATGACTGATTATGTACTGATCTGCCTTAAAAGCGTAATCAATGTGCAAATTGATAAAGCAGGTAAAACTAGAAATGTGTCAATACAACACAAATGCCCCCGCCAAGGGATCTACCTTAACCCCACCCCCCCCCCATCACCTTAAGGTCATGCGGCAGGGGCGGGGTTATGGCTGAATGAAACTTCTGACATGTATCTATCATCATTCCAAATATGTAGCAAATCCATCTCATGGTTCAAGAAATATGAGCTTTCAAAAAAATAATATAAAAAATTTCTATGTCTGTGTTTTTTTGATATGAGGTTTAACATCCCTGTCAACACTGTAAAGGTCATTTTGGAGACGCTGCTTCCAATTTTGTGGGACTTTTACCCGACATTGAGATGAAATGACATCTCAAGCCCTGTCGCGCAATGAAACCAATAGGGTTTATTAGCATAGACGGTCCGCCTCGCACCGGGGTTCCTGGACAGGCTTAGATCCTCTAAGCGGTTTACCAGTACAGTGTGCAGGCCGGATTCAGCTCTGCGTGGAAGCATCATGCAGCCCATATATTTCTTCAAGCCCCTATGGGCGCGGACTGTTCTATGTCTGTGACCTTGACCTTCAGTTAAGGGGTGGGGGGTATGGCTCAATGAAACTTTGGACCTGCAACTATTGTCATACCAAATATGAAGCAAATCCATTATAGAGTTTTGAAAATATAAGCTATTAACATACTTAATTTTGAAAATTTCTATGTCTGCAACCTTGCCCTTGAAGTCATAGGCATGGGTGGGGGTATTACTGAATAAATCTTTGGACCTGCATCTATCATTAAACCAAATATGAACCAAATGAATCATAAAAGTTAAAGTTCAACGTGGTACAAATACCTTAACCTGAGTGTTAAACATTAAAAATTTCTAAGTCTGTGACCTTGACCTTGAGACCATGGGTAGGTGTGGGGGTATTGCTGGATAAAACTTTGGACACATATCTATCATCATACTAAATATAAACCACATCCATTGCATGGTTTGAAAAATATGAGCTCAAGTTCTACCCTGACCAAAAACCTTAACCTGAGTCTTAAACATTAAAAATTTCTAAGTCCTTGACCTTGAACTTGAGACCATGGGTAGGTGTGGGGGTATTGCTGGATAAAACTTTGGACCCATATCTATCATCATACTAAATATAAACCACATCCATTGCATGGTTTAAACTAGAAAAAGTGTTCATAGGACACGGATGCCCCCGCCAAATGCCATTCATAAATCAGGCTCTACCTGTTACAAAAACTTTAACCTGAGGTTACAGGATCACGTACGTACACACACACGTACAGACGGACGTACACATGTACGCACGTACGGAAAACCGAAAAACTATATGCCCCCAGCATCATATGATGCGGGGGCATAAAAATATGAGCTCAAGTTCTACCCTGACCAAAAACCTTAACCTGAGTCTTAAACATTAAAAATTTCTAAGTCTGTGACCTTGACCATGAGACCATGGGTAGGTGTGGGGGTATTGCTGGATAAAACTTTGGACCCATATCTATCATCATACTAAATATAAACCACATCCATTGCATGGTTTGAAAAATATGAGCTCAAGTTCTACCCTGACCAAAAACCTTAACCTGAGTCTAACAGTATTACGTACGTACGTAAACACTTTCGTACAGAAGGACGTACATTCAGACACCCGTACGCACGTACCCACGTACGGAAAACCGAAAAACTCTATGCCCCCGGCATCATCCGATGCGGGGGCCTAACAAAAACAGAGTCTGCTTTTCCCAAAGGATCAATACACAGATTATTGAAACCATACTGTGTTTAAAATAGAAGTAGAGGCAATGACTATTTCTATAGATAACAATCTACATGTAACTGTGTCTTACGTCCCCATTTTCCAAGGAGGCAGGCAACAAAAAGGAATGATGTGTTTCTGTTGTCTCTTTCTCTCCAAAACGATATGTAGCTGAGGATGTTCTGTCCATAAGTAACTGAGAAGGTATGCCATAAAATTATAGATAACATAGGCCTCGTAACATTCTCGAATAGTATCCAAGTAGATGGCAGCATCCGGGAACCTTAGGGCAAACCACTGAAATGAAATATTACATAGCTCGTGATAAGGAGTAACAAGGATAAATAACCCTTTTTGTACTAAATGGAATCTTCCTCCTTATATATAGCTGATAAGGAGTAACAAGGATAAAACTCTTTACTCATTTTGTACCAAATGGAATCTTCCTCCTTATAGATCAAGGTTGGTGGGTAAATACCGATGGTGGCAATTCCCACTGGTATTTACCGGTAATTACTGTCCTGGGAAATACTCCAAATTGCAGCAAAAGTGGGAAACAGTGGGAAATATGATTATTTGTTTAGTTATTTCTTAGAAAAACACTATTAATATTTGTGTAATTTAATTGAAATAATGAACAGTTAGCTATTCCCATACTGTACATATATGTTATAAGTCTGCTTTTACTCAACAAAACACAAGCATAAATATAAAGTGATCTGTTATTATTAAGGTGCAGAGTTATTTAAAAAGATAAAATACCATAATGATCCCAATATTTGGGACAGACATGCCTGGGCAAACAGATGCCTCGGCAAACAGTGCAGACCCAGATCAGAATCGCTTAGCTTCTCTACGAGAGTTTGCCATTGGAACTACATGTTTTGTATGCTTTAGTGTAACACTAAACCACACAGTTATTTTTTTTTTTTAGATTTACAACAACTCTTTTAAGGATGTTTACACTGGAAAAGGTTTGTTTGCAAGTTTGTCGAGTAATCATACTCCTAATGCTAAAAGGTGTGATAATTTAAGTGTTTGTTTGAGACAAGTATTTAAAGAACACAGTTAATTTAAGCATAAAAGGTTTCTTAAATTATCTACACATACTCACCTGAGTATTAAAATTACATGTATTTACAAGTCAAGGGAAATAGGTGAAAATTAAAAACTAATATTTTAGAATCACCTTTTAACATTCTATATGAAGCCGGCAAGGGACTATAGATCTTTCAAGTTATTCAATATAAAAAGGGTAAATGTTGAAAGGACTAGACAAACTTTTTACTTGTCCTTCATTTTTTTGTCATTTCAGGCAGACAAGTGGAAATTTCAAGCCCTGCATGAACTTGAAATAATTTTGCTTACAAATAGTTAGGTAGTTGGAGTATATTAAGCAGTCTCAATTGGTATCACTTATGTAAGTACATATTTCCCAGTATTTCCTGGTAATTCCCTGTATTTCCCGGGAATTCCCTGTATTTCTCGCCGTCCAGGGAAATATGAGTATTTCCCGCTTTTTTGCCAACCTTGTTATATATAGCAGGAGTTCATTGCGAAATTGAGAGGTGACAGGTTGTGTTTTTCTTAAAAATTTATTTTGGAAAATGGCTGAGTTTTTTGTAAACAGTGTAGGTCCTGATCAGATGCCACATTCTGCAGCATCTGATCTGGACCTGCACTGTTTGCCAAATACCCATTTTGGGGTTTCTGGTTGAAAATGGGTTAAGTGATAATTTTCCATATTTCTTGTTAGAAACATATGTTGTGGTTACTTGTCAGGTTTGCCTCACTGAGGCAATTCCAAGAAGTAATTTATCACAACATATGCTTTTATGGAGAAATAAGAAAAAAATATCCCCTAATTATCCTCACAACTCATATGAGGGATGACCTAAATAGTGTTGAGGGGGATGTAAAACCTCTATTCAAACAAACATATGAGAGATGAAGAAAATCAAGTGTTCTACTGGCTTTAGTACATGAAATAGCTAAGACCGTAATGATCCTAAGTATTGAGACAGATAGGCCTTAGCAAACAGTGTAGACCCAGATCAGAATGCTCCTGAAGGAGCAGTCTGATCAGGGTCTACACTGTTTGCTATTCTGACTGAACCTTTTAGAATTATTACTGGATCATCCAAAGAGAATGATTCTCCCTGCACAAGCTACCCCAGTCAAAGTACTGATCCAAAGGACGGTGCACTTTTGTGGTATTCATTTTTGAAAATGATGCCAATGGAGCATGTTCAGACACCAAAATTTTATTACTGCTGCCAGGAATCAAACCAAGGTCCTCTAGTATTAAAGGAAAGTGCACACCATGTTCTTTAACTAGAACTTTGCTTGACAGTATGGCAGTACATGTACATGTATACCCATGCAACATAACAATTCCTTCTATGGTTGTAGGAATTGCAATGTTGTTAGTTAATGAATTGCTACAATTTCAATCATTTAATAGGGCAAAGACACCAATATGTTTGCAGAAAAAATGCTCGCAGTTAACCCTTATCTTGCTGTTCATGACAACCCCTATCTTTGCAAACAGTGTAGATCCAGATCAGATGGCTTCTTCAGATCAGGATCTAAACTGTTTGGCATTTAGTTTTTGAATTTGTAGCAATAAATTACATCAAGTAATTTGATTGGTTTATAGACAGAAATAGGCGTGGCTTAAATGAATATTCAGCAAGATAAGGGTTAAAGCTGCTCCCTTTTTCCAGCAAAAATACCACTGTATTAGACATTGTACTTACTACAAATTTCAATGTACACTGCAGAACCATTAACATTTTGACCACTAACAAGCCCACATCGGGGTTTGAAGAAATAGAGTTGGCTGCATGGTGCTTCCACGCAGAGCTGAAACCTACCATGCACACAATTACTGGCAAACCGCTTAGAAGGTCTAAGGCTCACCAGGCAAAGTGCTGCGTATTGGACCGCCCATGCATATAAACCGTTTTGGTTTCATTGGGAGGAATGGTTTGAAGTGTCATTTCATCTCAATGTTGGGTGAAAGTCCCACAAAATTGGAAGCAATGTCTCCAAAATGACCTAGATAGTGTTGACAGGGATGTTAAACTCAAAATCAAACAAAGACTAGCACCAAACCTGGACGGTTCTTACAAGTACCTACATTCTATGTGTCTGGGTCAAAATCAGAAAAAAATACCAATACCCTTACAATCCCCAAGGCCATTTTTCCTATATACAGTCAACTTTGATGGGTCGAACACCTTTGGGACCATAATATTTGCTAGAGACAAGGATAGTTCAAGCCACTGAGGGTTTCTATTAGTGCCACACCAGGGAGCATAATTGAGATAATTTTGGAATATCTTTTCAATGTTCTGTAATATAAACATATGATGTGTGTACGCATTAGAAATGCCTCATTGAGGAGATTCTAATGGATACACACAACATACATTAGCAAGATAAAAGATGAAAATCTTCCTAGCCTATCCCTCACTACATGTGTTTCATATCTGGAGGAATTCCCTAGGGACTCAAGAAAGGGTTCAAGTCCAATGAAAACGAGCCATCAAAGATTTCTGGAAAATAGAATTTACAAACAAGGACATTCTTTACATGGATGTGTAAACATGACATGAACCTTGTATTATCCAGATACTTACAGCATTCAAAGCATATATTGGTACCATCCATATTATTCTGAAAATAAATAAACACAAATGTAAATAGATAAAATAAATGAATATAGCTGGATCAATACCAGTCCCTGCCCATCGGGACTTGAAGAAATAGATGGGCTGCAAGATGCTTCCACGCAGAGCTGAAACCAACTGCACACAAGTACTGGTAAACTGCTTAGAGGGTCCAAGCCTGCACAGGCAAAGCGGTGCGAGTCGGACCGTCCATGCTTATAAATCCTTTTGGTTTTATTGGACAACAGGGCTAGAGATGTCATTTCATCTGAATGTTGGATAAAAGTCGAACAAAATTGGAAGCAATGTCACCAAAATTACCTACACAGGGTTGATGGGGATGTTAAACCTCAAATCAAACAAACAATAGCTGGATCAAAGGCTATGTTACATGGCTTTGTTTACATTTCATTGCACACTGTGTGTGTGAATTCGGGTTTAACGTCGCTTTCAACAATTTTTCAGTCATATCACGACGGTGTCTGGTTGCGACAGGGAGCTCAATGCTCACGTTTATAGTGCTGCCTCACTGAAGTATCATGTCCCAGACACATTACATGATACCACACCCAGTCACATTATCCTGACACTGGATCGACCAGTCCTAGCTCTACCCTGTAAATCTGAGTGCCAAGCGAGGAGCAGCTAGTACCATTTTTAACGACTTTGGTATGTCGCGGCTCGGGATCGAACCCGACCTCCCGTTCCCCGGAGCGGACACTCTACCAACTGAGCTATCGGGGCCGGTGCACACGGTTACATGAATCATTTCCCCCTGAAAGTACAATAAATGGAGAGTGGCTTCCATTTGTGGGTTGGCAGATAAACACTACAAACTGGGGTCCGTTTGCCGATTCATCACGACTGCTGTAAGCAAATCTGTGTGATGAAAACCACTGTAACCTCACTTTATGTAGGAAAACGTAACATTTACACAGATGCTATACACTCATATACAAGAAATAGATGGATTGCATGATGCTTCCATGCAGAGCTGAAACCGACCCGCACACAAGTACTGGTAATCTGCTTAGAGGATCTAAGCCTGCCTAGGCAATGGGGTGCGAGTTGGCCCATCCATGCTTATAAACCCTATTGGTTTCATTGGGTGGCAGGGCTTGAAATGACAGTCATGTCATCTCAATGTCGAGTAAAAGTCCCACAATATTGGAAGCAAAGCCTCCAAAATGACCATTACAGTGTTGACTGGGACGTTAAACTTCAAATCAAACAAATCATATACAATAGCCAAATATGTTGTTTTTTTTTTTTCACTTCAAAATGAAAGAAAATTTGATTGAACAGGACATTATACCCACAATGGTTGAAAAACATGAGAGGTAATTTTTACCCCTACCTGCAGTCGTAGGACTGAATAATGACATTTTGTTTCACTTCAGGACGGCGATAAATTTTCTGATCATTACCATCATATTCCAACATGAGTGAAAGTTGTTCTTCAAGTCTCCAAACAACATTTTCCATCATCACCATGCAGGCCCTGAGGTTATACAACATTTTTCATGCTCGAGTGAGCATGAAATTTGTTCTGCTGACAAATTTTAAAATGCCAACAATTGTTGGAGTTTTAAAATTTGTGAGCAGGACAAATAACATTCTCTGCTATCTGACATAGAAAAATTGCCCAACTTCATAGTATTTTAATTTTAATGAGCACCACAAGTTTCATACTCAGCTGAGTTTTATAAAGTTTTTTTTATAAAAAGTTTTATAACCTCGGGCCCAGGTTCTCGGGCATGCAGAATCCAGGATGCATAAAGCAACAATGGGATGCATAAAGCAACAATGGGATGCATAAAAATCGCCATAGGTCTGTTAGAATCAGTCTGTCTGTGGAAGATGTTTTTTGAAGTCAATCCTACTTTTATTCTAAAAAAAATCCATGGATACAACTTACAATCACCCCATGTCTGATTTTTATGCAGTGGGACTCACTAAAAAGTGTCTATTCAGCTGTAAATTAATAAGCTTTGAAGTTTATAAACACAGACAACATCTGACACCTCCAGGAGTTTATAACCACTTGGAAGTCATGACCCAATATAAACCCACTAATCCCATTACAAAAACAAATGGATTTATAGCTGTCATGAAGTTGGACGATTTGATTCAATGCTTGAGCATAACATTGTGGGCAGTACAGTAGATTGGCACCAAAGACCAATACCAGAAAGTGCCAGTCATGTCTTTCCTGCAGCTATTGAAAAGTTTTTTATAATGCAATCAGCCATTCTAGCAACCTAATTAAAGGGGTCGAATAAATGCACACTATAATCGGTAGTGACCTACGTACTGTAGGTCACTACCGATTATAGTGTGCATTTATTCGACCCCTTTAATTAGGTTGCTAGAATGGCTGAAATACTGCCCTATAACACATCTAGTAACCAGACCTACTTTTCAGGTACCCAACTTGCAAGTGTGAGTAATAAAATGAAACCCTTTATATTGAGAAAAACTTCAAAACTGCAAGTTATTAACTTTGTTATATTTGTTTCAATAAGTTTTTAGAAATTTCAGCTAGATTCTTACCGTACCTTATCAGGCTTTTCTGGTTTAAATGGTCCATTGGAATAATTGTAAACTGCTACTGCAGTTGCGTCTACTCTTTGAAAATAATCTCTAAAGCTAAAACACAAATGATTTATTTGCAAATTTTCGTACAGGAAATAAATTGCTGAGAAACTTTTAATCAAAGGACCATGTTGTTTCTGACGTATCAGTGGTTTGGTGGTGTCAGAAAAGTTTCACTGTTTGACTTCACATAATGCATAATAGTGGCAACAACTTGTGTGATTTTTTTATTGTTTTGTTTGTTTGAATTGAGGTTAATGCCCCCTTCAACACTATTTACATGCAGGCATTTTGGAGACGTTACTTCCAATTTTGTAGGACTTTTATGTGACATTGAGTTGAAATGATATCCTAACCCCTGCTGCCCAATGAAAGCAAAAGGTTTGTATGCATTTGACCATCTGACTCACACCACTTTGCCTGGACAGGCTTAGTCTAAGCAGTTTACCAGTACTCATGTGTGGTCACGGTATAAACAAAATACATGATTAGTGTCTTTAACCCTTGTGCTGTTGAGCCACGATATATCATATCTTTCAAACAATGAAGATCCAGATCAGATGGCTTGCCACCTGATCCGGATCTACATTGTTTGTCATCCAGTTTATGAATTTGTCGCAATAACTAATTTGCATCAAGTTATCTAATTGGTTGATAATCAGTTGTGGGTGTGGCATATTTAAAAATAAAATACAATTGGTTCACTATGCAAAGCTTCATACCAAATATCAAAGAACTGAGCCTTCTGGTTTCAGACAAGAAGATTAATAAAGATTTTCCCTATATAAGTCAATGAAAACTCAGTGGGCCCCGGGGAAGGGGGCGTTTTTGGCCCAAGGGCTATAACTTGAATAATCTTGATAGAGGTCCACTAGACGAACCTTCATACCACATATCAAAGACCTGAACCTTCTGGTTTCAGACAAGAAGGTTTTCCCTACATAAGTCTATGTAAAACCGAAGGGTCCCATGTCGGGGGCATTTTTGATCCGAGGGCTATAATTTGAACAATCTTGATAGAGGTCCACTAGATGAAGCTTCACACCAAATATGAAAGACCTGGGCCTTGCGGCTTCAGAGAAGATGATTTTTTAAGATTTTCCCTATATATTTTTTGTAAAACCAAAGGGCCCCAGGGTGTGGGCATTTTTTGCCTGAGGGCTATAATTTGAACAATCTTGATAGAAGATCACTAGATGAAGCTTCAGACCAAATATCAAAGACCTGGGACTTGCGCTTTCAAAGAACAAGATTTTTTAAAATTTTTCCCATATAAGTCAATGTAAAACCAAAGGGCCCCGGGGCAGGCATTTTTCGCCCAAGGGCTATAATATGAACACTCTTGGTAGAGGTCCACTAGGTGTAGCTACACACCAAATATCAAAGACCTGGGCCTTGTGGTTTCAGAGAAAAAGATTTTCCCTATATAAGCCAATGTAAAACCAAGGGCCCTTGGGCGGGGGCATTTTTGGCCCCTGGGCTTTAATTTGAACAATCTTGATAGAGATCCACTAGATGAAGCTTCAGAACAAATATCAAAGACCTGGGCCTTGTGGTTTCAGAGAAGAAGATTTTTTAAAGTTTTTATACCCGCTTTTTCGAAGAAAAATCGGCTTAAAAAAAGCGGGTATATTGTTTTCGTACCACAGTTCACTCCGGCGCCAGTCTGTCTGTCCGTCTGTCACGTTTCTTGTAAATGGATCTTCTGTGCAACCACTGAAGTTACACTTTTAAAACTTTGCATGTGGATAGTACATGGAATGTAGATGGCAGTGGGCAATTTTTTTGTGACCTTGACCACAACATGACCCCAAGGTCAAAGTTCAAAAATTATGATTTGCCATATCTCCTAAATTATTGGAGTTACACTTCTGAAACTTTGCTTATTGGATGGTCCTTGGAATATAGAATATGTCAGGTCACTTTTGGTGTGACCTTGACACCAAGGTCAAAGGTCAAAAAGTATGATTTTGCCATATCTTCTAAACTATTAGAGTTACACTTCTGAAACTTTGGTTATTGGATGGCCCTTGGAATATAGAATAAATTTGGATACTTTTGGTGTGACCTTGACCTCAACATGACCCCAAGGTCAGAGGTAAAAAATTATGATTTGCCATATCTCCTAAACTATTGGAGTTACACTTCTGAAACTTTGCTTATTGGATGGTCCCTGGAATATAGAATATGTTGGGCTACTTTTGGTGTGACCTCGACCCCAAGGTCAAAGAGTATGATTTTGCCATACATGTATCTTCTAAACCATTAGAGTTACACTTCTGAAACTTTGGTTATTGGATGGCCCTTGGAATATAGAATAAATTTGGATACTTTTGGTGTGACCTTGACCTCAACATGACCCCAACGTCAAAGGTCAAAAATTATGATTTGCCATATCTCCTAAACTATTGGAGTTACACTTCTGAAACTTTGCTTATTGGATGGTCCTTGGAATATAGAATATGTTGGTTTACTTTTGGTGTGACCGTGACCCCAAGGTCAAAGGTAACAAGATGTGTTTGTGAAACACTGATGCCCCCGGACAGCGCCAATGTTAATGTTTTTAAAAATTTTGAAAAAAATAGGTCAAAGGTCAAGGTCAAGGTCACGAAATCAAAAATTATGGTACCACTGGAAAGGTCTTGTGATAAGGTATACACATGTGAAATATGAAAGCTCTATCTATTACCATTCAAAAGTTATGCCCAATGTTAAAGTTTTTGCAGACGGACAAACGGACAAACAGACAAACAGACGGACAGACCAAAAACTATATGCCCCCGAATCTCTTAGATTCCGGGGGCATAAAAAAGATGACTTTGCCATATCTTCTAAACTATTGGAGTTACACTTCTGAAACTTGGTTATTGGATGGCTGTTGGAATAAAGAATTAATTGGGATACTTTAGGTGGACCTCAACATAACCCCAAGGTCAAAGGTAAAAAAGTATGACTATGCCATATCTTCTAAACTATAAGAGTTACACTTCTGAAACTTTGCTTATCAGTTAGAATGTTCTTTGCAACTTTTTTTAACTTACATGTACTTTTGGCTAGCTAATACATAGTCATTAGTGTTATTAATAGAAAAAGCGGGTATTTGCGATGGTACACCATCAACTGCAGATCTAGTCTCTATATATGTTTATGTAAAACCAAAGGACCCTGGAGCGGGGACATTTTTGGCCCAATGGCTATAATTTGAACATTCTTGGTAGAGCACCACTGGATGTAGCTACACATCAAATATCAAAGACCTAGGCCTTGCGGTTTCAGAGAAGATTTTTAAAGATTTTCCCTATATAAGTCAATATAACCAAAGGGCCCCAGGACGGGGGCATTTGTGGCCCCAGGAGTATAATTTGAACAATTTTGGTAGAATTCCACTAGATAAAGCTTCATACCAAATATCAAAGACCAGGGCCTTACCGTTTCAGAGAAGAAGATTTTTAAAGAGTTTCACTATATTCAAACATCTGGGCCTTCTGGTTTCAGACAAATAGATTTTTAAAGGTTTTCCCTATATAAGTCTATGTAAAACTGGTGGGCCCCGGCACTGGGGCATTTTTGGTCCCTGGGCAATAATTTGAAAATCTTGGCAGAGGTCCATTAGATGAAGCTTCATACCAAATATCAAGGACATGGACCTTGCAGTTTCAGAGAAGAAGGTATTTAAAAAAATCTATTTTTAGCTCCTGTGGCCTAGATGTGCAATGGACCGGAACCATTTGAACAACTTTGAAAGGCGACCACCTAAGGATCATTCCTGTGAAGTTTGATCAAAATCAGATCAGTGGTTTTGGAGATATCGTTTGAAGAAAAAGTTAACGCATGCACATATGCACGACGGACAAAAAGTGATACCAAAAGCTCACCCCCTCACTACTATCTATCTATCTATCTTCATATACTGAGTCGGTCAAACTTGGCCATTACCTCAGTTGGGTGGTGCGCTAAATTTAGAATTTAGCAAAAAAAACAACAAAAAAAACACACCCACTGGATGAGTTCTTAAAACTATTTACAATCTGCTTTCAGAGGTGTACTAAAACGCACACCTCTGGATCCCAATCTACACCATGCGGGTTTTGAACTCCTCTGCAGTTTTGGCATTTACCACAGAGGAGGGAAGACTATTCCACTGAGGAATAGTTCTAGAGAAGAAAGAATTTTTCAGGGCATCACTATAGGCCTGGTACCTACGATATTGACTGTTGTTTAGTTTTGATGCCCTTGTTTGAGTTGAAGTAGTCACAGGGGTCAAGTATTTATCTTTATTAAGAGACACTGTGTCAGAGTGTATCTTATAAAAGAAGGTTAAAGAGGACTGCTCGCGACGGGCCTCCATTACATACCTGTGATATCTCCCGGATCATGCGGGAGGCTCCCGCATTTGAAGCATACCTCCCGCTCTCCCGTTCGGGAGACAGAATCTCCCGCATTTGCAATTTTCCAGTCCCCGATTTTTTCCAGAGCTACCATTTGCGGTAAGCGGTAACAGACTTAAAATTGTCACTGCTGAAGCCAAGTGACAAATATCGGACACTTAACGGTAAACATCAACTTCAAAAAAGCCGAAAATCCTTTGTTCTGTATCATTTGACTGCACAGAATAATCATGATCTGGCTGCCAGTAAAGGTTACATAAGCTGACGTAATTTATTTTACCATTACCTCTTACCAAAAAGAGGTGCATCTACACTCAGTAGTACAGATACGGACAGTTTGTACTTATATTTAGCTTAGATTTAAATTGAAATTGTGGTTTATTTTCCCATTTTTTTTTATCACTGTTTGTTCCTTTTATATCACTCTCCCATACGTCTTTTGTTTTCATATTTTATGTAAAGTTAGAAATTTTGATTTTGAAAGCAAGGTTGCAAAAATGCCGGCAAATATCATATTTTCCATGCCACTGGCATTTACCGGCATTTATGGCATTTATGGCAAATATGGCAAATTCAATTGATGGTCATCAAGTATGTTCCAAAAAATTACTTGTATAAGTAGTTTAAACAACACACCTTAATTATCTGAAAATCAAAAGTATTAAGCTGATTTAGATTTAAGCCATACAATTACTCAGTTCACACCTAAGATACCTCTTTTCAATTCCACCTATAGTCCGGCAGAAAACTTGAATGACCTGGAAATGGAGTATAAACTTTTTTTCTCCTTTGATTCTTGTTGTTTAGGCATTGCGTTTGAAGAATCCAAGTGATGCCACCTTGGCATCATTGAGCATTTCGAAATATTCAAGGTGGCGTCCAGGATGTCTGCCATTTAGACTACGAAGACCTATCTGACCGTTATACCTGTTTTAAAACATGTTTTTTAGAATTTTTATGAGTGTTTTAAGATGGATTTTATTAAAAGTAATAGCAAAGAACATAAATGTGAAAAAAGAAAGTTGAATCATTATATATGGTGCCCAAGATGGCTGCCATTTTAAAGCGAAATTAAGTCTGACATTAAAATAATAGAGAAATATCAATTTCCATGCAATTTTTACAGCAATTGTATTTATAGAATTTGATTAGCAGGTTGTTTTTGTTTTCTGAATGGCAAAACAATTCCCTCAGAACATGCGTGCTTTGCGTTTGGTCGTTGAGGAGGTGTTTAAACCTCTCTTAAATACAGAAGTTATGACTAGCTATCGTGACGTGGAAACAGTTCTTGAAGATGTGGCACGTTAGAGAAGAACAGCTTAAGTCTGGGTAGATTGTCTGATCAGAGCAGTATTCTTAATGATGTAGTATGTTAGGGCTGAACGGGAAGGTGACTGACCTTTGCACATCCAGGCTGTGAAATGCATGATGCCCTATTTCTTCGCAGCAGGTCACATTAATAATGCTCGTTATGGCTTATATTACCTGAGATCAATGGACAGTTTGTCTAGTGTTGTTCTGAAACACTTTGTGCAAAGTGAACATGTCATGAGACATATTCCAGGAGTATGGAACGCCATCTGGAGTGACATGTTCATTGAAACCACCTTCATGAGGTATGGGCATGGGAAACGTGGTATTATTGGATTGACACTCAAACCTGAAACTCTGAAAATCTGGGGGCTTAGTCGTCATACATGTAGCAGACTGGAAGAAGACTTAGCAGATATCAGCAGTCCAGGGAAGTAAGGTCAAGAGAAGCATAAAGAGAAAGACAGGGGTAGAATTGAATCAGATGGCAAAGATCCGGAAAGCATACGAAGGGAGCTTGAGATATGTATTGACCCGCTTAACCCTGCAAAGTATCCGTTGAAAATAGTGAATATTGCAACAGGTGAGCTTGCTGGGGAGACAGTCAATGCTGGCAAAACAATCGAACTTGGTACAGCAACCATGAAGCAGTTGGCAAGTAAAAGGCCTGAAGGGTTTGATACGAGAATCTCTAAAGTAATCAAAACACCTGCTGAATCAAAGAAACACCTGAAAGTGAGATAAACGAAAGTGTTCGGTCTTAATCTTATCTATACCAGGCAAGCTCTAGGGACACATATATAAATAGAATCTTGGCACATGAATTGACACCAGTTCCAACTTCCATGTTCACTGATACTGGAGACATGAAAATCTGCACAGCTAAGTCTGTTCTCAAGATACTTTTACAATCAGCAGTGTCTATCCGGAACTTGGAAACCCAAATTAGTTGCAATGTAACAGACGGATTCGCAGTTCTGTACATAACCAGTGCTTCAGCTGAAGTGCACGACCCGCCGGATGCTTTTAGCTTTATGAGTGTTACCATATATGGGTATGGCGGCCATTTTGGTCATGTGACCTGGACCTAAAACGGTCCCCCCAATAAACGCGCCTTATCGTAAGGAGCAAAAATATATCTTATACTTTAGTACTGTATTCCGAATCATTTGCAGGATAAAATGCATTCTCACATTTTCCAATACAAAAGCATATGTGTCAAAGTTTGACCTAGGCACAAAGAAGGTCAAGGTCAACCCAGGGTCACCATTTTAGCAATTTATGATGGGCCTACGTCCCAGATGCCATTTATCAGGTTTCGTGGAAATCTGCCCAGTGGTTCTGGAGAAGACTATTTTTGAAGGGTTATTACCATATATGGCTTGGCGGCCATTTTAGTCATGTGACCTGGACCATATGAGCAAATTTTGGTTTCCCCCATCCCATAGAGGCTCCATATGAAATTTGATTTCAATCGGCCTAACGGTTTCCGAGGAGAAGCAGTTCGAAAAGTTTCACATTTTTCGTCTCGGCGAGGCTATACTAAATGGAATGTAATATTTCGCAAGTTCATTGGTTAGATCTCATTGATATCTATCAGTATGCCAAAAATTGTTTAAATATTCCAAACGGTTAAGTCACTATCACCAATTTTCACAAACGGGTTACGGATTTTTCGCCTCGGCGAGGCTATACTTAATGGAATGTAATATTTCGCAAGTTCAGTGGTTAGATCTCATTTATATCTATCAGTATGCCAAAATTGTTTAAATATTCCAAGCAGTTAAGTCACTATCACCAATTTTCAAAAACGGGTTACGTACGGACAGACAGACAGACCATATATGGCTTGGCGGCCATTTTGGTCATGGGACCTGGACCCCATGAGCAAATTTTGGTTTCCCCCATCCCATACAGGCTCCATATGAAATTTGACTTCAATCGGCCCAACGGTTGCCGAGGAGAAGCAGTTCGAAAATTTTCACATTTTTCTCCTCGGCGAGGCTATACTAAATGGAATGTAATATTTCGCAAATTCATTGGTTAGATCTCATTGATATCTATCAGTATGCCAAAAATTGTTTAAATATTCCAAGCGGTTAAGTCACTATCACCAATTTTCACAAACGGGTTACGGACGGACAGACTGGCAGAATGACCGAATGACACTGTGATTTTAGGGCACTCTTAGAAAATCAACCGACTTCAGTAGGTCGCTTTTTTCTGCGGGTCGTGCAATTCATTGGCCTGTGGATTGGCCATTGCAGGACTATGTGAATGCCTTCAAACACTATATTGGTAGAATGCTGCAGAAAAGAGATGTGGTAGTATTTGATCGTTACAAGCCCTACAGCACTAAACACGTGACAAGATCAGCCAGGGCAACACATGCCAGTAACTTGGTCATTGCCATTGCCACCACAAAAGGTTATCCTTATGTGGCCGAGAATAAGTAGCAGCTTATCGAAGTGATTTGTAATGAACTAATTAAAGATGAAGAGTTTCATGAGGCACACACAGCCTCACAGAGACTGATTGTGACTGATTATGACGACACACCAGTTGAAATTCACAGAGCTGTTGTCATTGAAAGAGCTGATATTCAAACAACACATGAGGAAGCAGATAATATACTTGCACAACAAATGTTTGTGGAAGCAAGTGGGCATAAGAAGGGAATTACCATGATCTCTGATGATACGGATGTGTTTGTGTTACTGCTATATCATTTTCAAAGATCCAAATCTCAAACTTCCAGTTGTAATGGATTCTCCTGTGAAAGAGCGAATTGTGGTAAATATTCGGGAGATGGTCCATAGAGACAGTACTATAATGCCAGTTTGGATTAGTGCTCATGCCCTCTCAGGCTGCGACACTGTCGCATGCTACTATGGACTCGGCAAAGGCAAGGTAGTGAAAATCCTACAGTCAGTTTACAGCCTTTCTGCAATAGGCAATGTAAATGCTGAACTCTCTGTGGTCAATCGAGAGGCATCATCATTTATTTCCGCATGTTACGGTTACCTATCATGTGAAGACATGACAACAACTCGTCAGAAAATGTGGAAAACCAAAGTAGGAAAGCCTTCAAAATCAGTCCCAAAGCTGTCATCATTGCCACTAACCACTCAGTCGTTCAGCGAAAATGTAAAGCATGCACATTTGCAGGCATTTGTTTGGAAGCATGCACTAGATCCCCATCCACCAAGCTTAATGCCAGAGAACTATGGCAGGTTGAAAAATGAAACAACTTAAGCATTGTCTGCCGTGACTGTGCCAGAAGGCACTGCACTTGCTCCAGAAGATGTTCTAAAACTCACCAAATGTAGAACCTTGTTCTTCCCTGAGATGTGGTGGCAATAAGGTAAGACTCGGTTGTACCATAGTTTGTATTTGTATGAGTGAGTGTTTGAGTTTTACGTCCCACCAACAGCTAAGGTCATACGGAGACGGGACCTCGGTTTAAAGACTCATCCGAAAGTCTGGTGAAGCCCGGGATCGAACCTGCGACCCCTGGTTTACAAGGCGAGTAGCGTAACCAATTTGTATTTGTATGAACACACATGTTCATAGAATACAGCTAATTGGTATCTATGCATGGAACTTCGCAGAGAGTTGATGTGTATGAGAAACAGACCCCCCTGCATTTTGATAAGTTATACCTGAATGTTCTGTTGACATCCTTGGCTAAGCGGGGTCTATATGTTGTATATGCCATATTGATATTTTAAATCATGTGTCTTTACATCATTTGACATATATATTATATGAACTATAAAGAAGGAAAGCCAAAGCGAACACTTTTCTAGGTAAGTTTAATTCTTTAAATTTCACTAGCGCATCCATCGATTCTCGTAAATGTTTGTTTGTTTGATTTAAATTTTATCGTCCCCGTCAACATTGTAAAGTTCATTTTGGAGACGTTTCTTCCACTTTTGTGGGACTTTTACCCGACATTGAGGTGAAATGACACCTCAAGCCCTGCCGCCCAATGAAACCAATAGGGTATATAAGCATAGACGGGCCGACTCGCACCGCATTGCCTGGGCAGGCTTAGATCCACTATGCAGTTTAACAGTACTCATGTGCGGGTAGGTTTTAGCTCTACGTGTTTTTGTAATAATTCGCCATTTTGGCAGCCATCTTGTCCGCACTTTTAGATTTTGTTTTTGTTTTGTTACAAGTTTAGTGCCTTTAATTAAATTTCAGCCTCACAGCAAACATTTAAAGGAAAAAAAAGCCATTAAAATGTGACTAAGGCCTACACTGCTAAAATGGCGACCATCTTGGACGCCATCTTGGGTATTGCGAAACGCTCAATGATGCCAGGATGGCATCACTCGGATTCTTCAAGGACAATGTATGCACTACAAGAAACAACAAATAAAAAAAGTTTATACTCAAGTTCCAGGTCCTCCAAGAATTCGCCCGAATTCTGCCGGACTACTAGACTAAATATCTAAGTTATATAAACAAATAACAAATTATGACATCTTCTTGTTTTCTTGTTAAATAAACATTTTCTTAAATTTGTTGTTTTAGTAATTCTATCTGTCTAGTGTCTATCCAAAGTTTAAGGGTCAATATACCAAGTGTCACTGGCAGAGCTAAATAAACATGTTCTTAATTGTGTTGTTAAGTAATGTCAAATTGACAATTTATGTAAAACTCCTTGCAACTTTGGATAGTGTCAAACTTGCTGAATATTCAATTAAGCCACACCCATTTCTGACTTTGAACCAATCAGTTTACAATTAATTTCTACATATTCATAAACTGACTGTCAAACAGTGTAGATCCTTCAGAAGCCATCTGATCTGGATCTTCACTGTTTGCAAAGATAGGGCTTGTCGCCAAGAGCAGGATAAAGGTTAAAGCATGTTGTTGAGACAGTAAACAGACAAATCAGTCAATGACCTGATCAGACTGTTCTGATCTGAACAATCTTTAAGAGGCCTGTCTACTGTCTATCCAAAAACTTAAGATCAATATTAGTGTCAATGGCACAGCTAAATGCATACCTGTGATTTTATTTTTACCTGCTTAATATCTCAATTTCTGACTTGGTCGAGATTTCTAAAATATTTTAAGACCAAAATCATATTTGCCATATTTGCCACTTTGGGCATATTTTCCAGGCCGGTTAATACCGGTAAATGCCACTGGTAAATACCGGGGGTGGAATTTGCCACTCAACCTTGTTTGAAAGTGGAAAATAGTTATTATTTACCAATCAATAACGAGTGATTACTAAAAGTCATGAAATCAACAGATTTTCTTATTTGGAAATTGCTCCCCTTGAGTTAGCATTTTACAAGTACTGTATTTGAAAAGATTTGTGACCAGGAACTTCATGTCAGTGAAATCTATAATAAATGTGCATTTATTAGCTCAAATGACTGAAGGTCATGGTGAGCTTTTGTGAATGTGAGATGTCATTCGTCGTCGTGCGTCGTCCGTGCGTAAACATCACTTGTGAACACACTAGAGGTCACAGTTTTGGGCCAATCATCATAAAACTTGGTCAGAATGATCACCATGACAATATTTCGGTCAAGTTCGAATATGGGTCATGTCGGGTCAAAAAGTAGGTTAGTAGGTCAAATCATAGAAAAACCTTTTGAACACACTAGTGGCCACAGTTTTAGTCTGATCGTCACAAAACTTGCTAAGAATGACCATCTTGACAATTTCTAAGTAAATTTCGAAAATAGGTCATGTTGGGTCAAAATGTAGGTCAGTAGGTCAAATCATTGAAAAACTTGTGAACACACTAGAGGCCACAGGTTTGGTCCAGTCATCATTAATCTGAA
The DNA here is from genome assembly GCA_963580285.1 of Lucinisca nassula. Lineage (NCBI taxonomy): Eukaryota > Metazoa > Mollusca > Bivalvia > Lucinida > Lucinidae > Lucinisca > Lucinisca nassula. The sequence goes on from OY757015.1 coordinate 135,327,041, forward strand.
TGATCATCTTGACAATATCTCAGTCAAGTTTGAATATGGATCATGTTGGGTCAAAAAGTAGGTCAGTAGGTCAAATTGAAGAAAATCCTTGTCAACACACTAGAGGCCACAGAGTTAATCTGATTTTTATCAAACTTGCTCAGAAAGCTCATCTTGACAATATCTAAGCCAAGTTCGACATAAAGTAGGTCAGTAGGTCAAATCATTAATAAACCTTGTGAACAAACTAGAGGCTACAGTTTTGGTCTGATCATCATCAAACTTGCTCAGAATGATCTTCTTGACAATATCTCGGTTAAATTCGAATATGGGTCATGTCGGGTCAAAAAGTAGGTCTGTAGGTAAAATCATAGAAAAACGTTCTGAACACACTAGAGGCCACAATTTTAGTCAGATTATCATCAAACTTGCTCAGAATGATCATCTTGACAATATCTTGATCAAGTTTAAAAATAAAAAAGTAGATCATTAGCTTATTTTGTCATAACTGTTGATCCGTTTAAATGCCTTCATATTTGGCATGTAGGTTCCTGGTGACAAGGGCTTCCACTCATACAACAAGAGCTGTCGCATGACAGCATAGCTCGCCTGTTTCCCGACTTCAAGATATAAGGTAAAATTTATGAACCATGAAATATAGGTATCACTCACCTTGATATATTTGAGATCAATAATTAGGTAACATGGAACATATATTCCAGAGATTTCATTTCAGAATCAAATTGTGTCTGAATTATAAGGCAAAGTCATTGAACCATGAAAATAGGTCACAAGGACCTAGATATATTTCTATGTCAATCATCGGGTCACATGGAACTAATAATCCAGGTGAGACATTTCTCCATCAAATAGTATTCAACATAATAGGAAAAATCACTGAACCATGAAATATAGGACACACTTACCTAGATATAATTCAAGCTCAATCATGGGTTCACATGGAATAAATAATCCAGGTATGACATTTCTCCATCAAATAGTGTTCAAGATAATAGGCAAAATCACTGAACCATGAAATATAGGTCACACTGACCTGGATATATTTTGTGGTCAATTATCGGGTCACATGGAACTAATAATCCAGGTATGACGTTTCTCTATCAGATAGTATTGAAGATAATAGGCAAAATCACTGAACCATGAAATATAGGTCATACTGGCCTAGATATATTTTGAGGTCAATAATGGTGTCACATGCAACTAATAACCCAGGTATAACATTTCTCCATCAAATAGTATTCAAGATAATAGACAAAATCACTGGACCGTGAAATGTAGGTCACCATGACCTAGATATATTTTGCGGTCAATTATTGGGTCACATGGAACTAATAATCCAGGTATGACATTTCTCCATCAAATAGTATTTGAGAAAATAGGCAAAATCACTGAACCATGAAATATAGGTCACACTGACCTGGATATATTTTGTGGTCAATTATCGGGTCACATGGAACTAATAATCCAGGTATGACGTTTCTCTATCAAATAGTATTGAAGATAATAGGCAAAATCACTGAACCATGAAATATAGGTCATACTGGCCTAGATATATTTTGAGGTCAATAATGGTGTCACATGCAACTAATAACCCAGGTATAACATTTCCCATCAAATAGTATTCAAGACAAAATCACTGGACTGTGAAATGTAGGTCACCATGACCTAGATATATTTGCGGTCAATTATTGGGTCACATGGAACTAATAATCCAGGTATGACATTTCTCCATCAAATAGTATTTGAGAAAATAGGCTAAATCGCTGAACCATGAAATATAGGTCACAGTAACCTAGATATATTTTGAGGTCATGGGGTCACATGCAACTAATAACCCAGGTATAACATTTCTCCTTCAAATAGTATTCAAGATAATAGACAAACTCACTGGACCGTGAAATGTAGGTCACCATGACCTAGATATATTTTGCGGTCAATTATTGGGTCACATGGAACTAATAATCCAGGTATGACATTTCTCCATCAAATAGTATTTGAGATAATAGGCAAAATCGCTGAACCATGAAATATAGGTCATACTGGCCTAGATATATTTTGAGGTCAATAATGGTGTCACATGCAACTAATAACACAGGTATAACATTTCTCCATCAAATAGTATTCAAGATAATAGACAAAATCACTGGACCGTGAAATGTAGGTCACCATGACCTAGATATATTTTGCGGTCAATTATTGGGTCACATGGAACTAATAATCCAGGTATGACATTTCTCCATCAAATAGTATTTGAGAAAATAGGCAAAATCACTGAACCATGAAATATAGGTCACACTGACCTGGATATATTTTGTGGTCAATTATCGGGTCACATGGAACTAATAATCCAGGTATGACGTTTCTCTATCAAATAGTATTGAAGATAATAGGCAAAATCACTGAACCATGAAATAAAGGTCATACTGGCCTAGATATATTTTGAGGTCAATAATGGTGTCACATGCAACTAATAACCCAGGTATAACATTTCTCCATCAAATAGTATTCAAGATAATAGACAAAATCACTGGACCGTGAAATGTAGGTCACCATGACTAGATATATTTTGCGGTCAATTATTGGGTCACATGGAACTAATAATCCAGGTATGACATTTCTCCATCAAATAATATTTGAGAAAATAGGCAAAATCGCTGAACCATGAAATATAGGTCACAGTAACCTAGATATATTTCGAGGTCAATAATGGGGTCACATGCAACTAATAACCCAGGTATAACATTTCTCCTTCAAATAGTATTCAAGATAATAGACAAACTCACTGGACCGTGAAATGTAGGTCACCATGACCTAGATATATTTTGCGGTCAATCATGGAGTCATATGGAATAAATATCCCAGGTATGACATTTCTCCAACAAATAGACTTCAAGATATAAAGCAAAATCACTGGACCGTGAAATGTAGGTCACCATGACCTAGATATATTTTGCGGTCAATTATTGGGTCACATGGAACTAATAATCCAGGTATGACATTTCTCCATCAAATAGTATTTGAGATAATAGGCAAAATCGCTGAACCATGAAATATAGGTCACAGTGACCTAGATATATTTTGAGGTCAATCGTGGAGTCATATGGAACAAATATCCCAGGTATGACATTTCTCCAACAAATAGACTTCAAGATGTAAGGCAAAATCACTGGACCGTGAAATGTAGGTCACCATGACCTTCACCCCTTTTACACTTGAACCAATGTCACTTGATTGGCTGATGTATAACCAATTGTGTCTATAACTTGTTAGTATAATAGAAAGGTATACAACAAATTACAAAGGTGTCCTGGATTTTGACCTCTAGCCCCACCCCATCCCCACTCCCAGGCATGAACCCAGGGGTGTGTTGTCTTTGAATCTCAGAAGACACTCCCAGGTATCCAAGTTGTAAATATGAATGCTTTGTGATGAGTGACTGTTAAGATATACGCATTTCTAAAACTTTAACACAGAATTACAAAGGTGTTCTAGATTTTGACCCCTAGCCCCACCCCGGGGCATGAACCCAGGGGTCTGTTCTCTTTGAACATCAGAGGACCCTCCCAGGTACTTAAGTTCCAAATATGAGTGGTCTGTGATGAGTGACTGTTGAGATATAAGCATTTGAAAAACTTTAACGCAGTGTGACGGGATAGAACACCTAATGCGCTTCACACTGCGTTAAAGTTTTTCAAATGCTTATATCTCAACAGTCACTCATCACAGAGCACTCATATTTGGAACTTTAGTACCTGGGAGGGTCTTCTGATGTTCAAAGATAACAGACCCCTGGGGTCATGCCCCGGGGTGGGGATGGAGTTGGGCTAGGGGTCAAAATCTAGGACAACTTTGTAATTTGTTGTATACATTTCCCTTATGCTAACAAGTTATAGACAGAATTGGTTATACATCAGCCAACCAAGTGACATTGGTTCAAGTGTAAAAGGGTGAAGGTCATGGTGACCTATATTTCATGGTCCAGTGATTTTGCCTTTTATCTTGAAGACTATTTGTTGGAGAAATGTCATACCTGGGATATTAGTTCCATGTGACCCCATGATTGACCTCAAAATAAATCTAGGTCACTGTGACCTATATTTCATGGTTGAATGATTTTGACTATTATCTCGAGTACTATTTGATGGAGAAATGTCATACCTGGATTATTAGTTCCATGTGACCTGATAATTGACCGCAAAATATATCTAGGTCAGTGTGATCTATATTTCATGGCTCAGTGATTTTGCCTATTATCTCGAATACTTTTTGATGGAGAGATGCCATGCCTTGATTATTAGTTCCATGTGACCCCATGATTGACCTCAAAATATAGCTAGGTCAGTGTGACCTATATTTCATGGTTCAGTGATTTTGCCTATTATCTTGAATATTTTTCGATGGAGAAATGTTATACCTGGGTTATTAATCCCATGTGACCCCATGCTTGACCTCAAAATATGTCTAGGTCACTGTGACCTATATTTCATGGTTCAGTGATTTTGTCTATTATCTTGAATACTATTTGATGAAGAAATGTTACACCTGGATTATTTATTCCATGTGACCTGATTATTGACCACAAAATAAATCCAGGTCATTGTGACCTATATTTCATGGTTTAGTGATTTTCCCTATTATCTTTATTACTATTTGATGGAGAAATGTCATACCTGGGCTATTAGTTCCATGTGACCCCATGATTTAATGACCTAGATATATTTTGCGGTCAATCAAGGAGTCATATGGAATAAATATCCCAGGTATGACATTTCTCCAACAAATAGACTTCAAGATATAAAGCAAAATCACTGGACCGTGAAATGTAGGTCACCATGACCTAGATATATTTTGCGGTCAATTATTGGGTCACATGGAACTAATAATCCAGGTATGACATTTCTCCATCAAATAGTATTTGAGATAATAGGCAAAATCGCTGAACCATGAAATATAGGTCACAGTGACCTAGATATATTTTGAGGTCAATCGTGGAGTCATATGGAACAAATATCCCAGGTATGACATTTCTCCAACAAAAAGACTTCAAGACGTAAGGCAAAATCACAGGACTGTGAAATGTAGGTCACCATGACCTTCACCCCTTTTACACTTGAACCAATGTCACTTGATTGGCTGATGTATAACCAATTGTGTCTATAACTTGTTAGTGTAATAGAAAGGTATACAACAAATTACAAAGGTGTCCTGGATTTTGACCCCTAGCCCCACCCCATCCCCACTCCCAGGCATGAACCCAGGGGTATGTTGTCTTTGAATCTCAGAATACACTCCCAGGTATCCAAGTTGTAAATATGAATGCTTTGTGATGAGTGACTGTTAAGATATAAGCATTTCTAAAACTTTAACACAGAATTACAAAGGTGTTCTAGATTTTGACCCCTAGCCCCACCCCGGGGCATGAACCCAGGGGTCTGTTCTCTTTGAACATCAGAAGACCCTCCCAGGTACTTAAGTTCCAAATATGAGTGGTCTGTGATGAGTGACTGTTGAGATATAAGCATTTGAAAAACTTTAACGCAGTGTGACGGGAACGCATACGCACACGCGTACGCCATCCGAGGTGACAACAATAGCTCTCCTTGAACTTCGTACAGGCGAGCTAAAAATGACCTGCAACCTTGACATGTGACCTTCTTTATCATCACTTTTGAACCATTTGAGATAGTCCCTTCATATTTGGAATGTTTGTTCTGTGTGACAAGGACTTCCCACCCATGCAACAATCTTGACCTATGACCTTGACCTTTGACCTACTTAATCATAACTTTTGAACTATTTGGGATAGAGCCTTCATATTTGGCATGTATGTTCCTTCTGACAAGGGCCTCCCACCCATACACACAATTTTACCTGCGACTTGGCCTTTGACCTACTTCACCATAACTTTTGAGCCATTTGAGATAGAGCCTTTAAAATAGGGCATGTACGCTCCTTATGACAAGGGCTTCCCACACAAACAAAATTTTTGACCCGTGACCTTGACCATTTTTGTCATAACTTTTTTTAACCGTTTAACATAGAGCCTTCATAATTGGCATGTAGGTTCCTTGTGACAAGGTCTTCCCACTCATACAAAAAAATTTGACCTTGACCCATGACCTACTTAATCATAGCTTTTGAACCATTTGAGATAGAGACTTCATATTTGGCATGTATATTCCTTGTGAGAGGGGGCTTCTCACTCATACAAAAAGTTTGACCTTGACCTACTTTATCATACCTTTTGGACCATTTGAGATAGATCCTTCATATTTGGCATGTATGCTCCTTCTGACAAGGCACCGTACTATATTACCTACCATTTCATTTCTTCAGTGTGGATCAGGTGAGCGATCCAGGGCATCTTTATATCAAGGTTTGGATGTATCAAAATTTACATTTTAAACAAATAAAGACTCAGCATTTTTTTCCCGGGATTCTCACTAATTTTTTGGGGCCAACTTAAACAATTGTTATAAAATGGTATTAATTTCAGAATGGACTGCTTTGTGTGTGTGTGTGTGTGTGAATTCGGGTTTAACGTCGCTTTCAACAATTTTTCAGTCATATCACGACGGTGTCTGGTTGCGACAGGGAGCTCAATGCTCACGTTTATAGTGCTGCCTCACTGAAGTATCATGTCCCAGACACATTACATGATACCACACCCAGTCACATTATCCTGACACTGGATCGACCAGTCCTAGCTCTACCCCATAAATCTGAGTGCCAAGCGAGGAGCAGCTAGTACCATTTTTAACGACTTTGGTATGTCGCGGCCCGGGATCGAACCCGAGACCTCCCGTTCCCCGGAGCGGACACTACCAACTGAGCTATCGGGGCCGGTGAATGGACTGCTTTACCTATACATGTATTTATGAACAGGGTGTTCTGAGAAAGGCCAAAAAAGTTGCCTGCACAGACTAAATGAAGGAGTGTAAATAGTGCTAGAAGTAATGCTTATCATTGAAGAGAACTTTGTGCTTTGGGTCTGTACAGTAGCAGTAAAACCCAGCACTGGATAAAGAGGAGGACTGGAAACATTTTAGGATATCTTTTCTAATCAAGTATTTCTACACTAAAGCATGTTGCAGGTACTTTCAACAATCAGGTTATTCTGACAAATACAACCCACAACTGGAAATCACATCAATGGACTTGTGGTTACAGCATTGTTTGTAAACAACCTACAACTTGCTATTTTGAAATTTAACTTCACAAAATATGTTCCTATCATTTTAATTAAGTAGTTCCAGTTCCTTTGTACATCTAAACCACAAAAAATGACAAGAAAAAACACTTAAACATGCCGTCAGAAAGTCTCCCTCATTGGGACCCCAATCTCCCTCATCTGAGAAGCAAATCTCCCTCATGGTCAACATAAAATTATCACAGGTATGCTCCAAGGATGGCCACTCCAGCTCATCGAGCATTTCACCAACACTGCTTCTGTTCCGCCATCGCCTGCAGGTCCATCGGGCAGCCGTCCTCTGAACCTTCTCAACCTGAGTTTTAACATGGGGATGCCAAACAGTTGATGCATACTCTAATTGACAGGTGAGCTAATAAAATAATGAATCAAGTAACAGACGAGAAAGTGACCCAAAAAGGGAATGGCATGCGCCAAAAATAGCACCATGGCCATGCACCATGCTAAAGTTGTTACATTGGACTCCAGATTGAGAGGCATGCGGTTCGATCTCAAAAGCACCAAGTGTTGAACTGGAGCAAAGTCTTTTATCCAGACCACATTGCTTAGTACTGTTTTTTTTTTTTTTTTATTCTGGAAGGCCTGCCCAGAAAGCCTGTGAGGGCATATGGTAGTACATGTATATATAGAAGGGAGAATTGTATAACCTTAAATACCTGATAATGTATCTCTGAAGATGAGGCTTTGTGTAATGTACAAGATGTTGTATAATTTCCCATAATGAAATTGGAATGGCTAAGAATACGAACACTCCTCCTATAACAAAGGCTTTTGAATGTTTTGGTGGCTCTTTTCTTGTCACTTCAACGATACATAATGGTAAAGTAATCGTCACAGCAATAAAATAAAGAATGATGGATAGAGGCCTAATCCAATTCTTCCAATGAGCAACAAAACTCATTTTGGTGTTTAACAGAGATTTACATTTATGCTGTCAAATAATAAACGGCCTAATAAACTCATAATCAGAATCTCGTGCGTAAGGACCAATGTTAAAGCAGCATTATCATGAAAAATGCCATTCAATGATTATTCTACACTCCTTCCTGATTTTTGTACCGGCCGCCATGTTATTATCATGTGACTTGAGTCGGCTTACTTGATTTATCCCGGTTCCCCTTAATAGCGAAAAGTCGGTCCTACTAAATACCCCACAAAGTACCACAAAGTCTACCTTAAAGTACTACAAAAAGTACTACAAGGTACCATAAGTGAGTGTGTTTTAGTTTTACGTCCCACCAACAGCTCAGGTCATACGGAGACGGGACCTCGGTCTAAAGACTCATCCGAAAGTCTGGAGAAGCCCGGAATCGATCCTGCGATCCCTGGTTTACAAGGCGAGTAGCGTAACCACTGCACCACGGAGGCTTCTACAAAGTACCATAACGTATATCATAAAGTATTATAATTTCAAAACAGGAGCGGGGTCGGGGTTGCTTGTCTGGTCTGATGATCCAGACACGAGTTCTTTGGCCTTTCACAGGAAATGTTTGTCATCACAACTCGCCCAATTCACTTCATACTCTTTCAAAATTTCAATAAAACATTTCAAGACTGATGATGATCAGAAGTTCTACAAATCCTAAAAGTGTATCTTTCGTTTCTTGTGTTATCTTTATATTATGGCTGTTATTATCTTTATCATATTTATTCAAAAAGAAAAAGTTTCTAAATTCCAATGTCTCAATTACGCTGGTTCAATGATTAAAAAGATAAATTTTGTTAGAAGTTCTGAAGTTTGTTTTGTATGTTTGATTTGAGGTTTAACGTCCCCGTCAACACTGTAAAGGTCATTTTGGAGACGTTGCTTCCAATTTTGCGGGACTTTTACCCTACATTAAGATGAAATGACTGTTACGAGATGGAATAGGAAACATCTCTGGTGCTTATGCACATCTAAATTATTTTAGTAGATATATGGTAGGGCGGTGCGAGTGAAATATTTTAGGTGAAATATGGTACGCAAACTGTGCGGCTCCATGAACAAGTCATGCACATATCATACGATGTATGCATGAGTGGTTTATAGAGAGCTGTTTTTACAATACAGGGGGCCGCTAAAAGGCCGAGTCCTATAGAATTTGCCTAAAAATCGCCAACCGCCAAATTGTGCCATATATGATTTTTATTCCCGTCACGTGTTGTGTGGGTGTTCGTTTTGACAGGAGTCATGTCATTGATTATAGGGTCGTTTCATCAATTTTTCCTATGGGAAATATACTATTTGAACGCGAATCCATTATCTACTCGATTTTGCTATCTGGCTTTGTTTGTGGCCTGTATCTCCACCTCGCCACGAATTGAGCAAGGTAATATGAGTAGGCATGATTTTCCGGTAGTATTCATAGATATATAAACCCTGGAAAAAGCGGGCACTTTAGCAGCAGGTCAAGTTGTAAGAGTGAACACAACATTGTGACGGGGAAATAGAAAGTATATTGAAAGGTATGTTAAATCTATGTTTAGTATTATTTTTGTATGAACATGCTTGTAGGTTTTGGAGGGGTTTACTTCTAGTATACCCCAACTTTCTGAAGCCTATTCTGAATTCACTGTTGTGGCCTGTAGTGATTAGGCTACTAGCTTTGCCAGCTAGACGTCGCAGAATTGATCCCAGGCTTCTCCAGTAGTAGAATGAGTCTTTCTAAGTGAGGTCCTGTCTCATGCTGACCCTAGATGTTGGTGAGACGTAAAGTTTGGACACCCGCTCATTCTAGATTCATTTAGGCTTTTACACCCCTTTTGTAGAATGTAATTAATAAACGCCGGGTCACTTGTTTGATCCATGACTTTTGACTAGCTGTGGTTAGAAAACCGTGGTTCCGTCCCAATATGATATTAGGTGTAGAGGGGACGTAAACTTAAGACGGGTTTGATCATATCTTCATCATCAGGGCAAACTCTTACAAGAGCCTGTTGGGTTATCCGTGATGATGAACCGTAATGAATTTTATTTTACAAGCATGTTCACGTTGATTAGAAATAATTTTGTTCAAGAAGAATTACGAGTTCATTTTGTAATGATGCCGTTTTTGTCTGATAACTCAGTTTGTGCATGTATGTACATATAAAGAACGTGATGATGATAAGTGGGAGTATTTGGTCGCCACACGTCATAACGGCCTGAGCGGCGGGGATGACGTCAGCTGCGTCATCGGCGTCGCGAGGACGGTTGTGACGGGGTGCCTACCAAATACAGAGAGAATTTACGGCAAACAGTGTTGGCCCTTATGAGACACTAACAAATGTTGTGGATTATAGATGAAAATCTTCTGTTTGTAGTTTCTATCTGTTATTAATGTAATGAATTTGTGAATAGCTATATTTGTGAGCCGTGTCGCGGAGAAGGATATGAAATAGAGATTGTTATGTTTCCTGTAATTGGCGGCTGACCAGGTAGCGCAAAGGCGTGGTCTGTTCAACTGCCTCTTACTTGTGATAATGTAGTGAGCACAAATTTGATGAGTATTATGCTCAGTAGTAGTGAGCATTAATTGATTTCTATAGTGCTCAGTAGGGAAACATGAACTTTGAGTATTATTGTGTCAAGCGCTGGGTGCTGATAATTCGATGCACAGTCAAGTTGAGTTCTGCTGTACGGTTATTTGTCGCATGCACTAATCAGCCTGTATGTCTGGTCGGCGCATGCGCAATAACGGTATATGCATGGACATATTCTTACTTCTCCGGGAGGGGGATCATGATATAGCATGTATGTTTTGTGACTCGTTTCTAGTCCCGTTATCGTAATTTGCAGGCACAACAATGTGTGACCTGCTGCTCCCTGCTTCATAGCAGCAGGTACTGGTACGACGCTAGGCGTTAGGGTCCAGCAAGGGCGGACAGACCGCCGTAATCAGCGCCTACCAGGGTAGAAGCAGATTTGCAGAATATAAATCATTGTTCGTTGTAAACAAATGTGAGACCATGGAAGAGGTCAACTTATCTGCAGGTTATTTGGACGATCACTAAACCTCTGATCGGCAAACGTGATCGCTAAACCTAGGATTATCAACTATGTTGATAGACTAGTTCTACTAGTTCGCGAGAGGAAGTTTCACGCGAGTGGGGGATTCACCCTAAGTTATAAACTGGCCAGTCGCGTCTTGTGTTGTTTCTTTTTTTTTGTTGTTGTTGTTTTTGTTGTTTGCTTCTGTAGGTATTCACGTCACCCGTTCCGAGCACAGAACATTGTTTTGCCTTCGGAGCGGACGTCGTGAGTTGGCTACAGAAGCAACAAATTGTGATGTTTTGTGTTTGTAAGCGTTGTATGTAGATACTGTAAATAATTCATGTCATTCATCTAACATCTTTCTTGTGCCTTACCCCACAGCTGCCCGTACACCTGTCAGAGATCACGCTCGGTTATCTTGTCAGCATGGGGGTTTGCGGGCCGCCGTAAACCCACATGTAACATTTGGTGTCAGAAGTGGGATTTGATCTCTGGCTGGTGTTCCCGGCTGTGGAACAGCACATTGATACTCTGAATCATCAACTTTAAAAAAAAAAAAAAAAATGCATTGACAGCCACATTTAGAAATTAACTATAATCTTCCTTCCTGCGTTGATGAAGTGCGAAACCCATGTATTCAACTGAATGGATACTGACAAGTCGATAATTTCTGAGCAGGAAGGCAAGGCAAACCCCACTTTTTCTTGGTAACGAAAAACTTAAGTAGACCCCACTTAATTGTGTTACCTGACATTCTACTAAGTTAAACTGGAGTTACTAATTGATCTTACCCACACATGGTTCTGACGTAGTGACGTTAACAATTTATTGACGTTGACATAACGGTAGCGTTAATATTTACGCTGTGGCTTGAGGTTAGGTATGACGTAATAGAAACATTAATGGTGACTTGTTATGATCGGAGTTTTGTAATGTGATAAAACTTCGGATTGTAGCATTTTACTGTAAACGTCGTCGGTTTATGACGTCATATTAGACTACCAGTACGCAACGTCATACTTTGCTAAAAGCATTTGACATTTCAAATCGCGTGTGCTTTAATAACTAACGTTTTAGTTAGATTAACGCGTATAACACATATCTTAACGTTTTAGTTAAGCCCATTCAATCATCACTGATCATAACTGATCAGTTTATAGTGGTTTTGATAGTAACGTGAGATTTACGTTATCAATAATGGAGCGTTTAATGCAAATGGGAAAGGACTTAGGTTATGAGGGGAAGGAGTTACAAGGTTTTGTTAAAGAGCAGCAAGATATTGAGCGGGCAGAAAGGCAAGAGCAAAGGGATTTAGAAAGGTTAAGGTCTGAATAAAAGGAAAAGGAAAGGGCAGAAAAAGAGAAGGAAAGGGCACATGAACTAGCTAAGTTAGAAGTAGAAGCAAAGGAAAAGGAAAGGGTACATGAACTTGAAATGGCACGCATTAAGACTGAAAGGGAGGCAAAAGAGATTAGTGAGGCCCATTTAGAACAAATAAAACATGGGTTTGAGCTACAGCACCAAGAATTAAGGAATCAGTTAGAAATGCAGAGAGCGAAGCTCGAGCTAGAATTTGAAAGGCAAAAAGCTGAGAAGGTGGCTCATGCCCGGGATCCTAAGTTACCTTATTTTGAAGAGGGTAAAGATAAAATGGATAGTTATTTATCTAGGTTTGAGAAATATGCTACGGCTAATAAATGGGATAAGAGTGTTTGGGCCACGTATTTAAGTGCATTGCTCAAAGGGCGCGCACTTGATGTATATGACCGGTTGTCAAATGAGGATGCGGCGGATTATGAAAAGTTAAAGGACGCTTTATTAAAGAATTTTGACATGACAGAGCGCGGATTTAGGAAGCAGTTTCGTTATAGTAGGCCCGAGAAATCAGAAACGTTCATACAGTTCAGTAGTAGACTGAGAAGTTATTTAGAAAAATGGCTTAATATGGCAAAGATAGAAAAATCTTTTCCGGCTGTCTGTGATTTCATGGCAAGGGATCAGTTCCTGGAGTCATGTAATAGAGAACTGTATGTACATCTGAAGCCAAAACAGTTTGGTAATTTAGATGAAATGGCTAGGGAGGCAGATTTGTTTGCAGAAGCGCGCGGGGGCGTATATAGTTGCATTAATAAGGGGCAACGCGATAATAGAGGCGCAGCGCAGGGGAAACAGGACAAAGTTGACTCGAACAAACCGAGTGGTAGACCGGATATCAAGTGTAGCATATGCGGTAAGGGGCATTTAACAATTAAATGTTTTAAGAACCCCGACAGGAAACAATTGTATAGCGCAGAGGTAGGAGCAACTGGAGTTGGGGATAGCGGTGTTAAGGAAAATTTTAACACGCGCGTAGAGACTCAAGGTTCTCAGGTTAAGAATGAGAATACGCAGAATGTAGGTCGTGGTTATACAAGTGGTCGTGGTAACTTTAGAGGGTCTTTTCGCGGACGCGGTAAGAATAATAGCACACCACGTGGCGCAGCACACCAAGTTAGTTTTTGTCAAACGGAAGTAACTAGGAAAGGTGATGAGATTGGAAGTATTTTTGAAAATAAGGTTGGTGATCCTTTGATTTCGGATAGGGAGGAGTGTAGTAAGGAAACTAGGGAAGGTGTCTGTTACTTCTTAAAGGCAAGGTTACCGACGGCACAAGGATTGGTTAATAATAAAAAGATGGTTGTATTAAGAGATACTGGGTGTACAGGCTGTGTCGTTCGGAGAAGTTTGGTTTCGGATAGTCAGTTAATAGGGAAGGAATCAAATGTTACGTTGATTGATGAATCCACACAAAGGTATCCTTTGGCAATGATTGACATTGATTGTCCTTTTTTCACTGGGAAAACTGAAGCTTTGTGTATGGATGATACGTTGTACGATTTGGTTATCGGTAACATTGATGGATCAAAACTTCCTGATATGTCTCATTTCTCAGCCGCGGCTGTAACTAGGTCTCAAACTAGGCAGGATGAGAAGCCTTACAGAAAACTTAAGGTTCCCGATCAGATCATTAACGATGACAAGGAGGCTTTCAAGCAAGCTCAGGTTGATGATCCAACTTTGGAAAACATCAGGAAAAGGGTTGTATCTGGGAACAAGACTGTGAGTCGTGGTTTAAACCGAGGTGAAACTAGGTTTATTGAGAAAAAAGGTTTGGCATATAGGGAGTTCACCAAGGTTAACAAAGTCTCTTTCCAACTTGTGGTCCCTCAAAGTTTCCGAGGAAAGGTGTTGAAACTGGCTCATGAAACGCTTATGTCTGGACATATGGGTATTAGGAAGACATTGGATAGAGTTGTAACTGAGTTTTACTGGCCCGGTATTTGCGGTGATGTCGCTAGATTTTGTAAATCTTGTGATATTTGTCAGAGAACTATTCAGAAAGGTCGGGTCACTAAAGTACCTCTAGGAAAAATGCCATTGATTGATACGCCATTTAAGAGGGTGGCAGTGGACATAGTTGGTCCAATTGAGCCTCGATCTGATAGGAAATCTCGGTATATTTTAACCATGATAGATTACGCGACAAGGTATCCAGAGGCGATAGCTTTACCGAGTATTGAGACGGAACGTGTCGCGGAAGCGCTTATTGAAATGTTTAGTAGGGTTGGCATTCCTGATGAAATGTTGACTGATTGTGGATCACAGTTTACTGCTGAGGTAATGAAGGAAGTCAGCAGACTTCTTTCTCTTCAACAGTTAACGTGTAGTCCGAGACACCCAATTTGCAACGGACTGATAGAGCGTTTCCACGCTACGTTAAAGCAGATGTTACGTCGCATGTGTGCTGAACGTCCAAAAGATTGGGATAAATATCTTCCAGCCTTATTATTTGCGGTAAGGGAAGTCCCACAAGAGTCTTTAGGATACTCCCCTTTTGAGTTGTTATATGGACGTAACGTCAGAGGTCCAATGGCAATATTAAGAGAATTATGGGCTGAAGAGGTACGCGATGAGCAAGTTCTTTCGACGTATCAATACGTTATTGAGCTTAGGGAACGGTTAGAGCAGACATGCAAATTAGCGCGTGATAATTTAAAGAAGGTTCAGATTAAGCAGAAAGCTTATTATGATAAAGGCGGGAGGTCGCGTAAATTTGACGTCGGCGACAAAGTACTGTTGTTACTACCGACAGACAGTAATAAATTATTGCTTCAATGGAAAGGTCCTTATGAAGTGGTTGAGGTAGTGAACAGAATGGATTATAAGATTGACGTCAATGGAAATGTTAACACATATCACGCTAACATACTGAAGCAATATGTGGAACGTCAAAATGTGACGTCACATTGCTTGCTTTCTGTAGAGTCCACTCCGTCAACTGAAAATGATGACGTTGACGAATTCTCATTGGAAGATTGCGCTTTTCCTACTGCAAAGCAACCAGAGACGTTTAAGGACGTCAATATTTCAGAAATGTTAACGCAGTATCAGCGTAAAGAAATAGAGACGTTGATAAAAGAATACCCGGACGTACTGTCCAGTGTACCTGGACGAACTGACCAAATAGAACACGACATAAAGTTGCTGACGACGGAACCAGTGAGGTCAAAAGGTAATGCCATACCATATAAAGTACGGGATGTAATGGAAAAGGAAATTCAAGATATGTTAGATTTAGGAGTTATTGAGCCATCAATATCTCCATATTCATCCCCTGTAGTACTTGTCCCTAAAAAAGATGGTTCGGTGCGGTTCTGCATTGACTTCCGTAAACTTAATAAAGTGACGGAGTTCGATGCAGAACCAATGCCAAATATGGAGGAGGTTATAAATAGAATGTCGGGGCACAAATACTTTAGCAAATTAGATTTGTCAAAAGGTTATTGGCAGGTAAAAATGACGTCTAAGGCAAAACCCCTAACTGCGTTCGAAACCCCCAAAGGCTTGTTTCAATTCAAAACTATGCCCTTCGGTTTGGTAAACTCAGGAGCAACATTTTGCAGGTTGATGAGAAAGATTCTGTCCGAACTTTCTAACGTTGATAGCTTGGTCGATGATATGTGGATCTTTACCGAAACTTGGAAAGACCACTTGACGTCATTACGTGAAGTTTTAGATAGACTCAGGACAGCCAAGTTGACGGCAAAACCTTCCAAGTATATGATTGGGTATAGCAGTATCGAATGTCTTGGTCACAGTGTAGCTGCTCAGTCAGTTAGACCGCAAGAAGACAAGATACAAGCTATAAAGGATGCTCCTCGACCTTCTACTAAGAGACAAATAAAGTCATTTCTTGGGTTGGCTGGTTTCTACCGCCGTTTCATTCCCAATTTCTCATCTATCGCTTCCCCTTTGACAGATTTAACTAAGAAAAGTAGACCAAACAAGATCACAGACTGGCAGGACCATCATGAAAAGGCTTTCCAGACTCTGAAGAATAGACTCACGTCTAGTCCTTTTCTTCGTCTTCCTATCTTTCATGATGGGAATCCGTTCATACTCCGGACGGACGCTTCTGATGTTGGTATAGGAGCCGTTTTGCTCCAAGAATTTGAAGGGGAAGGACGACTTCCCATTGCTTATGCCAGCAAGAAACTTTTGCCTCGTGAGAAAAACTATTCTGTAATAGAGAAGGAATGTTTGGCTATTATCTGGGGTGTTGAGAAATTTCGCAAGTATCTTTACGGAGTAGAATTCCTGCTTGAGACAGACCACAAGCCCTTGTCTTATATGCAAACAGCAAAAGTTCTCAATCCTCGAATTATGCGTTGGGCAATGAAACTACAGCCGTATAGATTTCGGATTGTTGCATTTCGGGGCCAGGAGAATTTGGGGGCAGACTACCTCAGTAGGTAATTCTTCGCACGGTTGTTGTGTAAATAGCTGTCTTGTTTAGATAGGTTCATCCTATTCCATCTCTATACACAAAGAAAAAACATTTCTGATTGTTTTTTCTCCAAAAGGGGAAACCTTTGTTACGAGATGGAATAGGAAACCTCTCTGGTGCTTATGCACATCTAAATTATTTTAGTAGATATATGGTAGGGCGGTGCGAGTGAAATATTTTAGGTGAAATATGGTACGCAAACTGTGCGGCTCCATGAACAAGTCATGCACATATCATACGATGTATGCATGAGTGGTTTATAGAGAGCTGTTTTTACAATACAGGGGGCCGCTAAAAGGCCGAGTCCTATAGAATTTGCCTAAAAATCGCCAACCGCCAAATTGTGCCATATATGATTTTTATTCCCGTCACGTGTTGTGTGGGTGTTCGTTTTGACAGGAGTCATGTCATTGATTATAGGGTCGTTTCATCAATTTTTCCTATGGGAAATATACTATTTGAACGCGAATCCATTATCTACTCGATTTTGCTATCTGGCTTTGTTTGTGGCCTGTATCTCCACCTCGCCACGAATTGAGCAAGGTAATATGAGTAGGCATGATTTTCCGGTAGTATTCATAGATATATAAACCCTGGAAAAAGCGGACACTTTAGCAGCAGGTCAAGTTGTAAGAGTGAACACAACATTGTGACGGGGAAATAGAAAGTATATTGAAAGGTATGTTAAATCTATGTTTAGTATTATTTTTGTATGAACATGCTTGTAGGTTTTGGAGGGGTTTACTTCTAGTATACCCCAACTTTCTGAAGCCTATTCTGAATTCACTGTTGTGGCCTGTAGTGATTAGGCTACTAGCTTTGCCAGCTAGACGTCGCAGAATTGATCCCAGGCTTCTCCAGTAGTAGAATGAGTCTTTCTAAGTGAGGTCCTGTCTCATGCTGACCCTAGATGTTGGTGAGACGTAAAGTTTGGACACCCGCTCATTCTAGATTCATTTAGGCTTTTACACCCCTTTTGTAGAATGTAATTAATAAACGCCGGGTCACTTGTTTGATCCATGACTTTTGACTAGCTGTGGTTAGAAAACCGTGGTTCCGTCCCAATATGATATTAGGTGTAGAGGGGACGTAAACTTAAGACGGGTTTGATCATATCTTCATCATCAGGGCAAACTCTTACAAGAGCCTGTTGGGTTATCCGTGATGATGAACCGTAATGAATTTTATTTTACAAGCATATTCACGTTGATTAGAAATAATTTTGTTCAAGAAGAATTACGAGTTCATTTTGTAATGATGCCGTTTTTGTCTGATAACTCAGTTTGTGCATGTATGTACATATAAAGAACGTGATGATGATAAGTGGGAGTATTTGGTCGCCACACGTCATAACGGCCTGAGCGGCGGGGATGACGTCAGCTGCGTCATCGGCGTCGCGAGGACGGTTGTGACGGGGTGCCTACCAAATACAGAGAGAATTTACGGCAAACAGTGTTGGCCCTTATGAGACACTAACAAATGTTGTGGATTATAGATGAAAATCTTCTGTTTGTAGTTTCTATCTGTTATTAATGTAATGAATTTGTGAATAGCTATATTTGTGAGCCGTGTCGCGGAGAAGGATATGAAATAGAGATTGTTATGTTTCCTGTAATTGGCGGCTGACCAGGTAGCGCAAAGGCGTGGTCTGTTCAACTGCCTCTTACTTGTGATAATGTAGTGAGCACAAATTTGATGAGTATTATGCTCAGTAGTAGTGAGCATTAATTGATTTCTTTAGTGCTCAGTAGGGAAACATGAACTTTGAGTATTATTGTGTCAAGCGCTGGGTGCTGATAATTCGATGCACAGTCAAGTTGAGTTCTGCTGTACGGTTATTTGTGGCATGCACTAATCAGCCTGTATGTCTGGTCGGCGCATGCGCAATAACGGTATATGCATGAACATATTCTTACTTCTCCGGGAGGGGGATCATGATATAGCATGTATGTTTTGTGACTCGTTTCTAGTCCCGTTATCGTAATTTGCAGGCACAACAATGTGTGACCTGCTGCTCCCTGCTTCATAGCAGCAGGTACTGGTACGACGCTAGGCGTTAGGGTCCAGCAAGGGCGGACAGACCGCCGTAATCAGCGCCTACCAGGGTAGAAGCAGATTTGCAGAATATAAATCATTGTTCGTTGTAAACAAATGTGAGACCATGGAAGAGGTCAACTTACCTGCAGGTTATTTGGACGATCACTAAACCTCTGATCGGCAAACGTGATCGCTAAACCTAGGATTATCAACTATGTTGATAGACTAGTTCTACTAGTTCGCGAGAGGAAGTTTCACGCGAGTGGGGGATTCACCCTAAGTTATAAACTGGCCAGTCGCGTCTTGTGTTGTTTCTTTTTTTTGTTGTTGTTGTTTTTGTTGTTTGCTTCTGTAGGTATTCACGTCACCCATTCCGAGCACAGAACATTGTTTTGCCTTCGGAGCGGACGTCGTGAGTTGGCTACAGAAGCAACAAATTGTGATGTTTTGTGTTTGTAAGCGTTGTATGTAGATACTGTAAATAATTCATGTCATTCATCTAACATCTTTCTTGTGCCTTACCCCACAGCTGCCCGTACACCTGTCAGAGATCACGCTCGGTTATCTTGTCAGCATGGGGGTTTGCGGGACGCCGTAAACCCACATGTAACAATGACATCTCAAGCCATTTCGCCAAATGTATTAGCATGGACGGTCCGCCTCGCACCGCGGTTCCTGGACAGGCTTAGATCCTCTAAGCGGTTTACCAGTACTAGTGTGCGGGCCGGATTCAGCTCTGCGTGGAAGCATCATGCAGCCCATATATGTCTTCAAGCCCCTATGGGCGGGGGCTTAGAAGTTCTGAAGTATATTGTATTATAATTTAAATTTAAATTGGCAGCTGATAGATAGACAATAAGAGTGTTTCTTATGCAACAAGAAATTGACCAAACACCATTAATTTGGAGAAAACAATGATTTGGATAATTAGTGCTTAGGCGGATTAAAGACATTTGATAAGAATTAACATTGCATGATTTGACTGATGTATGTTTTTAAAGTGATATTAAATATAATTACCCTTTTTTATTGACGCACAATGAAATAACATGTTTTACGTACTATATTAATTTGGGCAAACTGATAATAAACTGATATGTGTTAACATACACGGTAAAAGATACTATTTAACAACAACAACAAGAAAAAGTACTGGTTACCACCCAGGAAATCCTGCTCGTAATGCTCAGATGTGAGCGAGTAGCAGTAATAGGAGAAAAAAAAAACAAAAAACATTGCATAATCCGTTTGATGTGTGTCAGTAGTAGATTTCAAATACAATTTTGCAAGGAACATCAACAGATACAATATACATGTAATTCCAACTCTATTTTTCGCTATTTAAACCGAGATATTTTTTTTTTTCAGATTTATTAAAAAGTTGATGTTATCAGTGTTTTATTATATCGTACAATTTTGATTGCACCAAACATTACGAAAACACGCGTTTACTAAAACAGTGTAAACTTTTTGTCGAAAAATTATGATATTTTCCTTATTTCTGCTCGAAATATAGATTGTGAGTACTCGTTAGAACAGCCACATCGAGGCGGTTCTAACGAGTACCCACAATCTTTAATTTTGAGCAGAAATAAGATAAATAAGGTTAACCCCTTTAAACCCCAGTTACACTGTAAAAATGGGAGTTCAAGGGGGTCAAAATTATATAGGCGTGTTTTTGTGATGTTCGTTTCTTGAAAAGGGATAAACGGAAAAAATAAAATCATAGAAACAAAACGTTTTGTGATTTAGTTTCAATTTTCTAAGAGATAAACGATGATTTCTATCCGTGTGAGGTTAGTAAAACTAATTGTGAAATAGCCCATATGGATCAGTACAATGTGACGCTCGTAAAATGGGTACAATGTTAAGTGTGATGGACTTGAGGAATCTAGTTCTGAACATTTTGTCTGGGACTGTATCATATATGTGCCGGTTATGTATCCAACAAGATGATGGCGGATTCTACAGCTTCGCAAATGCTTTTTTTTTGGTTAAAAGAGGTATTTTTTATACGACATCTCTCGTCGGTTCATTAAAGTGAGAGTATGTCAAAACACAATGACAAGCTGAAAAAGAATTACGTAACAAGTGACATGTTTGTCAAAAATACAAAGAAACCGTAATCCATATTAAGCATATTGAATAACGGTATTCGGCTTCTCAGAGAAAGATCGGCGGAGCTTAGCGACTGTCAAAAAATATATACATGTATACCACTGCAATTTAGATTTGCGTTGCATGTTTATCAACGTTACGTCAGTTGTCTGGAAGTTTCGGGCAATCAATTGCGAAGGACTAGCTACGCAATCGTTACGCAGTCAGTCATCTCTGATACATGTACCGGTTCAAAAGCACATGTTAGAAGGGTCAAGCGTTCGGCATATTCAGCACGTCTCTCATTTTCGTTGCAAACAGCACTAAACGTGCGACGGGGGATATCTTATTGCTAAATTGCTGGTTGCGTGGTTGTAATAGATCCAGAATGGTCAAAAGTCTAGTTTATAGCATGAAACAGTATTGAAAAAATAGCATGATAATAAAACGGAATATAGTTTCATACTATTTTAATACAGTCTCATATTATATTTGAATACATGTCGTCTGCTCAGTGCAACAACGGTGTAATTGCCATTATGCCATAATGGCAGTTTCACCGTTATTGCACTAAGCAGACGATGTGTGTAACACAGTTTATTTAAATATACTCGACAGCAAAAGAAACGGAAAAAATCGTTATTCTTAAACTGAATGAAAAGAAATATGTTGAAATTAACAAATGTATTTTACATGTAAACTAGTAAGAAAGGGTCACTCAGGAAAGGCCACAATCCAAGAACGCAGCCGTCTCAAGTCACCTATAGAGAGTGACACGGAGGCACACATAAAAACGGACGACACATGAACAAACGACACAAAGCAAAATAACAGTTCAGACACTGCAAAAGAACAGCCACATTGAGACGGTCAGTAGTAAAACTACTGGGGGGTGGGGGGGGGGGGGTGGGAAGGGGTTCAACTCCGGAGTTTATGAAATTTCAACCCTCGCCCTCAGTTCCAGTACCGTATCAAACAAAATGACAATAACAAATTGATCCGCATGGAGACTTTCTAGCTCAACAGTGAGTCATGATAAAATACATAGTAAAATGGTATATGAATAAATTAATATTATCATGAATCGGGGTTGAGGACTCAACAACAATCCGACGTTAGAGCAGGAAAAAAACAAACAAAAAAAAAAAACAAACAAAAAAAAAAAAAAAAAAAACACCAGTTAGATCACGCAGGGTCGAACCCAGGAAATATCCGGATCCACCCATCCCGAATCAAAGGATTTAGGGTAGACCGTCATCAAAGAGTCCGGAGTCCGTTATACAGTTTGTTTTAAATGTAACATACATTCATTGAAATCAACAATTTTTTATTTTTAAACAGTTTAAGAGTACAATTTTCCACGTTTCTTTTTTTAATATAGGTTCGGATAGTGAAATGAAAAGCAGTATTATACTATGTGATAAATACAAGTGAAGGCAATGATCAGGAATCGATACAATTAACCCAAAGCTCCCATCAGAGACACCAAAGAGAAAAAAAACACAAACATGAAATAAACTAGACCTCTTGGAAACACCAACAGCGGAAAGCCAAAAGGACAGTTACTTTTCCCCAAAATGGCCAATTGGCTATCCAAAACAAGCAAAATAATATAAGCGATACACACACTCAAAGACAAACCATAAAAAATAAACCACGTCAGAAGAGCCGCCTTGAAACGGTCAGTGAAACGAATTCCTTGTGTGTGTGTGTGGGGGGGGGGGGGGGGTAAATCGATTTTACGCGGCCGCAATCCTCGCCTTTACTTCCGCCGCGATTTAGACAAATAATAATTTAGTTGTATCATGCTGTATTCTGTTGTAGTATTATGCCGTATTCAAATACGGTATGATATTAAAATTTAATTTATGTTATTGAATTCATATACCTTATTTACTCACCTATTAGACGGAAATTCCCACTTTAAAACAACCCTAGACATTTGGACACATCTTACGGATATTGATTTATATGTACAATAACATATGTTATTCCATTTTACCATGATACTACATTTGAATACAATTTAAAGCCATATAAATTTTGTATGATATTACATATTTCCGATATTATACATAATGCCCAGGCTTTTAAACTTCTTATCATACTTTGATAAGGAGAAGAGACAGTAGGCTCATACTCATACTCTTATACAAAGGTCTAAAAGATGATGTTCCTCGTGCGGCAACCTGTGGCGTTTATATTTCGCAATTTATTCGATTTGCCAGAGTGGCTAGTCATGTAACGGACTTCAATATTCGTAATAAATTGTTAACTGCTAAACTTCTTAATCAGGTCATCGGTATCATTAACTAGGCAAAGCCTTTCCTAAAGTGGGAGTTCCAAATCTGCACACGCACAGATTTTCTTGAAACTTCAGCTACTGTTTACTTGAGGTCTATCAACTATATATATGTATATATATAACTTTGTTACATTTGATATATATTACTATAGTTCTCAGGAGAGCTCCCTGAGGTAATCCCATGTAAAGGTCATACACACCGGGAACTTTTCATTCTTAAATCAACAGGTTTGATTATTTTCAAATTTTGTTGCTTTGATTGGCAACAGAACTCTATAAGGATTAATCTAATATGAAAAATGTAAATGTGTCTATGTCTTTTAATTTTTCCTGATTAATTTATTTGCAAAATTTCTTCAAAGTTTCATGAAAATTTATAAATATAAGATGTTCATCATACGTATTAGATGTGTTACTGATCTTGCCCCCCCCCCCCCCCCCACACACACCCAAGATATTAAATATAAAAAGTCAGAAACCGGTAACATTGTTTTTGATTGCTAGACATGTGTTCAGGTCTAATTTTGTGCTAAAATCAGTTGCAATATCAGAGGACAAGATTTTCTTAAAGTATATTTTTATTTTGTTTTATGACCATTTAGTGCCACCTTATCATACAAAGCTTAGTATTTGCATTTATGCAATAACAACCCACCCCTGCTCCCACCCCCATCTCCCACACCCCACAGAAGGAAATGAGAACATACATTAGCAACATATACAAGTTGTATCGAAACATTTTGAAGAGAAAAATAGAAATGCATTCATGCACTGTTCGTGATGATTGTTAGTGTTGACAGTATTGCAAAATTGATAATGTTGAAAAAATGTATTATGACATAATAGGAAAAAGACAAGGTGTACTTTTTGCCCTATTTGATTGGGTTATTTTGTACATCTTTAAACCCTGCAATACAAATATACTTGATGTCAGTAATACACAATGAAGAAATGAAGTATTGATTTTGCTAAATAAATCACATGCATAATCCTGTTTTATTCTTTAATTAATTTGTTGTTGTCACTTTCTTCTTTAAAATAAAACAGCAGTCAACAATTTGCCAACTGTGAAGGGACAAACTGATTTCCTGATTCGTTCTTATGATTGATCAGTCCATGTATTGATATTATTTTCTTACAACACTTGGACAAAGAGACTCACACTCCGCTCCACCACCAAAGGTTTAACGAGATCATGAAAAGCATTTTCTGTATATTTTTTTCTAGGTTCATTATAACATATGCAAAAGTGTAAGCTACAATGTTTTAGTCTTCAAAATAAATGCATAGCTAGTCACACTGGAACTTGTTGTACATTTGGCATTTTGCATATACTTCCCTAAATGAAACAGATGGAAGGCAAGTTGCTGTAACTAATTCATTTGACAGCTGATATTATATTTAGACGTTGTAATGTCATTCGCATATTTAGTCATATGTATGCAGTACTTGCCATCTATGTTAAGTTTTCTAGCTCTGTATTCATCAGTTTCACAAATGGCATGAATCAGCTGTTAGCTATAACACTAGCATATTTGCTGAACCAAAATCTGCAGTTGGCTTTTTATTTTTCTGCAGTACTGTTAGCATATGTACTGTTTGCTTTTTTCTTCGTCTGAAATCGTGTTGAACTGAAAGTCTTCTCTATTATATTAATTCGTGTTTCTAAAAATAACTGCATGTTTTCTGGATCATATTTAAAAATATATAACTAAATCATATTGTAACGGTTATGGATAAATTCCACTTCTACAGCCTTGCTGTAGGAGCCGGCTCCTTTAGCGACGCGGGTAGAGTGGATGGCTTTTTCACGGATATTGCGGTTAGTACCTGGATGGGTGACCGCGTGGACGACCCGGTACACGCTACATTGGTGGCAGCGGTGGGATAGAAAAAGTGCCGCTGGTTTGTTAAATATTCTCCACCCTCGGGTTTAACCTTGTGAGGCATGTGTGACTTCGGGACGAAGTCAAGAGATGAGGGGGAGAAATGTAACGGTTATGGATAAACACCACTTCTACAGCCTTGCTGTAGGAGCCGGCTCCTTTAGCGACATGGGTAGAGTGGTTGGCTTTTTCACGAAGTTAAGCAACGGATATTGCGGATAGTACCTGGATGTGTGACCGCGTTGCTTGACTTCGTGGACGACCCGGTACACGCTACAATATTTAAAAATATAATTTCCTTACACTGATTTGCACGGCAGGCGACAGTTGGTGCAATTGAAGTAGATTGTACTTTAGTTCAGGTTTTGTAGGGGCATTTTCAGAGTGACAAAAGAGCCAAAACAACAGTGTTGTCATCTTGCCTACAGTAATCTGTGTATACAGTGGTGCAAAAGATCGGAAAATATTGTCTGTGTTATCATGACATACCTTGCTCAACCATAATAATCATTACTCCTGGCCATTCAAGCAAGCTGTGTCATTCCAGAATGACTATCAGACTTCAAACTTTTTAAGTAGACTGCATCAGTTCAATACAAACTTATTACAGAGTCAAGCAAAATTGACTGTTTTTTTACTTGCCATTTCAACAAGCTTTGTCATACTAAATGCGAAAACGATTGCTTTGAATAAAAACTGATTGAAATATTAATAAATAGAAGTAGAGGCTATGATCAGGAATCGATACAATTAACCCACAGCTCCCTTCAGAGACACCAAAGGGAATGAAACACTAACATGAAACAACAGACCCTAATGGTATTTTCAATTGCGGAAAGCCAAAATGACATTTACTTTGCCACAAAATGGCCAATAGGTTATCCAAAATAAAATAATATAAGCAACACAAACACCCAAAGACAAACCATAACAAAAATAAACCGCGACAGAAGAACCGCCTTGCCATATGGCCATTTTGTGGGAAAGTAACTGTCCATATGGCCTTCCTTTGTTTAGGTTTCCATTATGGTCTGGTCGCTTAATGTTTTGTATTTCTTTCCCTTTGGTGTCTTTTATGGATGGAGTAAGTTAATTGTATCAATTCCTGATCTTTGTTTTACTTCTACTTTGGAACGGTCAGCAGAAACGAATTCCACTTTGGGGCTTAAATCGATTTTACGTGGCCACAATCCTCGCCCTTACTTCCGTCGTGATTTAGACAAATAATTTGTTCAGTCCGCATGAAGGTCATCTAACTCATTAGTGCAACGTCTCCGTGAACACAAAAATCAAACAACCACAGAGATAAAACAATGGTGAGGACTCGACAGCAAGAAACCACTGAAATGCTGGAGCAAACGAAAACCAACAGATAGACTCCGATGGGCCCGACCAGAGACAGAGCATCAGGCACCAACCAACATTACATTGAATTAGATCTGTCTAATTCTCAGTAAAATAGAAGTGGAGGCAATGATCAGGAATCGATACAATTAACCCACAACTCCCATCAGAGACACCAAAGGGAAAGGAACACAAACATGAAACAACAGACCCTAATGGGAACATCAATAGCGGAAAGCCAAAAGGACAGTTACTTTCCCACAAAATGACCAATAGGCTAGCCAAAATAAAATCATATAAGCGACACAAACACCCAAAGACAAGTCATAAATGAATTGTGTTTTTTGGTTAAAAGCTCGAAATGAATTGTGTTTTTTGGTGTTCCTCAGGGTACCATAATTGATACAAATGCTGATTATATGTGCTTATATTATACACCATCAAGGTTTAAACATACGTATATTCATGTTTATATATACTGGCGAGGAATTGCTCGATAAAGTCAAACCATATTGTTTGAAAAAAAATCTGACCATGAATATTCAATGTCCAAATGCAATATGTTACCGGTTTCAGATTTACAAGACAGTTTTACAAAATGTTCTACACATATATGGATATATTTCATATTAAAATGACGGGGTGACAAGAATTGCGACAGTGTGAAATCAAAAGTCAAACATACTTCAAAAGATTTTATGGCTGTGAAGTCCAGGGTCTCCTCCATATGAAATTGAGCCTGGTCCATGGTAGATTTTTAATGAAAACAGATATAAGAGTGAAATCGCTATATAATGAACAGTCATTTACCAGGCAGTAATTATGCACAATGTGATGGAAATCTGTGCGTGAGCAGAACCGTATGGCAATTTACTGTAGGCTGGAACCCCCACCCCCTTTAAAAGACTTCATTCCTATTAAATTTCAAAATTCAAAGTTGGACTTAAATCTCTTCTGCAACAAGGTCTATCGGAACTCGAATTTTATGGTGACTTAGTAAATTCAGAAAAAAATATATACTTGACTTCAGCACCAATTTCCTAAAATCATTCTTCGGTATAAATTATTGGATACAACATAAATGTTATACGACAGACTGCATGCATGGTAGTTAACCCAATCACGGTTTACAACTTTGCTTCTTTCTTTAATTGCAGACCGGTGGGTCAGGCCTCAGATTCTATGACGGTTCCAGCGTAAAAGCTTACTGAGGAGTAGAATTTAATGTTATGTAATATTGGTTGGTGCCTGGTGCTCTGTCTTTGCTCGGGCTCATCGGAGTCTAACTGTTGGTTTTCTTTTGCTCCGGCATTTCAGTGGTCTCTTGCTGTCGAGTCCTCACCATTGTTTCATCCCTCTGGTTGTTCGATTTTTGTGTTCCCGGAGATGTTGCACTGATGAGTTAGGAGGCCTTCATGCGGACTTAACAAATTATTTGTCTGAATCGCGACGGAAGTAAGGGCGAGCATTGCGGCCGTGTAAAATCGATTTAAGCCCCCCCCCCCATGTGAAAAATTTTTCACTGACCGTTCCAAGGCTGTCCTTCTGTCGTGGTTTATTTTTGTTATGGTTTGCCTGTGAGTATGTAGTAACTGTCCTTTTAGCTTTCTGCTATTGACAATTCCCTTAGGGTCTAGCTATTTCATGTTTGTATTTCTTTCCCTTTGACATCTATGATGGGAGCTGTGGGTTAATTGTATCGATTCCTGATCATTGCATTCACTTCTATTCTACCAGCAATCCAACAGTTGACCTGATGTAAGAATAACATAGATTACAGCCCATTTAATACAATATTATGCAGATAACTAGAAAGAAAACCAACAAACTGAAGCTTCTTACACCTTAGAGAGAACGATCCTCAAGAATTTGGGCTCCATTAAATACCTTGGTGTGACAATCACACACGATTTGAGATGGAATACAGACATTAGCAACATGTGTAGTAAGGCAAATAGAACACTTGGTTTCCTGAGGCGAACTCTTCATCAATGTCCTCGGGATGTAAAAGAGGCAGCATATATAGAGCATGTTCGCCCAATCTTGGAATATGGTAGTTGTATCTGGGACCTCAGTTGTGAGATCCTTAAAAAGAAATCGAAAAATAAGTTCTGAATAGTTAGATCTTTTTGGAAGCAAAGAATACACCAAATAAACGAAAATAGCAGACTCGGTTTTAATGAGTCTGTTCATGACCAGTACTGAAATGTGCAAAATAGAAGTGAATGAAATGATTAGGAATCGATAAATTAACCCACAGCTCCCATCAGAGACACAAAAGGGAAAGAAAAACAAACATGAGACAACTAGACCCTAATGGAAACATAATAGCGGAAAACCAAAAAGACTGTTAACACCGGCCACGTACTCTAGCGCCGTCGTAAGCAAAACTCTGTTTTCTAAATGATTCTATATGAACGCAATAATCCCAATGGACCAGAAAATATAATCTGCACTATGATGATGTACGGGGAGACTTTTTTACGGCCGCCACAATGATTTTATCATATAGATCAAAATAAGACATTGTATTGAGTTTGATGCCAATATTAATCCTGTGGTTGGATTTTAGGCCAGTAAATTATTTGTATTTGTACTGATGTCATAAAAACAGCAAACCAAAAATAAAAGCTAACATTTTGGCAAACTAATATTCTTGCGATGCCGATCAGAGGGTTAAACATTGCTTGCGACAGTAACAAGCTAAAACAATTCGCGATTTTTGCTAATACTTTTACCCCCATATTTAACTTACTGATTTCTTCATTCACACATTCTGACAGAAACATCAAGCGTCCTTTGCTTAATCTTGACGCATACCAATCAGACCTATTAATCCGTTATTCGGAGGAAGCCTAATGTGGGGAAAGATAAATTTTCTCCTGTGAATCGTAGAGCAGTTGTGAATGTGATGATCTTAAGAAATATTAAAAACTTTAAAATCAAAACATTAGGAAATTGTTTCTGTACTTCGGACGTCTATTTCTCGTTTGAAATAGATATGAATGAACAAATTATAGTATGGAGCTAAATTTTTGCACTAGTATGGGATAGAACAGAATGAACTATACAAGTATCTAGAAGAAGAAAAATCTTTTGAGCACAAATGGAGAAGAAATGAAAACATCATTGTTTTCTAAATGATCTCCAGTAAAACTTATATTTATCTTGTTATCAATTACATGCCTTCATTTTAGTTTTAACCCGCACAACACCTCAATGATCTCCAAGACATCTGCACCCTCGAACTTAAATGACATGGAAAAGGGTCATTCAATAAATAATAAGCTTTGTTGAAGTTCGCTCGTTAATTTTCATGTTTTTTTTTTCTGTCAGTTCATTTTCATCAAATTTTGCTTGACTATTTTACTACCCTTTTATTCATTATCTTGCTATTTATAGAAACATAATCGGTTCAAGTCGTTTACATTCTCGAACTTCGGTCATCCCAGTATATGTTTCTAGCAGAAATAAGAAAACAAAACTATACCCTTGTAAACCCCAGTTTTACTATATAAAAATAGATAGGCGTGTTTTCGTGAAGAATGGCGGGGTTTAAAAATAGTTTGAAAACTAACTCAATTCACACATGCACCACATGCCATTTTTATATTAATGAATGTTCGGTCCTGAGAAGCTGCTGTGTCATTTCTTCATGTAGTTAATAGTAAAGAAGTCTCTCTCTCTCTCTCTCTCTCTCTCTCTCACAATGATCAGGAAGCATTTATATGTTTTTGGCACGATGCATTTGCTATTTGCTTGCAATATATTACAGCATGTGTAATTGAGTGGAAAGATTCTCCACATTGTCTATTCAAAAAGTGAACACTTCCGTGTCCTATCAACGGAACTAATCGTGCGGGACCTGTTTCAGTGATCCCATTTTCTTACACTTAGACTTGTGAGTCAGTCTCATAAGAAAGTCACAATTCGGAAAAAACTAAGAGGAATAAAAGACTGAGCGAATAAAAGACCGTTGAAAGCACGTTTTATCAACATAGCTAAGTGATTTACATTAAAAGGTAAGGACTATCGTTAAACTTTATTTATTTATTTATAGAAGCCTCCGTTAGTGGTTATGCTACTCGCCTTGTAAACCAGGGGTCGCAGGATCGATCTCGGGCTTCCATAGACTTTCGGATGAGTCTTTAAACCGATGTCCCGTCTCCATATGAGCTTAGCTGTTGCTGAGACGTAAAACTGAAACACTCATTTATTTATTTTTGATTCGAGAAAGAACAGATATGAACCGTAGATTCCTTAATTTTTCCCAAATCCATCTGTATTTTTTTTATTTTTATTGTATTTTGGTGGATTTTTAATGTAACAGTTTAGATGTAAAACTGAAAATACAATTTGAATCAAAACGCCATGACTATGGCATCGTTTTCGGTCTTTATTTATGATTTTTTAAATGTCGCACATAACCACTTTTGCCTAAATCCAACCGCAGCTTGTCCAGTTTACTTTTTTTGGTTCACTTTTTTTCAGATTTTATAATGTTTTTACTGTTGCAGACGAACCTGAATGCCATAGCAATTTTATTGTTTTATGCTTGATTTATGACTTCTATGATTCCGCACATTACATTTTCCCAAATTCCCACAGTAAAAAATGTCGAAATCCATGGTGTTTTCTTGCTTCAACATTGATTTTGGTAGATTTTTATCACGCTTTATTTGCGCTTCCATCTTGCGTTAGGGAGATTCAATAGCACGTAATGAGCGAAAATATCGCATATCAGATCCCGTTAAGTTATTAATATTAGCCTTAACCACTCTCTTGGCTTATTTAGCAGACGACAAATTTAGATATTTTCCTTATTATTTTTTAAGAACAGAGGATTTGACATATCATGCAATTATCTCCTAATCCCCCCAAAAACAGAACTTGGCATCTCATGCAACTTGTCTTTTTAGGAGACAATTTGCATAAAATGTCAGATCCTGTTGTTTTTTTTAAGTAAAAGAAGAATATTCAAAATGTCGTCTGCTGAAAAACATACCCAGACTTCAAAGCTGTTATGATGAACAATGGAACTCCGTTAATTTTTCAAAAAATATAGATTCAGTGTTTGGGGCTTATCGTGGCAATTTCTAATGAGTACCGTAAACTAGGTTGGTAAATGAAGAGTTGACATAATTTTTATCTGAAATAAAATTGCGCCAGCGCACGACAAAACCTACAATAAGACATGTGCGCCCACCGAAGACTTAGATCAGCCTACGCATCCATATAGTCTAACCAGAGACTTCTCTTGTTGCATGGAGGAGCATTGGGCCCTTTGCTGTCCTTAGAGCGCACAACGAAGACTCTGATCAGACTGCGCGGATGCGCAGGCTGATCTGAGTCTTCGTTGGGCGCACACGTCTTAATGTTGGTTTTGTCGTGCGGTGGCTCATATTTCTTTCTCGTATCTATGAAAGGTAGAGCACTTTAATGTATAGGTATGTTTTTTTTCTCATAATCTGTGTTAGGGTCATATAAAATGTTTTGAGATTTTCGTTAATAGCATAACACAAACACACTATCTATCTATCTATCTATCTATCTATCTATCTATCTATCTATCTATCTATCTATCTATCTATCTATCTATCTATCTATCTATCTATCTATCCAGGATGCCCAGTAACATTAGTAGAAACTACTATACATCAAAACAAAAAACCTGGGGATTAATAACCGATGGCGTGTGTCGATGGCAATCACCGCATTGAATTACCATTCCAATGATTAAAATAAATAAATAAATAAATAAATAAATAAATAACTGATTTTTTTCAGTTACTTTCTTCGAGTACAAGCTTGGCCACGACTTTCTATCACTTTCGTTTGCGCGATATCTTTAACTGTCCTTTTGGCTTTCCGCTAGTGATGTTTCCATAAGGGTCTGTTTGTTTCGTGGGTTAATTGCATCGATTCCTGATAATTGCCTTCACTTCTATCTTCTTAAAATAAAGAACAAGAAAATATTTGTTCTGTATATTTCAGAATATGTTATTTTTAATTATGTCCTCCCACCGGACATGTTGTTTTCGGTGCGGACCCCGTTGGCATCAGCGCAGCCTGTTTGAAGCACTATATCTGTGGATGGAGTTTGACCAAACTTACATAGACACATCACTATGATGGGGGAAAACAGTCATTAGGTCATGATGACCTTGACTCCATTTTCAAGGTCACAACGACCCAAAAACTGTCATTTTTGGGCCAAAACTGGCTTGTATGCACTCTATCTGATTAACATATTGAGTAAACTTAGATTTGATTAGATTTTGGTGACCTTGACCTCATTTTCAAGGTCACAGCGACCCCCAGACAGCCATTTTTTTGGCCAAAATGGCTTGTCTGCACTCTATCTCATTAACGAATTGAGTAATTTTAGTCAAACTTGGTATAATGTCTCATTAACAAATTGAGTAATTTTAGTCAAACTTGGTACAATATATCATTACAGCATACTGCAGATTTGATTAGATTTTAGTGACCTTGACCTCATTTTCAAGGTCACAGCGACCCCCCCCCACAAAAAACAGTCATTTTGTGGGCCAAAAATGGCTGGTATGCACTCTATCTCATTAACAAATTGACTGATTTTCATCAATCTTGGTACAATGTATCGTTACAAATACAACACAGATTTGATTAGATTATGGTGACCTTGACCCCATTTTGAAGGTCACAGCGACCCCAAAACTGCCATTTTGGGGCCAAAGAATGTAAATGCTTAATCCATGAAATAAAACGAAAAACGAGAAGCATAACACTGGGAATTGTTAATAGTTTATGCTGTGTTTTAACAAAAACAAAAAACAAAAAAAAAAAAAAAAAAAAACAACAAAAAAAAAAACAACAACAAAAAACAACAACAACAACAACAACATGTTCTTCGGATCTACAAGCTGCCAAACTAATTTTGGCAAACTAACATTAGGTAAACACAAATAACTGAACAAATGATTCACTTGTCATGTACGTTATTAGCATTAGCGGTAAATCGAACAGTGTTATACCCCAACTCGACAATTCAATAAGAATTTAAACAAAACAAAGTAACAAACATAAAACATAAAAATAATCACAGCAAACATGAACATATAACACATTTAAAATGGCTGAGCCGGGACAAACTTTGCTTCTGATTTATCATTAGCTTGCCATATTGTATATTTCCTTTTCTACAGCGTTGCTTTGGTGCTATGAATATGGCATAACGCACAATAGTCCGGGATTTGAGACCAGATTTCGATAAATTTAATGCACCCAAAATTCTCACGCTTTGTTTGTGCTGTTTCATTGAGATAGAAGCCTAATCCATGTGACATGTGATTATTTAGCAGATCTGGTGGGGAAAAGGGGTTGAAAATTCTGTGAGTTTACACCCACCCCCACGCGAATGGAATGGTTGGATTAAGTTTAGTTATGTGTAGATTGCGCTTACAACTGAATCTTGATTTATTGCATCAGCCAAAATATTTGTCATTACTCGAAGATACCAAAATTCATGATATGACGTAACTACATCCGGTGTTTCCATAAATTTTGACCATTGGAATTTTACCCCCAGAAATTTGGTAAATTTTACACTATTTTTGCGCTAAAGGATTTTTAGTATTTTTTTTTAACAATTTCTTTTCCGTCAGTATGCAGGACGGTTATTTTTGCACATGCATGTGAAACTTGATGAATCTGTGTCAATCTGGACATGAACAAGGGAGTCAGATACTTATCTACCCTTTTGCTGTTTTTTCCTGCTGTGTCACAGATCGTGATAAAAAACTCATATTAAATTATCAAAACATACATAAAATAAATTATTTTACTGGCTGGTCACAGATGTATCATAACAGGGGCCAACAGATATATTTTTTGAAAAATTACTGATGACCATTTCCTTCTGGTTTTTATTTAGTGAGGTGAATATACATCACCAAGCATATTTTTCAGCGATGAACTATCAAGTGATTCTCTAAACTGGTGACTTGAATCTATCAACATTTAATAAATACATTGTATATTTCAAGATTCATTATCCAAAGTTTCCAGTTTGTGCTGAAGGCTCCCAAACTAACATCGACATTTTTATATTTTAAACACGTAAATGTTACTTGCCACTACAAGGTCTCTATTGAAATCTTACTGGGTACCTTATTATCTGGTAAGTCGCACGATTAAAAATAAATAGTAACCGAGCTTTAATGTAATGTAAAGCCACCACTTAAACATTCTTCCTTCTTCCCTTTTCCCTGAGTATTGGTATAACTTGTAAATGTCCATCTTAAGATGTCACCTCCACTTACTTTCTACCTTTTCATTGGATAACCTGCCTTCGATAACCTTGTCCCTCTATTCGCCATTAGCTCTTAATTATCCTGTGTCTCTTGTCACACATTACGATAACTCACCCGTGCGACATAGTGCATTTTTTCACATCTCCAATTTGGCTATTTTTCTGATGAAAATCCTTGATATGTTTGTTATAAATGTTCAATTATAGGTTGAGGGTGCTCGTTATTACCGCATCAGGCGGTTCTAACGAGTATCCACAACCTATGTCTTGTGACAGAAATAAGAAAAATAATGTTTACCCCGTAAACCCCAGTTTTCTCTATATAAAGTTGGATTTAGGGGTCTTCATTTCACGGACTTGTTCATGTGATGCACTGATTAACTTGTTCTTCGACTACTTTTATACTAGTTCCTTTAACTGATATTTGCCCCATATATTGATTGATTTTCTTGTCCTTTGGGAGCAATGATTCCATTGTGTAATTTTGAAAATATCTGAGGGTCACTGATGAGGCCTAATTGGCCGAAACTAGCTAGTCTGGCCCAGAAAACACGTACACGCCTTATTTTTCAGTTCTGTGGTGTATTCCTTGCTTCCAAGGGATAACCCTTTTATAGAACATATTTAACTTCACTTCAGCTGGTGTGTGGGAATGTGTGGCGGCGGTAAAACGTCCCCCAGCCCTACATCATAGTGTAGATTATATTTTCTTGTCCTTTGGGATCATTGATTCCATTGCGGAATTTTGAAAATATTTGAGGGACACTGACGAGGCCTAATTGGCCGAAACTAGCTAGTCTGGCCCAGAAAAAACGTACACTCCTTATTTTTCAGTCCTGTGGTGTATTCCTTGCTTTCAAGGGATAACCCTTTTACAGGCACGTCCACCGTTGTTGGTCATTTTGTGTCTTCTCCCTTAGAAAAGCGATATAAGAGATAGTAGAGCAGATGGAAGTGAGGGACAGAGGAGAAAGAGGACAATACATTTATAAGTGCAGAAACAGAAGAAATAACAGTATTCCCCCTCTACCATTACCTGCAGCAAGAACAGCAGGTCTTGTCCAGCTGTAAGCCAATATCAGTTGGACGCCCTATTGACGCAAGGTAAACGTCATCTTTGCCTCACCCAACCACCCCAATTGTCCCATACAGATTTGCCAAAAGGGCTTCCGTGTCAAGCCATCAGGAGTTATCATGATTTGACAAACAGAGTGTAGGCATTGATCAGGAACCTATACAAAATACTTCGCACCTCCCATTCAAAACACCAAAATGAAACGTCACGAATGGAAAGCCAGAAGGACAGTTATCTCCCCACATGGCCAAGCAGCTATCCAAAATAAAAACGGCATTAGCAATACATACATCTTAAAGACCAACTATAAAAATAAGAAACCACAACAGAAGGACCGCCTTGGAATGGGGTCAGTAGGAAGTTTTACGGATGTTGGGGTTTGGGGTGGACACTTTAATTGATTTAAGGTGGCCTCAATCCTCACTCTTGGTTGTCTTGGTTAAAACCCATTAGTTGTTCAGTCTGCATGATGGATTTCTAGCTCATTAATGCAACATCTCCGCGAACATAAAATCAAACGAATAAGGAGATGAGACAACGACGAGGACTCAACAGCATGGATTAGCTAGAATGCTGCAGGAAAGGAAACCCATAGTTAGGCTCCGATTAGCCCTACCAGAGACAGAGCATCAGTCACCTATCTTCAGGCGTTCTGGTGGAAATGCATTCGTACTTATGAAAGGAACTGAATGAAAGGTTAACTTAAGGTTGACACCTTATAGGTCAGATATTTTGAACAGGGGCGATGTTTGGCATAATAAATGTAACGATTCCTATGTAAATCAAGCTTCTTTTTCTACACTTTTGTCAAGAAGGGTGGGAACATCGGGTTCAACACAAACTCTCGACTGACCTTTTCTGCATCTTCATGTAACTTGGTCACCACAATTTGCGCATGTTTGCCAAAAGATCAACCAAAACCAGAGTCATTCAATCAGCAAATAAGCTGAAGTATATCAAATCCGCAGTTGGATGCTGATATTTAAATTTAGTAGAGTATCTTTTTTCTGCAGCAAATTAATGGTACCTATAAAACACTTATGTAAAATCGTCGTTCTACCATGCAAATACTATAAAATGTTTCTTTTTTGTTGACAGTCAAATTTCGCAGACCTTCAGTCAAAAGGAGGCTGGATTGTTCAGAGGCGTAGACTGATTAAAGTACGTCTTTCCTTCAATTATGAAATACTGGACGAAATTCTGCCAACCCTTTGAAAAAAGACTAAAATAGGGTCGCGTTGTTAAATTCACTGAACATTGTCGTCTTTTGAGAGGTATTGCTGTCATGGTAACTTCATACCAAACTACCACTGGTTATCGAAAAAATGGTTTATGAAGGCTGGAAAATGCAGCTAAGCAATAAGCGCAATCAGTAAAGCAGAGAACTGTGGCTGCTGTATCATGACAACGCCAATTAAATATGGTTTATGCTTGCCATCAAGCTTACGCTACTTTTAATATCTAACCTGAACACAAAGTTATAAACAAGCAGCCCATGGGAAACTACGCTCACCAGAGCTCAAATGGGCATAAATTATCCCACGCTTGGTGGCCATTTATTTTAATCGACCATAATGGTTTAGAAGAGGCCAATCGCAGGACCATTGCTGCCAAATTATTTTTAAATTAACCATTGTTTTTTGTTCCCTTCACATACATTATGGTCAGCTTTGAACAATCTCAGTAGGTCTAAAGTCCAAAATGTTGCATACCAAGGTCTTGTATTTCCTGAGATGCAAAATTCAAAATCACTTTTGGCCCATTAGCGTCGTTGACAGTTGGCGTCGTTGTCGCATCTCCTTATTGGTGTGACAATCACACAGATCCCTCAAACAAACTTTGATTTCTCGACCACACTGATGCAGTATATGTAATTTGGTATCGGGTAGCACAGTAGTTTTGGAAAAAATAGAAATGTGTAATCTTATGGCCCCAGGATCATTTAGCTGGCTGCAAATATCAACTCTGATGTCATAAGCTGCAACAGAACCATAAAATCCTGTGTTTGTCATACAAAACCCTAAGTGATCGTATGTGACCTTGACGTAAGAAAGGTCAAGGTCAACCAAATGTCATCATGTGAACAAATGTGAAAGGGACTGGGTCCCAAATATTGTATATCAAGTTTCATGGTCATCGGTCTATTGGTTCCTGGGAACGGGCGATTTCAAAGGTTTTTACCATATATGGGCATGGTAGACATTTTGATCATGTGACCCAGACATTCAGAATATATGTTTGTGCTTCCACCCAATGGCGGCTTCACATGTAATTTGGTTGCAATCGGCCTTGTTGTTTCAGAGAAGATGTCGTTTGGATTTGTTTGGATGTTCAAATGAGAAAAGAGGGTAGGTACATTTATCTCCCCTTCTTATGTCTTTTTCCCCACTTTTTTGATTTTCTAACTCCATTTTCAAGATGCTGAGAGACCTCTCAATAAATTCATATCATAGTTAAGTGTGAGAAAATAAGGTGCATTAAACTCCTTAAATACGTGTGCTACGAATTTCAAATCCCCGACTACAAACCATCCAATCTATAACGATATAATTTCAGTTCTGGAAAGGTTAATGTGTGTCTTCCATAAACACAACTATACATAGCGAAATATAACCAGTAAACAATTCACGATAAGAATCATTTTTTTTTGGCGGGGGACTTGATATTTTGTAACAAAAAACAAAACCACATAACGTTAAAATACAAACAATTCCGGGTAAAATATTTAACAAATGGCCTAAAACTGAAACACATATGATGTCTTACGTATGTTTGCAGTCAAAATAGACAGACAAGCAGTGTATTTGCAACATAGTTTGAATTCTTCAATTCTGTCGGCCATCTTGGATTCCTTCTTGATTTCTTGGAAATATCCAAGGGTGACAAGATGCCATCAAGTAGAATCTTCATGTAGAAGGTCTCGGCTTTCACAATATATCAAAACACTTTGACTGCACTCCAAAACCAGACCCAGTGAAACTTCTGCCGGACGGTTCAGTGTTTTCACATCTACGTCGTCAAACATGCTATTATCAACGCAATGCTGATTACACGTGTAAGGAATTTCCTTGACACTATGTTTCTTCCGATTCCTGTAATACTACTCAAGATAATGATAAAAAGGCTGACATACATTAACCCATTTAGTACCAGACACCCCAAAACGGGTAGTTGGCAAGCAGCGCAGGCCAAGATCAGACGCCGCAGAACGCGGCGTCTGATCAGGGTCGACACTGTTTGCAAAAGGTTAAGTGATTTCCCGAATAAATTTTGAAGAAAAAAAAAACTTTCGGTGATACAAGGTAATTCAAAATAAACATTACGTGGTATTTTTTATATCGATATGTTCCTTTAGCTATGTAAAATCGCAGTCTTCAATAGGCTTTTTAAGTTTTGATGCAATATTAACAAAATAGTCATTAAATGTATCTGCTATCTTTTTTGTCTGTGATTAAGTTGTCATCTATGTTAAGTTTAAAACATTCAGTATCATCTCTTTTCTTGTCTAATGCTCCGAATTCTTTTAAACAAGAGGCCCATGGGCCACAATGCTCACCAGAGCTCAGGGGGCCACTCCCCACTGGCAGCAATGTATTTTAATTAACCATGGAAGCCCTGCACCCAAGGCTGCTACAGATAAAATTTGGACTCAATCAGACTAGTGGCTTCAGAGGTCTGATGTCGCTTGAAGACAACAGATGACAATTGACAATTTCCCATCTGTGGCAACAAATAGGCCAAAAAGAACATTATTAAAGGAGCATTTCTATGATAGTTTGACAAAATATCTTGAGAGGCATTAATGTCATTTTTCAATTTTCCCCATTATAAGTCAATGGAAACTCTTAACTTGCCATAGCAAACAAACCAAAGAGCCAAATTTCATAAACCAGAGCTCAGGTGGGCACTGCCCAATTGAGCCCTAACTGGTGTCACTAAAAATGGTCTTATAAAAAGGAACAGAGACATATATGGTTTAGCGGTGGGGATATGTATGGTTCCTGAGACGTAAGGCCTTTTAAGCAACGGAGGGATTCCGGCATGGCAGATCCCAGAAAAGCCCAAGATTGTTGTCACTGAATATGTCTTATCATAAAGATCAAGAATATATATGGTTAAATGGTGGGAATCTGAACGGTTTCTGAGATATGAGGCCCTTTTATGAAGTGGAAGGGAGATAAATGGCCCATGCGGACCCCATCCAAGACAGGGTTGACTGAATGTGTCTAATAACAATGAACAAGAATACATGTGATTATAGGATGGGGATTTGAATGGTTTCTGAGATATATGGCCTATTATTAAGTGGAGTCTTACCATCAGGAACAAGAATATATATGGTTTAGGGGCGGGGATCTGAACTGTTTCTGAGATATATGGATTTTAATGAAGTAAAGGGGTGGGGTATGGCCCATTGGCACCCTGGGGGGACCCCCATGCTGGTGTCACTGTTTGCGTCTTATCATAAGGAACAAGAATATATATGGTTTAGGGGTGGGCTCTGAACAGTTTCTCAGATATATGGTCTTTTGTAAAGTCGAAGGGTGGAGTATGGCCCGGGCGCACCTTGGGTGACCCCTAGGTTGGTGTCACTGAATGTGTCTTATCATAAGGAACAAGAATATATATGGTTTTGGGGTGGGAATCTGTAAGGTTTCTGGAATATTTAGCCTTTTATGAAGTGGAGGGGATTGGACATGGCCCCCGCACACCCTGGGGAGCCCCAGGTTGGTGTCACTGAGTCCATCTTATCACAAGGAACAAGAATATATATGGTTTAGGGATGGGGATCTCAATGGTTTCTGAGATAAATGGCATTTTATGAAGTGGAGGGGGTGGGGCATTTCCCCGGCACATCCCGGGGGACCCCCAGGTTGGTGTCACTTAATGCATCTTAGCTTAAGGAACAAGAATATATATAGTTTAGAGGTGGGGATATGAATGGTTTCTGAGATAAATGGCATTTTATGAAATAGAGGGGGCAGGGCATGTCCCCGGCACATCTGGGGGGACCCCAGGTTGGTGTCACTTAATGCATCTTATCATAAGGAAGAACAATATATATGGTTTAGGGGTTGGGATCTGTAAGGTTTCTGAGATATAAGGCATTTTATGAAGTGGATGGGGGGGGGGGGCATGGCCCCGGCACAGCCTAGGGAACCCCCAGGTTGTCATAAAAGCATATGGCTGAGAGAAGTTTATTCAAGGAACATGTCTATGTAAGTTTTGTCAAAATATCTGCAATGACTTGGCAGTAAATGCAATTTTTCAGTTTTCCCAATTATAAGTCAATGGAAACTCTAAGTTGCCATAGCAACAAAACTAAAAGGCCAAATTTCATAAAAAACACAAAACCTGTAAAGGCAAATATGGTGAATATTTTCATAAAGTCTCAGCCTCCTAGAGCGTATGGTGTCTGAGGAGATGATTTTTTAAGTATTTTTTTTTCTATTTTTTGCATTTTGGTTTCC
This sequence comes from Lucinisca nassula, assembly GCA_963580285.1. Lineage (NCBI taxonomy): Eukaryota > Metazoa > Mollusca > Bivalvia > Lucinida > Lucinidae > Lucinisca > Lucinisca nassula. Next base: position 135,368,538 of record OY757015.1, read on the forward strand.
ATGGCAACCGATAAAAATGAGCAGAAGGCCTAAAATCATACGGCAGATAGTAGATTGCCTATGGAACATTTCTATAAAAGTTTTGTCAAAATATCTGCAGAGGCTTGGCAGTAAATGCCATTTTTCAATTTTCCCCATTATAAGTCTATGGAAACTACAAGTTGCCATAGCAACCAAACTAATGAGCCGATTTTCATAAAAACACATCCCCCAGCCCAAGGATGCTACAGTTAAAATTTGGGCCCAATCGGCCCAGTGGTTTCAGAGGAGATGTCGTTTGAAAGTGTTGACGCCAGACGACGCAGACGACGACAAAGACGACGGACAACTGCCTATCCTATAAGCTCCCCCGGAGCCTTCGGCTCTGGTGAGCTAAAAAGTCAAAAACCGTCTTTGGATCGTCCTTACCTACCTGAGTCTTGGATTTGTATGATGACTGTTTTGAATTTTGAGCCTTCCTTGTTAATAATAATAATAATAATAATAATAATAATAATAATAATAATAATAATAATAAACTTCAATTGAGATGACAGTTGGCCACAACAGATTGTCGCATTTATAATTTATGATCAAGCATATGATTTGGTGGATAGTGTTTTCACGGGCACATTTTTGGTTCGATATATATTCAAATCTTGTACACTCTATGGTTTTCAGTTCCGTGTTGTAGTCCTTGCTTCAAAAGGATAACCTTTTTTTCCAGAACATTGTATTTGCAAAATGGAGCCACCAAGATCATCAGAGAAACCTGGAAGAAGTTCAGGGCAGTATAGGTCAAAGGTAGCTGCAGACTCAATGTCACAACCTTTAAGGCCCCCACCACCAAGTAGCGTAACAACTGTTATTGATCTTAGGTCATTACAACGATGTCATGATGAAGCTAACAAACTCATTGAAAAAGGTTTAATATGTGATGAAGAGGGAAAGGCAGACGAGGCAAAGTTATTGTATGTGAATGGTTTAAGAGAAGTAAATAGGGGTCTTGCAGTGAATTGTGAGAACTTATCTGGCACGGATGAGCAAAAGGACGCTGCAAAGTCAATACAGCAAAACCTCCACAAAACAAAATTACAAGCAGAGTTCAGGCTGCAGTCATTGCAAGACAAGACAATAAATCCGCAAGCACTGGAATCGGTTGAGCTCCCATCATTTGAAGGCTCGCTTTCTAGCCCCATTGAAACGAGTAATGAGTTTGAAACCTTAGGAGACAGCATATTGTCAGAACTGTCAGAAACTGATAGCAGTTTAGTTGCAAATGCTGAGGAAATATTTTCAATCCCTGAAGGTGTTCAGATATTCTTTATCACACCAGAGGGTTATGTCAGTGCCCAACCCCAAGCAAGTGCGCTTAAAATATTTAAATTTACAGACCAAGATACGACTGCCTCTGATACCGAGAGACCTCAAGCCCTCCTTCAGATTGGAAGCTGGATGTATCCAATGTTTTCGGGTGCCACACCAGTGTTACAGTCCGACTATGGAGCTTACATATTTCCTGATTTGTCCACAGCAGGTAAGTGTGCCATAATTGCCAAGCAATAGTGTAAAGCACTTACAAATGGAATAACAGCTAATTGGATAAGATAAAAATTGTGAAAATTAACTTTGTTCATTAAAAGGAGGCTGAAAATTGGAATGAACATTTGCACACAAGAATATGAACCAACAGTCAAGTTCATTCTTGAGTCCCTAGAATTTTTTTTCAACAGGTCCGTATAACAAATATTTAAGGATTATTTAGGTCTACTTTTCTTAGATAATCTTGAAAAATGTATGATGTGCGTACGCTTAACCATCGCCTAGGATCTAGCGATTCTAATGAGTACCACAAAACATCTAGATTTGCCTTATTCGTTTTTATTACCACATTACCAAGTTCTGTAAAACTTGTCATTGTAGCCACTGTTAAGCAAGAACCCTGTCTAAAGCAAGTATACCTTCAGTTCCCGAAAAAGGAAAATGCATTAAAACAACCTGTATTAAGCAAGCACCTGCCTTTGATCATCCCTTAGGTGCTTGCTAAATACAGGTTGGACTTTGTTTAACCTTCATTGGTTTGAACTGCCGTTCTCTAGAACAATTTTATGGTACTATACAGTCGAACTTCGATGGCTCGAACCCCTTTGGGACCATGAAAATTTATTCGAGACAGCGGTAGTTCGAGCCACTGAAGGTCACTGCCAAGAGGCATAACGAGATACTTTTGAACATCTTTCGATGTTAGATAATGAAAATGTTTGCTGTGCGTACTCATTAGAATCGCCTCACCGAGGCGATTCTAATGAGTACACACAGCACACATTTGCAAGATAAAAGACTAAAATTTCCTTAATCATCTCCCACCATTTCTTATCTTGAGGATTTCCCTAGGGGCTCAAGTACGAGTTCGACCCAGCCATGGGAAACGAGTCATCGGTGTTCGAGCAATCGAAGTGCTACTGTAGGTGGTCATTATAGAAAACCTGACGTCAGCGTTCTCAGACATTTGGCTTTTCTGTGCTGACACAGCTGGTCCTTTTTCACAAGTAGTACACTTTTGGGGTCTATTGTTTATCAACAGACCAAAAGTTACCAAGCATGCTGTGACTATCACTGATTTGTAGGAGATCCAGGTAACTTATTTATAGAAAACAGTAGCGTTAAATTTACCGCAGTGAAGTCAGCATGTTTCGTAATCTATAGAATCTGGGCTGGAATCACGGGTTGGGCTTGGTAATTAGTGTAGACCCAGATCAGGAGCCACATAATGCAGCGTCTGATCAGGGTCTACAATGTTTGCTTACAGTACTTGTATTTAAGTGTCAGACACCGCAAATCGCAGCGTCTGATAAGGGTCTAAACTTTTTACTTAAGAAAAGCTGGTATTTTAAAGGTTAAACGAAACAGTTTACGTCTCAGTCCAGGACTATTTTCCCAGCCTACAATCAGAGACAATCGACCCATCAGTGCAGCAAGTGCTTTGATTAGATAAAATCAGTTGAAATTGCATTCCAATGGAGGATAACGTATTAAAATTTTCATTTGAAAAGGAATTTAAGTTTTAGTTCTATGCAATCAGCCAAACCATGCGACCATGAAACAAAATGGGTAGCCATAATACAGTCGAACACCTTTGTGACCGTAAAAACTTGTTCGAGATATTTTTATATTTCTGCAAAAAACATAGATTGTGGGTACCTGTTAGAGCCAATTCGGCGAGGCGGTTCTAACGAGAACCAACAATCTCTGTTTTGGACAGAAATAAGGAAATAATGTAACCCTTTTGCTATATAAAAGTGGGGTTAAAGGGGGGGGGGGGGGGGGGGTAAAATAATATAATCTTAAATAACGGTATGCCATGTGTAATCAATCATTAGAATCGCATAACAACATACTGTTAAAGAAGAAAAAAAAAGAAGACTTGAAAACAACAAAAAACATCCTTTCACCATTTTGGTACCGGAAACCGAAAACGGGTAATTGGCAAACAGCGCAGACCCAAATCAGACGCCGTAGAACGTCGTGTCTGATCAGGGCCAACACTGTTTTGTGTAAAGTTCAGCCATTTTCCAAATAAAGTTAAAGTTTGATGAAAACACAACCCGCCCCTAAATGTGCTATATATAAGGATATACGGTCGAAAGATTCCATTCAGTACAAATTGACAGCTCTAGCTAGAAAAGGCGCGTTTTTTTATCCAAAACGTACTGATATTTTACTAATTTCTGCATGAAAACATTTGTTGTGGATATTCACTAGAAGCGTCTCGGTGAGGCGGTTACCCCGAGGCGCTTCTAATGAATACCCACAACATACGTATTCGAGCAGAAATAAGAAAAAATAATTTTGGATATCCCCTCTTATCTGGGGCATGCTTAATGAGTATATGGACTTCTGGAAATATGAAAGAATTTCGTAGCATCACGAAAACACACCTATATAATTTTGACCCCCTTGAACCCCACTTTTATATAGAAAAACTGGGGTTTCCGGGGGTATACCTTATTTTTCTTATTTCTGCTCTAAAATATAGATTGTGGGTACTCGTTAGAACCGCCTCGATGAGGCGGTTCTAACGAGTGCCCACAATCTATATTTTGAGCAGAATTAGAAAAATATCACAATTTTTCATCTTAAAATTTTCATTTTTTCGGCGATAAAGGTGGCAATGTATTTGTATAGGCGTGTTTGCGTGAGACTCAAGAACGAGACTGTTTGTTTGATTTGTGCTTTAACGTCCCCATCAATGCTATTTAGATCATTTTTGAGACGTTTTATGGGACTTTTACCCGATGTTAAGATAAAATGACATCTCAAACCTTGGCCCACGCCCATTGGGGCTTGAAGAAATAGATGGGCTGCATGATGCTTCCACGCAGGGCTGAAACCCATCGCACACGAGTACTGGTAAACCGCTTAGAGTCCTATTGGTTTCATTGGGCGACATGGCTTGAGGTGTCATTTCATCTCAATTTCGGGTAATGTCCCACAATACTGAAAGCAACGTCTCCAAAATGACATATACAGTGTTGACGGGGACATTAAATCTCAAATCAAACAAACAACCGTTGTCGCCAAATGAAAACAAAGTGCAATGGAAGGACTGACTCACAATACTTTGTCTGGGCAGGCTTAGTCCTTCTGAGCGGTTTACCAGTATACTCATGTGTAGTCAGTTTCAGCTCTGCGTGGAAGCACCATGCAGCACACTCTTTTTCTCGAAGCCCCGATGGGGCGGGGTGGGGGACGATTCATTGTACCGTGGTTCTACTTTACTGTCTAAACATCTGTAGGGGCAGCTGTAGGGCTTATATTACCAGACTTCATACCCATTGGGGAGAGGCAGCACTTTGAGGGCATGCTAAGATCCTTTACTGTGGTGAGGCCACAGGAAGTGGTTCCAGTGGATGCAACAACTAAAGGCAAAGTGGAAGCAGCTGGGCAGGGTGAGAAGCCAAGAGAACAGCGCGGTTCAAAAGAGAAGCCGCAGTCTAAAAGTACAAAGAAGTCAAAAGGATTAACTGCAGGTTAGTAAAGGAACAAAATGTGGATTTAACTGGGCCAGTTGTTTAAAGAATCGTTAGCACTTAACGAATTCTTAAGAGGTTAAAACCGTTAACTGCTCTAGCAAGTATAATGTCAAATTCAGTGATGTTTTATATTAGTGTTTATGTCGCATTACGAAAACACGCTATACAAACACATTGTAAACTTTACTGCCGAAAACACAAACAATTTAAGATGAAAAATTGTGATATTTTTCTTATTTCTGCTCAAATATAGATTGTGGGTACTCGTTAGAACCGCCTCATCGAGTACCCACAATCTATATTATAGAGCAGAAATAAAAAAATAAGGGTTACCCCTGTAAACCCCAGTTTTACTATATAAAAATGGAGTTCAAGGGGGTCAAAATGATATAGACGTGTTTTCGTGATCAAAGTTTTAACGATATGTTAATTAACGATGTTGTTGGTTTCGAACAGCTGTACCCTGGTACAAGCTGAAATGTGCAACTAGTAAAGATTCAGATAACTGTATGCTGTATGACAGACTGATCAGATTCTTTTCACACTGCATGCGTCAACTGCAGACCGCCGACTTCGGAACCCGGGAAGGGACACACTGACTTTATACTTTTAGTTTTCTGCACAAGCCATAGAGCGTGATAGCTCAGTGGTTAGTGCACTTGTCTCTGATGCTAGAGGCCCCCGGTTCGATCCCCGGAGGCGGTGATTTTTTTCTGTATCCGAACACGCTCCATTGGCACTATTTGCAGGGATGAATGCCAAAAAATGCACCGTCCTTCGGATCGGCAAGCTGATGATGCCGGACGGTGACCCTCGGGACGGATTTTCCATCCACCCCTCACACCCATATAAGATTCTTATAATCTTGTCCCCACAACATGATATCTTGTGCGCACATAATATCTTGTCAGTCTATCGGCCCGACGATGGCCCGCAGCTTCACGACTAACGATGTCATTAGTTTTTATATCGTAGAACTTGGCAAATAAGTATGCTAATACGTTTGCTGAATAAATGTGTGTAGCTGCTTAGCCTGAACGAAAACCTTCATATCTTCTACATAAAACATATTTATGCCAGATGAGTATTTTGTTCTGTTATTATAGTCACCAGTGGCGCCAACACGTACACAACAAGTCGTCAACATAAAGTGTGTTGCTCTGTTTGAGGGAAGAAGCTTGTTTAATTATATTTTCAACATTACTTTTCCAGTCCGTTTTCCAGACTTAAACAAAAATTACTGTAAACCAATCTTTACTTCTACGGCTTCAAATATTCGTATTTTTTTGACCCTGTATAGTTTCACTGCAACGGGTTTTTTGGTCAACAAGGTCAACAAAAGTATACAACTCACAATATCGTAGGTACCAGTCCTATAGTGACGCCCTGAAAAATTCCCTTTTTCCTAGAACTGTTCCTCAGTGGAATAGTCTTCCCTCTTCTGTGGCGAATTCTTAGACTGCAGAGGAGTTCAAAGCCCGCACAGTATAAGACTGAGACCCAGAGGTATGCGTTTTTGTATACCTCTGTTATTCAGATTGTAAATAGATTTAAGGACTCATCCAGTTACTTTTTTGTGTTAAATTCTAAATTTAGTTTCGCACCCAACTGAGGAGAAAATGACCAAATATGACCGGACCGGTATAAAAAGATAGATAGCTAAAATTTCGAATTATGGCTATCCATTTTTCATTGCAAAAGCCTTTGGTTTCAGTCATTATTTTTTTGCAATTATTTACCAAGACTAATTATGGATATCCATAAATCGAATTATGGATATCCATAAATGGACTTAATTATGGATATCCATGTCGAACTTTAACCGATATCCAGGTAACTGCAGTCGGTTTAAGTTAACACATAAATTTATATAGGAACTTGATAATTATTTCCCCATAAAATAAAAACTTTAAACAGTATCTTTTCTGTGCCAGCGGCTCATGATTTCTCATTCTTTTTTAATATCCACATGTATTTTTAATGAAATTTTATGAAAAACTTTTTGGTCCTTTTTACATATATTTGGAAGCACCCTCTAAATATATAGAATATAAAGTAAAACTACTGAATGAAGCGACAAAAACTGATGAATTTATTTTCATAACTTTTTTTTGTAAATTGTTATTTCTTTTCTGTGCTAGCGGGAGTAAAATTGCAAATTTATTATGAACACGTCCATATAAATTTTGTAAAATAAAAATGAAAATAATTTGGTCGTTTTTTGAATATGACATACACTACCCCGTTTAGTTGATTCTTACAACTTTGTCAGGACAGTTTGGGGATATTCAATCCCCGGACAAATTAAGTGATCATGATATTGTCTCTGGATTTTTTAAAAATCTTCATACCACCTATAAAGAAACCTCGTAGAAAGGTGTACTTTTATCAAAGGGGTGACCATGAAACTATGAGGAAGAATGCCCTAAAATTTGCAAGAGAGAAATACTTTAATGGTCATTCAGACACTCGGTCTGTCCAGGGGAACTTTGATTTGGTAAAGTCTTTCATTCAAGTTTCGTCCGAAAATCATATCCCCTCCAAAACTAGCAGGTCTGTATCTTCAATTCCTTGGATCACACCAGAAATAAGAAGAACAATTCGGAGGAGAAATAAGATTCATGCTAAGGCAAAAAAGTTGGGAAGTGGTAAACTCAGAGCAAAATGTGAAAACTTGAGACGAGAAATTAAAAATGACATCAAAACTAAGCATGATCTGCATGTAAATAACTTGGTAGGTGATGTAAAGGCAAATCCCAGAGACTTCTACAGATATATCAATAGCCAGAAGAAAGATAGGAAAGGTATCCCACCCTTTAATAAAAGATGAGGGAACGGGGTCGCTGAATCGGACTCTGAAAGGGCAGAGGAATTGGTTGGTTAATTCAGTGATGCATTTAATAAAACTGAGTTCGACGAAGTTCCATTGACTGGAAGATCGGCCCCTTTCATGGAAATTATTGTTGTATCCTCGGCGGGAGTGATTAAGTTACTTAAAGGCTTGAACCCTTCAAAAGCTTTAGGGCCTGATGAGCTTCATCCTAGAGTCTTGGAGGAACTAGCAAACGAGTAAGGTCCAGTTTTTGCTCATCTTTTCCAACAATCTCTCGATACGGGTGAAATTCGCAAGGAATGGCTCCTAGCGAACATCTGTCCACTTTTCAAAAAAGGAGACAGGGCTCTTGCTCATAATTATCGCCCGGTGTCACTGATCTGTGTTCTATGTAAATTGCTTGAACACATAGTCTGCTTAAACATCATGGCCCACTTGGATGAACATAAACTTTTGTCAGACAGACAACATGCATTTAGGAAAAGGCATAGTTGCGAAACTCAGTTGAGCACGGTTATTAATGGTTGGGCAAAAATCCTGGACAAAGGGGGGCAGGTTGACACATTTATTCTTGACTTCGAGAAGGCTTTTGACACCCCTCCTCATGAACTACTTAAATCCAAATTATTTGGTTATGGAATTGGAGGGAAGACTCTCAAATGGATAGATTCCTTCCTTTGCTACAGAAAACAGCGTGTTGTTGTTAATGGTGAATCTTCAGTATTGGCGCCAGTTTTATCTGGGATCCCCCAGGGGACTGTTCTTGGCTCGCTGCTATTCTCCCTGTACATCAATGATATTTCCACTGACATTGACTCGGAAATAAGACTGTTCGCAGACGACTGTGTTTGCTATCGGGAAATCAGAGATACTGAAGACTCAATGAAACTTCAGAAGGATATAGATAGATTAGGATGTTGGGGCATGAGATTTCAATCCGTTAAATGTAATATTATGCAGATAACTAGGAAAAGAATAAATAAAATTAAGGCTTCTTACACCTCAGAGGGAACGGTCCTCTAAACTGTGAATTCCATTAAATACCTTGGTGTAACAATCACTCACGATTTGAGATGGAATGCATACATTAGCAACATGTGTACAAAGGCGAATAGAACACTTGGTTTCCTGAGGCGAAATCTTCATCAGTGTCCTCAGGCTGTGAAAGAGACAGCATATAGGGGACTTGTTCGCCAAATCGTTGAATATGGTAGTTGCATCTGGGACCCAAGCGGAGTGGTCCTTAATGAAGAAATTGAAAAAGTTCAAAATAGAGTTGCTAGATTTGTAACATAAAAACTAAGATGGGAGTCTCTCAAGAAAAGGAGAAGAGACAGTAGGCTCATACTTTTTATACAAAGGTCTAAAGGGTGCTGCCAGCATTCCACCAAATGACCTTGTTCCCCCAGCTAGGCACTGTAGAAAGCACCATTCAATGACGTTTCAGACCCTTACTGCAAGAACGGACATTTATAAAGAATCGTTCTTCCCCCGAATCATTAGAGATTGGAATGTCCTTCCCGATTCGATTATTTCGACGGCTGAAGGTGCTGACGATTGTGTAGCTAAGTTTACCTCTTTGGTTAGAGCTAGGGACTAACTTCCCATATCACAGGTCCTGGTGTATGAATGTCATTTGACGTGTCATCAGTAACAATTCTGATACTAATTCTGTTTTTATTTTTCTATGGATTAGATGTCACCCAGGTATTGAGGCCTTGAGGAGATAACCATTTATTTTCTCTGTTGTACGCGTTAATTCCCTTGATTATCAGCACAGCTGAGAAAGGTCGTGTCCGTATAAGTCCGATATGCATAACTCGAATTAATGATATCCATAATTCGAATTATTGATATCCATAAATCGATCTCAATTATGGATATCCATAAATCGAATTATGGATATCCATTATTCTATTTATGGATGTCCATAATTCGGATTATGGATATCCATTAATTCGACTGGGGTTAGCAGGGCTATGCATCATTTTGCTCAGTGATTTCTGCTCCAAGAAATAGGTTGTGGGTATTCGTTAGAACCGCCTCATTGAGGCGTTCTAACGTGTACACACAACATATGTTAAAGGATATAATCAAGAAAATAATACAGATTTTCATAAATGAGCCAGCGCATGACAAAACCTACAATATGACATGTGCGCCCAACGAATACTCAGATCAGCCTGCGCATCCGCGCAGTCTGATCAGAGTCTTCGTTGTGCGCTCTAAAGATAGCTAAAGACCCAATGCTCCTCCAGGCAGCAAGAGAAGTCTGTGGTTAGATTATATGGATGCGCAGGCTGATCTGAGTCTTCAATGGGCGCACATTCTTATTGTAGGTTTTGTCATGCGCTGGCTCAAATATAGTCGTTTTTGGAGATATAGAAGAATGCACTATGCCCCAGTGAAATGTTGTTCAGTTCTGCAGTACTGCATCATATAGTACTAAACTGTTATGACACACTGTAGTCTATCGAGCTGTGCTGTGCCGCAATACTGTTCAATCCTAAGAAGCATATTCTTTCGTTTAAGGATGTACTCTAGATGGCAAAGGACACATTTTTAATAAAAAGTTGCCTTCCCTGCAGTTGTTTTCATCTCCATAAATATATGATCTTACACTAATGGTCATTTCATATGAAATTTCTGAAACGAGCATCGGGCGAGCTTCATAAATTTCATATAAATAACCATGTGTGTAAGACTGTTAATCATATAACGATTTTATATTGTTTGTTTGATTTGAGGTTTAACGTCCCCGTCAACACTGTATAGGTTATTTTGGAGACGTTGCTTCCAATTTTGTGGGGCTTTTACCCGACATTGAGATGAAATGACATCTCAAGCCCTGTCGCCCAATGAAACCAATAGGCATGGACGGACCGACTCGCACCGCTTTGCCTGGACAGGCTTAGATCCTCTAAGCGGTTTACCAGTACTCGTGTGCGGTCGGTTTCAGCTCTTCGTGGAAGCATCATGCAGCCCATCTATTTCTTCAAGCCCATATGGGCGGGTGCGAGATTTTATTTGACGTTTTATTGCTGAAGAAGTTCATAACCCTTAAATAATAACACTTTTCTAGAACATATTTAACGTTTCCGCAGCTGATGTTTGAATGTGTGGCGGCCGTAGAAAGTCTCCCTGCCTTTCACCATATTGTAGTTTATAATTTCTTGTCCTTTGGGATCGTTGATTCCATTGTGGCTTTTTGAAAATATTTGAGGGTCGCTGATGAGGCCTAATTGGCCGAAACTAGCTAGTCTGGCCCAGAAAACATGTACACTCCATACTTTTCAGTTCTGTGGTGAATTTTAATGACAGGGCGTTATCCGCGACGTTATATGATAAACAGAGGATCTTACATGAGTGTTCATGCATTATTGAATTTATTAAACGAGTTGAGGAAAATGGATAAAATGCGATGCTTTGCCGAGCATTTTATCCCTTTTCCTCAACGTTTAATAAATTCAATAATACATGAGCACGAATGCAAGATTCTATATATCATATGACATTTAAAACGCATTTTATTCGCGATTGTTAACAAAAATGTCAATATTCCGCCATTAGCAAACGTGACGTTGTTAAGGACGTCGTACATGTAACGTTATGGGACGTATCTACCTAATTTGCATATTTAATCCACTAGTGGATTATCAGAAATATTACATGGTGTTATAACACTCTCGGACGCGACGTAATAATGATAAACATGAACTTTACATTCCTTAGCGGCGACGGGGTATATCTCCTTAGGAGTAGAGAAAGCTAGTGTTCTGATACAGAAAGGATCCGAAAAAATCAAGGCCAGGATATCACCGGAGGAGAAACCTAAACGTGTAGACCCTAGAGTCCTTAAGGGAGCAGAGTATGTCAGAGTGGGATCACATGTTGCTGTCATCGTTAGCGAATTGATAGGTGAGTTAACTGAGTGACTGGTGTTCAGGAGGACGTGGGTTCGATACCTGCCGGGGTCGCCAAAATTCTTTCGTGGAGATTGATCATGAAATCTTTTCTACGGTCATTCTCTCCCTTCCGCTGATTCAAGAAGGAAAGTTGTCAGTTTGTGGCGAAAGAAGGTGCACTGTGCTGGTTAACCGCTTACGTATAAGCTTTACGAAAAGTGTGGATAGGTAAACAGACCGGTTCAAACATGACCTAAATAGTGTTGACTGGGCCGTTAAACTTCAATTCAAACAAAGAAACAAACAAAACACTAATTTCGGATGTTATCACGTGCGCGAGAGAAAGGCAGTGACTTTTACACCACTGCTATACCCATTTACACCTGGGTGGAGTGGGGCGGTGGCATTACGTGTCTTGCCCAAGAACACCCCCATGGCCCGATTCGAACCCACAACCTCTGGAGCATAAGTCGAACGCGCAAAACCACTGAGCTATCGATATCGAGGCTGCCTCTAGTATGGGTTACTTGCAAAGACTATGACAGACACAAGTATGGTTTTGTTGTACAGACTATGACAGTCTAGTATGGGTGAGTTGCACTGACTGCGACGGTTAAAAGTATGGCTGAGCTGCAAAGACAGTGAAAGTCTCGAGTATGACTGAAACTGTACAGAATTTGACGCTCTCAAATACGGCTGAGTTGCACAGATGCGACATTCCTCGTAGAGCTCAGTTGCATACACTGTGACAGTCTGAACAATGGCTCAGTTGCTCAGCACGTGATAGCCCCAAGTATGTCTGAAACAACACAGACTGTGAAGTCTCAAGTTTAGCTTCGACAGTCTCAAGTATGGTTGAAGCAACACAGCGTGTGACATACTCAAGTATGGCTAAAGCAGCACAGCGTGTGAATACTGAAGTATATATGACTGAAGCATTACAGTCTGTGACAGTCTCAATTAAAGCACTGAGAGTACTGGTTGGTAAATTGTCTCTCAGTGTAGGCTGGGAAGGTGACTTAGACTGTTAATATTTACTGTAAGCATACAATGTAGACCGCGATGAGACGCTCAAATTCCTGTACCACAAGCAAACAGTGTAGACCTTGATCAGCACCGCGTTCTGCGGGGTCTGATTAGGGTCTACACTGTTTGCCAAGCCAAACTCATGATTCCAGTCCAGATTTTATTGATAACCCTAGAACTCACAGCGACGGAATTAACGCTGCTATTATATATAAATAAGTCACCTGGACTTCCTACAAATCAGTGATAGTAACGTGGACTTTAGCGCTAAAGGGTTTCTATGCTTAGTAACTTTGATAAACGATGGACTCAAAAAGGTCGGAGGCAGTAATTGAACGTCCTAAAGCCTCTGAGCTACCCCAAAGAGAGATATGCTAAGCCCCTGGTGCTGTCTGAACTAACCTGCAGGCACACAACGTTCGACACCCGGACTCGGTAGCTCAGTCGGATGCTTATTTGAATCGTTCTTGAACACTCCTTCCGGCCTCAGTAGCTCAGTCGGATGCACTTTTCACATATCCAAAATGGTTACTTTTCTGATGAAAATCCGTGATATTTTTCTTATTTATTTTGCAAACATAGGATGTGTGTGCCTCATCGAGGCAGTTCTAACAAGTTACCACAACCTATGTCTTTGAGCAGAAATATGAAAAATAATTTATACCCCGTAAACCCCAGTTTTATCTGTATGAAGCTGGAGTATAGTGGGGTGGTGGTGTTAATTACACGGACTTGCTCACTTGACTTAATGTTAATAATACATTACTCTGGTAGACTAGTGTTGCTGAAAAATAAAATGTGACCAGCTTTTGCATTTGCAGAAGCTGCTCACATTATCTCTGCAAAAATATGAGTATATTTGCAATATCAAATAGGCAATGTTTTTAACAAAACGGTAACTAACGACGTCGCTAACTAACAACTGGCCCTAGGCCTCAGCTACAAAAATAGCTACTGGAAATTTTAATATAGAAACTAGGGGCATTGTACTGTAAAAGCAGCAGAAACTTAGGTGATTAACAGACTGCGCGGATTTTACTGCTGATCTGCACCTTTGTTGTTCGCAAACAACAAAAACATGTTTTCTTGTGATTTGACCCATGTTCTATTGTAGTGACCAAGCAAGGTGGATCCACGGTGGCCTTGGCTAGAGAAACAGTTCCACAAGTCAGAAAACACGGAGTAAAAATTCTACTGAAGACTTTGAAGGACCCGTCCTGCGATGGGAAGACCATTAAGGGTTCTCCCTTCGCTCCTTTTGGACTGAAAGGTATGGCCATTTTCTGTATTGACACTTAAAGCACCAGCCAAGACAATTTGTAGATGAGGATTACTCGGACTTTTTTCAGGAAAAATCGACACTTCATGTGAACTGTCTGTTGAGCCGAGTAGAGCAGGCGGGTCACATGAAACGACACTTGAAGCATTTATCTGAAGAAAGAATGTGATCTGATGCTTAATTTCCCTTGATGCTTTAAGGGTCCATCTGCTGACGCAATTAATTGAAGTAACTCATTTTTACAAAATGAGACAGCTTTTGTAAAAGAATTATTTCATGATCTTGTTCACGAAGTTATCTATACTGACCTAAAGATTCAGGCGCCTTTCAGGTTGTATGATTATTTTCATGTTGTATGACCGATGTTCATATTATTTTACACTTAGGAGTAACATGCACCCCCCCCCCCCCCCACACACACACACTGACGCCACAAAACCACACATGCGCACGTTTTAATGTACAGAGCTTGTGCACAGGTAGAAAGTAGAAAAGAGTTACTCGGGAGAAGGACACTGATGGGTCGAGTGTATGGGAGAATGGTCCTGAACAGAGACAAAACGACTGTTTCGTTTAGCCATTTAGACACAACAAGAGGGCCAAGATGGCCCTATATCGCTCACCTGAATACAAGGAAATAGCAAGCTATGCTTATGAAAAATGGTGAATAAAGTAAAAACATGTTTACCTGATTGATACAATTGTTTCTTAGATCCATCTAAGTTGAATCAGTCAAACTCTTTCTATTTGAATCCACACAGTAGTTGTTTGCAAACCACATCTGGTAATATCTGATGATTTCTTCTAGCCACAGTGTTTTACAACAATACATGTATCACATTGTAGGAGAAAGTTTCAACAAGGCCAAAACACAAACCAATGAATGAATCAAAAATATCTGCTTATACATCAAAAAAGTTACAAATGCCTTTTAAGTTTTTTCCTTGATTGTATGTTTTGATCATTCACTTTCGAACACTGATTTATAAGGTTTTCTATTTGTGTCATTTCAATTATGTTGAAGTGGTTTAATATTGGTGTTTCTTTTCCCTTTGGGAAGGGTGAGATAATCTTATTGATTCCTCATCACTGTCTTCACTTCTATTTTACAAACATTAAGTTACTTGACAACAAAAGCATTTCTGTATAATCTAGGTAAAGAAATTCTATCATTATAGTGAAAACTAAATACAACAACAGTGTTATCATACACTGCAAAACGAACATTTCAGATATGGTGTTATAGGTCAGACTTCAAACCATGTTAAAATATAAATGTTCTAACAATGTGACTCTTTCCAGGGCTACTGATGACTGACTGTCTGAATATACTGTTTATGATCCTCATCATTCAATGGCACTAAAATATTTACTTAGTTTGAATAATTAAAACCCGTACAGAATAAATTCTAGGTCTGTTAACAGTGGCATAATTAGGTGAATGGAGCTTACATTAAGAATACGCAAAAATATGTACAGAAACTTGTGATCTTAAGTCCAAGCTACATGATACAACTTTGTCATTTAAGAAAAATCATGTAGCCCACACTATAACTTTGTAACATAGAATCTTTTGAAAATGGACCCAACACAGTTTGGAATAGTGCATACAAGTCTTTCCAAGGTCAGTCTCCTGACCAATGAAAATGGAGGTCATGGGGGCATGACTCAGTATCTCCAAAATGATCATAGCAGGTAGTCATGATATCAATGGTAGGAAATACATTGTTAGAATTTATTGATCAGAGACTTAAGGATCTTACTGGGTCCAAAAAACCTTTTGGAAACATTAGTATCATAGCTGTTGGTGATCTTTATCAGTTACAGCCTGTAAGAGGAAATTGGATTTTCAATGATTTGACACATGGGGCATCTGCTTTAACAACAAATCTTTGGAAGGAGCATTTCAGTATGTTTGAACTGACAGAAATAATGAGACAGAAAGATGATCTTGAATTCACAGAACTGTTAAATAGGCTAAGACATGATAATCTTACAGAGTCGGAGATATAATGTCAGTGAAATGAATACCCCCTAAATCCCACTCTATTTAGAAAAACTTGGGGTTCATTGGGATATACATTATT
Source organism: Lucinisca nassula (assembly GCA_963580285.1). NCBI lineage: Eukaryota > Metazoa > Mollusca > Bivalvia > Lucinida > Lucinidae > Lucinisca > Lucinisca nassula. The sequence goes on from OY757015.1 coordinate 135,384,680, forward strand.
TTTTTCTGCTCCAAGATATATGTTGTGGGCACTCATTACAATTGCCTCAATGAGGTGGTTCTAATGAGCACCAACAACTTAAGTTTACAGTATAAATTAGAAAAAAATCACAGATTTTCATCAGTAAAGTAGCCATTTTGCAGATGTGAAAAATGTCCTGTGTCACACCGGTGTTTTATCATAATGGTATGTGGTAAATGTTTAACATTACAATGTAAGAGAAACTGTATTTTTAGTCTTATTACCTTGCAAAATACTCTGCAATGTATCTGACTGAATCGCATTCACTTTCTTATTAATCAATGCAAAATTCAAATAAAGAAAAAAAGACCCATTGTCTCTTGAAGATTAACATAAAAGTGTCAGATACATGCATCAACTACATCATAATACAAAAGATAATCAGAGTTAAAACCCAATTTTTGAAACCTGCACTGTATCAAGAGAAGTTTTATAGCTGATAACTGGAAATTGAAATGCTTTAATAACAGAGTTGAAAATATTGAGAAAAGGTAGAAACATTCCTTGTAGTCACATTCTATTATTCTCAAAAAATATTTTTCACCTTCTAAACTAAAAGTTAGAGTACAAAAGTAAATTACACGTCTGTTGTAAAGAGTAAAAATATCAAGATCAACAAGATGAAATGAAATGGTAGTAAACTGTTGCAACTTAGAACATTCTGAGAAAAATACATACAGCCCTTTAAGATGGCCCCCCGCTTACAAGATCTAAGCCTCTCCCAGCAAAGCCGTGTGAGTCGGACTGTCCATGCTTACAAACCCTTTTGGTTTTATTGGGCAACGGGGCTTGAGATTTCATTTCATCTCAATGTTGGGTAAAAGTCCCTCAAAATTGGAAGCATCTTCTCCAAAATTACCTATACAGTGTTGCCCAGGACGTTAAACCTGAAATCAAACAAACAAAACAGCCCTATAACAGCAAATTTCCCTTTTCTTGTATTGCTTTCGAAGGTATTTTAAGAGAAGAGAGGTGGCCACCCAAATATTGCAAAAACACCGGCAATACTTACCTTTAAACAAGGATTCCGCCGAAGGCCATGTCACCTGTGGGGGGCGCAAAATCACTAAGCCATAAAATGTAGGTCAAGGTCAAATATAGATAAAAGTTTCCACTCTTGAATGCAAGCTTGCACTAAGTATCATTAATGAAGCTCTAATAATTCTTGAAAAATGAACTTAACCATTAGGGTAAACGCTAGGGTGGTCGCAATTTTTTACAAAGTCAGTGAACCATGGCATGTAGGTCATGATCAAATATGGATGCTTGCATTTAAGTTACCATCCCCAGATACAAGTTTGTACCAAGTATCATTAATGAAGCTCTTATAGTTCTTCAGAAATAAACTTGACTATTAGGGTGAACGCTAGGGTGGTCACATGGGATGGACGGACGAACGAATGAACAGACGGAAAACGGGATGCCTATATCGTGCCATGTTAATAGCAGGCGCGACAAAAAGGTAAGCATTGTATTATATCTGGCGGATGATTGTTCTATACAGTCATGTATGGAACATCTCACACAATTTCCGATGTTATGTGAAAAAGTGCAGCATCTTATGATCTGACCAATAGGTTTCTTCTGTTCCAATTTTTCCAGGATAATTAGAAAAAATAAGATCTATTGTAGATCCATTAGCTGTTGTGGGTCTATCCATCAACTGTTCACAATTAAATAGTTCAAACATAAACTGTTCAATCTTTGTCTTTTTCTGCTGCATATCTATGTTGAAATCACCAATAATGATCAAAGGCTTGCTTGGATTTACACATGGAAGTAGTTCTTTTTCAAAGTTTTGGACAAATGCTGAAAAAGGTGAGTTTGGGGATTTGTACACTACAACAATCTGTATGCTGAAAAGGTCATGATGACTGTCAATAAAAGTTAGTTCCAAATCATTTGAGCTATAAGAGTAGCATCTTAATACTGTGACACCATTTCTTACATACACTGCAGAGCCATGTGATGGGCTAACTGAATCAGTTCTCCATTGCTGATCATTTCTTATGATATCAAAGCCTTCAATTGAATATAATTTTGAGTCATCTTTTTCGCACAATCTGCTTTCGGAGATACCAACCACATGAGCTGACAAGATGCTTCTATCATGTCTTACATCTTCAATATGTTTGTGAAGTGATCTGCAATTGTTGTAGGCTATTTAAAAATGAGATCTTAAATCTATGGTATCGAAAGGTACATAACACAGATCCAGAATTGCACAATCATTCAGTCGCTTCATTTCTGTTTCAACTTGTTGATCAACCTTCAATGCATCTTTATTGAAATTCAGTATATATAGATTTTGCATTGATCTTACCCTGCTTAGAGCAACATAATGCAGATGCGGAACTTTCCTTGTCTTGTTTTGTGTTAGGTCAATCACTACTTTATCAAGAGTAGTTCCTTGAGCACGATGAACTGATCGACCTGCTGCTGGCTGTAATGGAAATTGAATTCTCTGGACAGTAGCATTTTTATTGACTCGACCATATACAAATGTCCGTTCAATGTCAAACACTGGTGTCCAAGATTCTGCTATATGTTCATTGTAGAATCGTCTATACTGCTTTCTCCTCTGAACCCCAATTTGTGGATCATCAAACTGGACCCATATGATACTTGGTCTGCTAGTGTCAACCTGTCTGTAATCTATAAACTTTATTACACAAGAAGCCCCATTTGCCAGTCCATCTTCAGTATTAACATTTACTGTCAAATCATAAATCATGCCAACAACAATAACCAGTGATTGATGCAAGTTTGCTGTGTGGCTCGAATCTTTTGGCAGTTTACTCAGTAACTTCTTTTGATCTGTATGGGACATATCTGGAGAAAGAACTACATCATGACAAGTGACAGTAACTTTTTCTGTTTTGAGATACTTAATAACCTCAGCATTGAAAGTGTACATAAACTTATTTTCTGCAAACAGGTGGGGAGCACTCTTGGGATAACTTGCAGAATCTTTGGAAATTTGACAGGATTTTATTTTTTGATGTCCGACTCTGTAAGATTATCATGTCTTAGCCTATTTAACAGTTCTGTGAATTCAAGATCATCTTTCTGTCTCATTATTTCTGTCAGTTCAAACATACTGAAATGCTCCTTCCAAAGATTTGTTGTTAAAGCAGATGCCCCATGTGTCAAATCATTGAAAATCCAATTTCCTCTTACAGGCTGTAACTGATAAAGATCACCAACAGCTATGATACTAATGTTTCCAAAAGGTTTTTTGGACCCAGTAAGATCCTTAAGTCTCTGATCAATAAATTCTAACAATGTATTTCCTACCATTGATATCTCATCTATTATTACAACAGACAAATTCCTGTACTTCGATCTAAATGTATTCAGGGTATCACAATTCAGTGTCTGATTTGACTGCATGAACTTTTGATGAAATGCTGTAGAAATAGTTGATCCTCCAATGTTAAAAGCTGCTTTTCCAGTAAAAGCACAAAGAAGGACTCTAATATCATCTGGATTCTCACCCTCTTTGAGATTTAGTAATCTGTACAATGTCTGGTATAATGCCCGTATAACAACACTTTTTCCCACACCAGCACCTCCACTCAAAAATGCAAACAATGGTGCATCTATTGTTTTGATCCAGTGAATGACATGATTGTAGAAATATTTCTGTTTTGAATTCAGTGACCTCAATAGCTCATAGTATGGATCTTCTGCGAGAAGATTTGTGTTCTGTTCAATTCTAGTGACTGAACATGAACTGCCTATTTCAGTTCCAATATCATAGTTGCACTGCTCAGCTACCCGGTCTGGATTAAAACAGACAAATTTTTCAGAGTCAACTGGCTGTTCCTCTGCAGTCTCAGATTCAATTTGTTCAGTTCCAGGTGCTATTTCATCGAAAGCATCTTGCATATCATTTTCTGCCATTTCTCTTGCTAACTCTAGTTCTTCAACATGGTGTTCATATTCTTGGCACTTACAATCAATCCTTCGTCTAACAGCTGTGTAATGTTCTTTATATGAATTGTATGTGCTGATCAAATCTGTTTTTTCATTTCTCCAAGGCAAAAACAGAAGAAGCTTTTCACGAAAATGATTTTCCTCGTCCGATTTTTGGCTGAATCTCACATACCCCAGAATCTTATTCTTTTTTCTGCGTCTAATTTTCATTCCATTTTTAAGCCGGAGTACAGTGAGACTATCATCAAATCCCTCTGAATCACTTTCAATGTCTCTGTCATCATTTACATCTTCATCCCTTTCTGCTGCAGAGTCATCATTTGGATAAATAATATCTAACTGTGAAACGTAGTCTGCTAGACACCAATTTTCCAAAGCTTTTGGCCTCTTAGAATACCTTTTAATGGCATTTTCTGAAACAATATCTGTTGAATCTTCAGGCATTTCATCAAGCACAGTTTTTGATTTATTAAGCTGTATACGTTTGTCTGGTAAGGATGTATTAACAAATACAACCTGCCTTGTGCTATTTGTCAACGGCATCTGAAGAACCAAATATACAGCTTCTTGAGCACTTACTTCTACACTGTTTGAAAAAGCATTTCCAATATGCTTTACTTGCCTTTTGATATCAAAGTTGCCATTTCTCGCTTCTTTAGAAGCAGCATGCATTAAAGAGCTCAGACCTCTTTGAGATTTGCTAATATATGATACAATGTACATAGCGCAGGCATATGGATCTAAGATGAACTGAATATCAATATTTGCTTTCCAAGCCTCTAAAACTGCTTCATTATATAAATTCAAGCGGATACCCTTTGGATGTCTTCCTAGAAAAACTTTTGTTGTAGCCAATGTACTTCTGATGCATTTTATGTATTCTGCTTCTGGAAGATCAACAACTTCATCAAGAAATTCATCATAACTCCTGTCATATCCATCTTTCTGTTCATTCATTTTTTGTTGTATTTTTGCATACATTTTTTGTATTTGTCAGTATCTGAATCAAGTGGTTCCAGAACCATTGTTTTTGGCAAAGGAGGGAGGGGATACCCAAACCGACATATTTTGTCTACTTTTTTTCTGCATGTTCGTGAATGTTTGTGCACTTGTAATTGGACAAGATCAGCAAGCTGCTCATTACTTGAGGAGTACTTCAAATACTTATCAACATATGCTGTGATGTCATTAACACTGTTTATCTTATATTTTGGTGAATTTTCAACCCATGCTATCAAATGTATATGAGGTGACCCTTGCTGTTGAAATTCAACTCTGTAAAAGTAATCAGTGATAGTGCCAATAGGATTATGAATACTTTTCAAAACAAGCTTTATAAATTGTTGAACTCGGTGATCAAAGTATCTTCAACAAGTCACAGGATCTTTTTGAATAAGTTTTGTCTTCTGTTCCCAGGTCAATTCACTTATTTCATCATCACTATAATCAGTATTGTTGTTTAATTTTGCTAACATCTTTAGAAGGTCTGACCACCTGGTATCAGCAGATGACAATGACATAAACCATGTTGGTAAACCTAACTGACGTATCATTGCAAACACATCTTTTTTTCTAGTCTCAAGGTAGGCTGGAGAATTTCTGAGCTGTCTGAAGATATAGTAACCTTGGTCCTTCTTAACAATATTCTCTGTGTAGTTTGAATCTCTGGCTTGTGCTGCTGTGATACTTTCTCCACCTATCTGGCATCTTCTTAAAGCAAGGTTAACTTTGTCATTTAACTGTTTCATCTGAATTTTTTTCAATTTGAAAAAAATATTTGGAACACTATTTGCTGCTCTTCTATCATTACTTCTTAATTCCCACTTAGCAATGTCACTGTAATGCACTGGTGTGGAACGTTCATGATTTTCTAGGCGCCTCTGGCCACAAAATATGGTTGGAAAACATAAGTATTCAGAATCTGCATCTTGATAGATACTAAGGGGTCGCTGGTTTTCTCCAGGAGCAAATGTTAATGTGCAGCTTCTGTTTTCAAGATTACCATCATCAAGAAGTGTATCAATATTACCCACATTTTCCTGTGTGTTACCTTCAGCATCAGAATCATATAAGTCATCACAAGTATTACCTTCTTGTACTTCTTGAAAATGACTGGCATCCTCAGCAGTTATGTGTACATCATTAGATGAATTTTCAGAACTGGACGGCTCCATGAATTCTTTCACAGTTTCAAAACAATCCTGTGTTACAGTTTTTACCCAGTTTTCATCAACATGGGCACCAGAATTCTGATATAATTTGCTGTGATTCATAAGCCAGTGCAATGCTACTAAAACTCGTAGAGGTCGGATTTTTTCTGTGAATACACACGATTTGTGTGACAATCTTTTCATCAGTTTCACAGGAACAGTTACATTTTCATCAAACGGACGTGGAAGTGCATCCACCACAGGTTGAATTTCCACCGGTACATTCACAACATTACCTTTAATAGAATATTGCCTACCTCGTGGTAACTCTCTCATTTGCATGAATGGTATTCGCAGTGCAATTAATCTTTCTTCTAGTTGATGAAGTTCTTTTGGTTTTTCTGGCCATTTGAAACCATTTTAACAGATAATTTGGGAACTCTGTGGTTCATCAAACTATTCCTACATGTTATGCAAATCCATTTTGCATTGTCTACAGATAATTTACCAGACAAATACTGCGAGTCAAACCAGTTTGAATTTGCTGATAATCTGCTGACACTCTCTTTAAACCAAGTCTGGTGACAGCAACTGCAAATGTAAATAGGACCAACAGATACTTTTTCATGAAAAAGTTTTATACATGCACTGATATCAGCACCAAACTTCCTACACTTAGCAGCTTTTGTTTCAGCTTCATAAAACATTGTATTTTTACGTCTATTAGATTTTCTTTTACAATCTTTAGTGTTTTCAGACATTTTGTTTCTATCATCAGATCTCCAAATTTGTTTGCGAATCCTCTCAGTTTCTAAAACATATGGATCGGCTCTGGCTTTTTTCTTTGAGTTTCTCTGAAAATTAAGTTCTTTTTCTTTGAACTTTAAACAACCTCTTGCTCTGCTTTTGGCATCCCTTTCTTTTTCTTTAAAATCTTTAGCTTTTCTAGCACATCTCATTGACTTCAATGTTCTCTGCCTCTCTTGGACTGCTATTTCAGCATTCTGCCTTGTTTTTCTTTTAGCGACAGTTTCTTTGTTTTTAAAAGCCACAGATTTTCTTACATGTCTCATTGACTTCAACGTTCTCTGCCTCTCTTGGATCTTTACTTCATCTTTCTGTCCTGAACTACTTTTTGCAACTCTTTCCTTTACTTTAAAATCTGTACGTTTCTTTAGCATTTCTCATTGATTTCAATGTTCTTTCTCTCTGTTGGACCTTTACTTCATCATTCTGCCTTGAACTACTTTTTGCAACTCTTTCCTTCACTTTAAAATCTGTACGTTTCCTAGCATTTCTCATTGATTTCAATGTTCTTTTTCTCTCTTGGACCTTTACTTCATCATTCTGCCTTGAACTACTTTTTGCAACTCTTTCCTTTACTTTAAAATCTGTACGTTTCCTAGCATTTCTCATTGATTTCAATGTTCTTTCTCTCTCTTGGACCTTTACTTCATCATTCTGCCTTGAACTCCTTTTTGCAACTCTTTCCTTCACTTTAAAATCTGTACGTTTCCTAGCATTTCTCATTGATTTCAATGTTCTTTTTCTCTCTTGGACCTTTACTTCATCATTCTGCCTTGAACTACTTTTTGCAACTCTTTCCTTTACTTTAAAATCTGTACGTTTCCTAGCATTTCTCATTGATTTCAATGTTCTTTCTCTCTTTTGGACCTTTACTTCATCATTCTGCCTTGAACTACTTTTTGCAACTCTTTCTTTTTCTTTGAAATCAACATATTCTCTAGCAGATCTCATTGCCTTCAAATTTCTTTGTCTCTCCTTGAACTTTATCTTATCTATCTGCCTTGAAATCCTTTTAGCAATTTTTTCCTTTTCTCTGAAATCATTTGACTCTCTTAAGGATTTCATAGAATGGTATGTGTATTTTCTCTCCTTGCTCCTACGTTCATTTGTTGACCGTACAGCTTTTCTGGTCATATTTTCAATGTCTTTAAAACCAACTGATTGTCGTTGCTTTTGTTTATACAAACGTTGATACTTTTTTCTGTCCGTTGTACTTTTTGTATCTTTCTGCTTACAGCAGTTTTTCAGCTGCTGATCTTTGAAGTATCTATCTATTAAAATATTACAACTCTCTTCTTTCGAGAAAGGCTGTGATGTCAATTTTGTCCTCAAGTTATCATCAGAACTTGTTTTCTTTTCATTGTTACTTGTGACTGTTTTCCATAAGTATTTTTTTTTGATTTTTAGAGCCTGCTTCCTTCTTAAGAGCAGCATGTCTCATATATTCTGTATCTGTTTTTTTTTGTCAGAAAACCTGTTACATCCAGGAGGGTTTATCCTCATACAAACAGGTAACATATCAAATTGTGCTGAAATATCTATTAACATACTATCATAAACTGCATACAAGAAGGAAACAAGATCTTCAAGACAGCGAAAGGAAACTAATACAGATTTTCCATCTGGACATGACAAACCATCTGACCCATGTGAATGTGAGTCAAAAAAGTAATATTCATCATCCTTTTTGAATATAGCTGAACATACAGAACCAATCATAAACAATATATGAGAAGATATCTGAAATGCAGTATTAAGTGCTTCATGAAGGGATGGCAGGCCTGAATCAGCAAACTGTTGGATGAAAACACCTGAAATAATGTCATATTTGTCAATAATGATCTCTTTGTCAAATAGAGTAACACTTTTTGGAGGTTCCTCAAAGGTTAAAAGTTTACTCCTGAACACTCCTTTAGCTTTTAATTCAAATAACAATTTGTTATACAATTTGTCACCCTGTACAAGCACTTGATCCAAGTTTTGCTTTGTGCATAAATGTGAGAACTTAGCGAATATTAGTGCAGAAAGCCCATTTACAGTACACTGACTTCCACGTGATTCTTGGCTGAACATACAATCAGCCTGATTGAATGATTCGCTGATAAATGAAATGCATTGTGACGGCCCAAGAAGTTTCAAAGATGGCATAATATCTTCCTCATTACCGAATGGTGTTGCTGTATAATGAAAGTGATCTAATAAATTACATGTCTGAGATCTTGGTACATTGACCATATCAGAATTTTCCATATCAGTATCAGATACTTCAGTTCCAATGCATGCTGTTTCAAGAATAACAGAGTCATGATCACAGTTTAAGCAAGTTTCCGCAATGGCTTCAGAAATATCTGGGTCAATTGTTTGCATATTTGAGCAAGTCATTTGAGTATCTGAACAGGTTTCAAAGATAGTTTCTTGTGTAAATTTATCAACAGTTTCATTTCCAGTTTCTTTGATATTTTCATTGGCAGTTTCATGGCAAATTTCAATGACAGTTTCTTTGATAGTTTCATTGATAGTTTCATTTTGTGAACTTGGCTCAGATGACACAACCATCCATCTGGGACAGCCATGCACAAGTCTGTCTTTATCAATGTGTGACAGACAGGTAGGGCGGGCTTTGCCCCCATCTGAATATTTGCAGCCCTGTAGCTCAGATGGCATGGACGATAAATCGACCAGAGGCACTGATCTGGATGGATCAGTAGGGGTGGTGAGGCCCTCATCTTTTGCTAGACAAACCAAATGATGGGATGCCATAACTGTTGTATCAGCTGGAGGCACAGAGGCAAGAGGCACAGATCCAGAAGGACCCGAAGGGTTGGGAACACCCTCATCCCATCTTTCTCCACTCTTCACAGACATACGCCTCTCCATCACTTTCTTCTGAGCAGCTGACCTTCTGTGATTCTGCTTACGAGGCATGGCGTCAACCTAGAAATACATGAAAACAAAGCATTAGAACAAACATTTTTTTCATGTTAGCATCATTTGACACATTGTTACAGAAAGTTTGTGAATTCTTTGCAAAATGCAAAATGCCTAAAGCAAGATGGCAAATGCTCTAAGATACCATTGCTGAGGTTATTTGAGGTCTTGGCAGCAGAAAACATTGTGCCAGTGAGGGGAAATTGCTCATCATATTGCTTCTTGTATGTTAGCGCTGGAAGTAAGTGCACATGATACTCTGTGTGTGTGTGTGTGTGAATTTGGGTTTAACGTCGCTTTCAACAATTTTTCAGTCATATCACGACGGTGTCTGGTTGCGACAGGGAGCTCAATGCTCACGTTTATAGTGCTGCCTCACTGAAGTTTCATGTCCCAGACACATTACATGATACAACACCCAGTCACATTATCCTGACACTGGATCGACCAGTCCTAGCTCTACCCCGTAAATCTGAGTGCCAAGCGAGGAGCAGCTAGTACCATTTTTAACGAATTTGGTATGTCGCAGCCCGGGATCGAACCCGAGACCTCCCCGGAGCAGACACTCTACCAACTGAGCTATCGGGGCCGGTACATGATACTGTGTGTTTGCATACATATCTAGTAGTCGGTGTCATGAAATGGCTGTGACTCTGATATTGTGGCCATTCCAAGCAATTTCTCTGCAAGCCAAAATGTTCTCAATATTTTGTAATACTATGAAAACCAACTGTTTATCGAGATTTTCTTATATGTGTTCAGATTTACTGAGTGGACAAAAGTTTTAGAGTCATTATACACAATGGCTTTCATTTAAAATTTAGTCTTTGTGAAAAAGCAACAATCAGCAACCTTTATTATTAAAGAATAATTAGACAATGATCTTATGCAAAAAAAAACAAGTTGGAATACTGTAATCCTTATAAATGCACTGATTTGGAAGTTATGGTGATGTATGTTAAGACTCAAACTTACGTCTCCACGTACTTCATCATAGTGCAGATTATATTTTTATTTTCTTTGGATGCACTGAGTCCATTGCAAGTAATTTAAAAATCGAGTACCACTGAAATCGATGCTAGGGGGCATATTCAGCCTTGCAGACAACAGTGCTGTCTATGAAGAAACTCAATAAAACCGAGTTTCCGGTTTTCATTCTAATATGTATTCTTTGCTTCCGAAGTTAACCTTTTTCATTAATTTTACATAGTGACTGTGTACAGATTCTAGTAACATCTTGAATTTCTTTCATGAAATGTTACCTTGTATCTGTAAAAATGTTTATTTTGCAATGAATTATATTGAAGGATATCATGTATAAAGCCGGCGTTGATAGCTCTGTAGGATGCACATCCGATTGATGATCAGTAGGTTGTCGGTTTGATACCTGTTGCATTGGCAACATTCTTTCCTAAGAGTTGACAATGCAATATTTTCTACCATCTTTCTCTCCCTTCTGCCGATTCAAGTCTTCTGGTGAAAAATTGTACTAGTCAATGCTTATAAATAAACCTGCCCATGAAAAGCGTGGTTCAGTAAACTGACTGGCTCAATGTGACCTAAATAGTACTGACAGGTTCATTAAACTTCAAAACAAACATGCAAAAACCATGTTTAACCCTTATTCCACTAAACACAACAACCCCTACCTATGCAAACAATCTAGATCCAGATCAGATGTCTTCTTCAGAAGGCTTCTGAAGAAGCCATCTAATCAGGAGCTACACTGTTTGCCATGCAGTTTATAATTTGATTGGTTAATAGTTAGAAATGGGTGTGGCTAAATTAATTTATTCAGCGGAATAAGGGTTAAAACTGACAATAATTACCAAGTATGTCTAGTGAAATATTTTTCTGTCAAGAGTTATTGTAAACACCTCCCCCTCTGCTTAATCTTGAATGAACAACACCACAACACAAACGAATAGTTCAAGCACTCTCTCAATTACTTGAGTCACTGCTCTTTGTAAAACAAATTCTGAGTCTTTAAATCTTTCATAAACAAATGTAAATTATAAGTTCAAACACACAATATAAACACAGAGTAAAATATGTAATAATCCAATCTATGTAGCACTTTTCACCTAAAACAGAGAATATAAAGTACACATGTCCAATATGCATTAACACTTTCCCTGACCCTAAAACTTTTTTTTCACAGCAGACCACTTCCGAAACAGCGAGAAAAACATGAGCAATTTCACATTTTTCTTGATGTTTTCAGCAATATTCATTCTACTGTGTATCAGGAAAAGTGTCAATGTATGAGAAATGATAGAAAAATTTGTTGATTAAGGATAAAAGCTTAATGAAGACAAAACCACTAAAGCTCGCATAAGGCATAAGCTTATTTTACTTGGTAAAAGTCTCACTGCCCTACATCATAGTGTAGTTAATATTTTCTTGTCCTTTGGGACAATTGATTCCATTATTGAATTTTGAAAATAGTTGAGGGTCACTGATGAGGCCTAATTGGCCAAAACTAGGTAGTCTGGCCCAGAAAACATGTACACTCCATTATTTTCCAGTTCTGTGGTGTATTCCTTATAACCCTTTCCAGAACAGCTGGAGTCTGGGAATGTTTGGCAGCCGTAAAAAGTCTCCCTGCCCTACATCATAGTGTAGTTTATATTTTCTTGTCCTTTGGGATCATTGATTCCAATGTTGAATTTTGAAAATATTTGAGGGTCACTGATGAGGCCTAATTGGCTGAAACTAGCTAGTCTGGCCCAGAAAACATGTACACTCCATAATTTCCAGTTCTGTAGTGTATTCCTTACTTCCAAAGGATAACCCTTTCTAGAACATATTTAAAGGAGTTGGTTCATGCTATGTTTTGAATTGCGTGTGTGTATTTTTATGACACAAAGTCACCTGATAGAGTGAGATGGTTCTATTTTGTGCTGTGGCTTTTCCTGAGAAACATTTGCTTTCTGTTTTGTCTTCAAAAATATTATAATTCAAGATTATTTCTTTGTAAAAAAAAATAACATATCTGTATGGATATTTATAATATTCACCATAGTGATCAAGAAGGCAGTTATATTCCAGGAAGAGACCCCTAAACCACATGGGTGAAGGCAAAATATTACTTCTATAACAGCAAGACTTCCTTTTGCTGGCTCTAAATGTAGAAAATACCAACAAATAATGCCAATGTTAAAGATGTTATTCTTTTTAACTTGATCAATGTTAAGAAAGGCTTTCCAAATTTCTGACTGTTACATGTAGAAAATACTAATCTTCACCCATGGCACATTACCTGGTACACCTGCGATACCCTTTTTCAAATATCTCCTCCAGGATGAAAGTTTTACACACAACTTTCAGCAAACAGTATGCTTGACTCCTCAAAGAAAACTTTACATGCAACTTTCAGCAAACAGTATGCTTTACTCCTACAAGGAATTGTCTTTTCAACATTTGGCTAATTCAAGTTCCCTGATAGGCAAAACTGTACTGAAAATGGTTCTTGCCGGAGGATGCTCTGTATTGTGCACAAAACTTAAGAATCTTTGTCAGACAGATTAAATTTTTAATTGAAGTGCATATGAAAAGTTTAAGCGAAGCTTTTTTGCTATACATGCAGAAACTTTTCTTAAAAAGTTGCAAGCTGGAGGAGATATTTCAAGGCTTAACCCATTGTATGCTAGTAGACTCTTCCATTGCTGTATGTTGGACAAGTCCATTTGTCGTCTAAGGGGTGTCAGGCATATTTTTTTGATTTTTTTGTTTTCTTTTTTTTTTTTGACGAAAATTCTGTTGGCAAATAGTGAAGGCCCTGATCAGACGCCACTTTCTGTGACGTGTGATCTGGGCTTGCACTGTTTGCCATGGTAAACTTTAAGGGGTTTCCCGCATACAATGTGTTAAGTAGGCAAATTATTCGGGTACGACATTAAATGAGATGGTTCTGAAGTTTTTGCTGAGCCAGTGCTATTTATTGTTCCATTTCAGTCAGTAAAATGTTTTTTTCACCAATAATACAATAAGAATGTCTTCCCTCTCTTCCTGAAATGAAAAACACAAGATTTGATCATACATGTATAATCTAGAGATTATAAAGTACCCCAAACAAACACTTAAGCCAAGCAAAACTATACTAGCTAGTTTGGTAGAGGGTCACCTAAGCAACATCCCTAAAAACTATGATTGAAATTGACCAAAGGGTTGAGGAGTTGGCATTAAAGCAAATGTTTGATGAATTTCTATTTTTAGTTTTGGTGGCCATTTTGCTCATTGGAGTGGAACAGTTTTAGCTAGTTTGGTTAAGGTTCACCTCAGCAACATTCCTATGAAGTTTGAATGAAATTGGCCCAAGTGTTTAGGAGTTGGGATTTAAAGCAAATTGTTGAAGATTTTTTCTATTTTAGCTCTTGTGGCCATTTTGTTCATTGAAGCAGAACCGATTTAGCTATTTCAGTAGAGGGTCACCTAAGCAACAGTCCTATAAAAATAGAAGTGAAGGCAATTATCAGGAATCAATACAAGTAACCCACAGCTCCCATCAGAGACACCAAAGGGAAAGAAGCATAGACATGAAACAACTAGACCCTACTGGAAACATCAATAGCGGAAAGCCAAAAGGACAGTTACTTTCCCACACCTTTGACCTCTTAGTATGGCCTTGACATTTGAGGTACAACACATTGTCTCATTACGGTAGCAACTATTTCTTTCCCTATAGCAACCATCTTGGCAGATGTTGCTCTTTTCGGCCGACGGTCATGTGGTGCATCTTCTGTTGAGCCTAGCCCACAGCTGAATTTCTTACACCAAAGAAAAACTGTCTTAAAAGACATTTCATTATGCCCATAAACCGAACATATTTCATCAAAAATGTCTTTGCACCATATACCAAGAATACAACGATTCTTAATACATGTATAGGACCGTATTTCAACGGGGTACTCTGACCTTCTTCCAACCATGTTTTGTATTAGTATACAAGAGTAGACAGTGTTTATCGAACGATATACATGGCTAAAATGCACGGATTTTAACAGGTTTGGTATCATGTATAGGTAAAATGTTTTTCTACGCTGTGATATTTATTTCCAGGTGATTTTCGCATTAGTGTTTGAGAAAACGTTCTACTTGCATTCATATTTGAACAGTCCTCGTAATTTCATAATCCATCAAAGAATAAGAAAGTTATTGACCGTACACAAAAAAGGCCCGTTTGACCTCTAGGTATGACCTTGACATTGGAGGTATGGACCTTGGTCTTGCACAAAACTCACCATCTAATGAAGGTGAACATTTCTGTAAGGTTACTTTAAAAAGTCCATCTAGAAATAACTAGACAAATGCACCGGCAAGTGCCATCACCTCAGCTGAAACTGGCACTGTCAAAAGCTTCTTTGCATATACAGGCCATATTCCATATAAAGTAATGCTATAGACATATCCTGTACCAAATACAAAGAGAATCTAACATGGTTACAGAGCTATCGGCAATGAAAAAAGTTGAATGCAAAACTTTGACGTAAAATAATTTATAATGTATGCAAACAAGAGTTATGGTTCTTGTGTTCTGCACATCCTATTATTTTGCTTTACATTTGTTTGAAGTTTCATGAAATTATCTCTAACAGTTTTAACACAAGTGTGTGTGGTAAAAATTGCAAGTTATAATTTTCAAAGGGCAATAACTCTGAAAATAGAAAAGCAAGAGTTATGGTTTGTGTGTTCTGCATGCCGTCTCATGGTGATTAACATTTGCGAGAAGTTTCATGAAAATACCTCAAGCCGTTCAAAATTTATGGAGCGGACAGGAAGATGTTAACAGACACATAATTAACTATGTTCAAAGAGAAATAATTAAAGTATGTTCAAAGAAAAATAATTCATAAAGAATGCAAACCAGAGTTATTGTTCTTGTGTTCTGCCCATCCTATTATTGTGCTGTACATTTGTTTGAAGTTTCATGAAATTATCACAAACGTATTTGAAAGTTACAGAGCGGACACAAGTGAATGGTAAAAATGGCCATTTTCAATATTTAAAGGGCAATAACTCTGAAAGTAGGAGCGCAAGAGTTACGATTCATGTGTTCTGCACGTTGTCTCATGGTGTTTACATTTATGTGAAGTTTCATGAAAATATGTCGAGCAGTTTAAGAGTTATGGAGCGGACAGGAAAATGTTAACAAACACACACAGAAAAGATGAAAACTATATACCCCCATGGCATACTCCCTTTGCCGGGGGTATAAAAAAAAATTATTGACTGGTCACAAAAAAAAAACTTTTTGGACCTTTGACCTCTTAGTATGACCTTGACCTTGGAGGTACTGACCTGGGTCTAGCACCCAATGCATCGTCTCATGATGGTTTACATTTCTGCCAAGTAATTTCACAGTCCATCCAGGAATAAGAAAGTTATTGACTGAACGCTAAAAAAGGCCCCTTTTTGACCTTTGACCTCTTAGTATGACCTTTGAGGTTATGCAAGAGACACATTGTCTCATTGTGGTTAACATTTCTGCCCAGTAATTTCAAAATCCATTTACAAATAAGAAAGTTATTGACAAACACGAAAAAAGGCCCCTTTTAGTACCTTTGACCTGTAAGTATGACCTTGACCTTATAGATACCGACCTGGGTCATACACGCAACACATCGTCTCATGGTGGTTAACATTTCTGCATGCAAAGTAATTTCAAAATCCATCTTTAACTGAGAAAGTTATTGACTGAAAACAAAAAAAGGCCCCTCTTTTTACCTTTGACCTCTATATATGACCTTGACCTTTTAGGTACCAAAAATGGGTCATGCGTGCAACACATTGTCTCAAGGTGGTTAACATTTCTGCCAAGCAAATTCAAAATCCATCTTAAAATAAGAAAGTTATTGACCAAACACGAAAAAAGGCCCCTTTTTACCTTTGACTTCAATGTATGACCTTGACCTTTGAGGTGCCAATCTGAATCATGCGTGCGACACATCGTCTCATAGCAACAATCCTATGAGGTTTGAATGAAATTTTCCCAAGGGTTTATGAGAAATTGGACCAAAGGTATAGGAGGAGTTGTCATTTAACGATTTTTGTATTTTTAGCCTTGGCAACCATCTTGTTCTGCCGATCGGAACAATTTTAGCTTTTTTGGTAGTAGGTCACCTAAACAACATTCCTATGAAGTTTGATTGAAATTAGCCCAAGGGTTAAGAAGGAGTTAGCATTTAAAGCAAACTGTTGACATTTTTCTATATTTAGCTCTGGTGGCCATTTTGTTCATCGGAGCAGAATCATTTTAGCTATTTTGGTAAAGGGTTACCTAAGCAACATTCCTATAAGGTATGAATGAAATAGGCCCAAAGGTATAGGAGGAGTTGTCATTTAAAGGTTTTTCTATTTTTAGTTCTGGTGGCCATTTTGTTCAGCCGAGCCAAACCATTTTAGCTATTTTGGTAGAGGGTCACCTAATCAACATTCCTATGAAGTTTGTTTGAAATTGTTCCAATGGTTTAGGAGGAGTTAGCATTTAAAGCAAATTGTTGACATTTTTCTATTTTTAGCTCTGTTGGCCATTTTGTTTATTGAAGCAGAACCATTTTAGCTATTTTAGTAAAGGGTCACCTAAGAAACACTCCTATGAAGTCTGAATGAAATTGGCCCAAAAATATAGGAGGAGTTGTCGTCTAAAGATTTTTCTATTTTTAGCTCTGGAGGCCATCCTGTAAAGCATAGCGGAAAGATTTTAGCTATTTTGGTAGAGGGTCACTTAAGCAACATTCCTGTAAAGTTTGATTGAAACTAGCCCAAGGGTTTAGGAGGAGTTAGCATTTAAAGCAAATTGTTGACGCCGCACGACACACGACGCACGACGGACATTGACTGATCACTTCGTGCTCAGGTAAGCTAATAACATTCCTGTGAAGTTTGAATCAAATTGGCCCAAGGGTTAAGGAGGAGTTCGTATTTGAAGCAAATTTAAGATGTTTTTCTATTTTTAGCTATGGTGGCCATTTTGCTCATCAGAGCAGAACTGTTTTAGCTAATTTGGCAGATGGTCACCTAAGCAATAGTCCTATGAAGTTTGAATGAAATTGGCCCAAAGGTACAGGAGGAATTGTCATTTAAAGATTTTTCCTTTTTTTAGATCTAGCGGCCATCTTGTTTGTCAGAACAGAACGATTTTAGCTATTTTGGTAGGGAGTCACTTGAGCAACATTCCTGTGAAGTTTGATTCTAATTGGCCCAAGGGTTGAGGAGGAGTTTGGGTTTGAAGCAAATTTACGATGTTTTACTATTTTTAGCTATGGCGGCGAGGAGGAGTTTGGGTTTGAAGCAAATTTACGATGTTTTACTATTTTTAGCTATGGCGGCCATTTTGCTCCTCAGAGCAATACCGTTTTAGCTATTTAAGTAGAGGGTCACCTAAGCAACATTCCTATGAAGTTTGAATTAATTTGGCCCAAGGGTACAGGAGGAGTTGTCGTTTAAAGAATTTTCTATTTTTAGCTCTGGCAGCCATTTTGTTCACCGGAGCGGAACCATTTTAGCTATTTTGGAAGAGGGTCACCTAAGCAATACTCCTATAAAGTTTAAATGAAATTCGCCTTAAGGTACAGGAGGAGTTGTCATTTAAAGATTTTTCTATTTTTAGCTCTGGAGGCCATCTTGTTCAGCGGAGTGGAACGATTTTAGCTATTTTTGTAGGGGGTCACCTAAGCAATATTCCTATAAAGTTTTATTGAAATTGGCTCAAGGGTTAAGGAGGAGTTAGCATTTAAAGCAAATTGTTGACGCCGCACGACACACGACGCACGATGCACGACGCACGACGCACGACGGACGACGGACATTGACTGATCACAATAGCTC
This sequence comes from Lucinisca nassula, assembly GCA_963580285.1. NCBI lineage: Eukaryota > Metazoa > Mollusca > Bivalvia > Lucinida > Lucinidae > Lucinisca > Lucinisca nassula. Next base: position 135,403,354 of record OY757015.1, read on the forward strand.
ACCATGAGCACTTCGTGCTCAGGTGAGCTAAAAAGTGCAGACCATGACCAGGCGCCGTGTTCTGTGGCGTCTGATCTAGATCTACATTGCTTGCCAATGTACCGGCACATAAGGCCAGTTCATGTTTTACAGACAACACACTTTACGCCAACCACAACGACAAGAATTGCTAAGCGGTTACTATCCGCAACCTGGATTTCGTACAGTGTATGAGGCGGGGTCAGCGATAGTCAAGTGCAGATCAGCATCATAACTTTTCTTCCATATCATCACGAAAACACGCCTATATAACTCTGACCTCCTTCAACTCCACTTTTATATAGTAAAACTGATGTTTACAGGGGTATACCTTATTTGTCTTATTTCTGCTCTAAAATATAGATTGTGGGTACCCGTTAGAACTGCCTGTCGATGAGGCGGTTCTAGCGAATGCCCACAATCCATATTTTGAGCAGAAATAAGAAAAATATCCCAATTTTTCATCTTATTTTTTTTTTTTTTCATTTTTACGGCGGGAAAATTTACAGTGTATTTGTACAGGCGTGTTTTCGTAATGTTCACTTGGGTCGATTGATAAGCAATCAATGGGTCGATTGATAAAGCAAAAACGACACCTGTCATTCATTAACCCATGGTCCACGTCATGAGAAAATCTGTTTTTGACATTTGCGAACAACAAAGGATCAGCCTGCGCATTTGCGCAGTCTGATTAGCACTTTGTATTCGCTGAATAGAAAATTTCTAGATGAAGACTCAGCTGAGTAGATTTATGTCTTACCTGATAGACGAATTTTCTATTGATGGGGCTCACGGAAACACGCCTATACAAATACATTGTAAATTTTACCGCTGGAAACAAAAATAAAAACAAAAAAAAAAAAAACACGAAAATTTTAGGTTGAAAATTTGTGATATTTTTCTTATTTCTGCTCAAAATACAGATCGACGGTCACGTTAGAACCTCCTTTAACGAGTACCCTCAATCTGTATATTAGAGCAGAAAAAAGAAAAATAAGGTTTACCCTTGTAAACTATACTCAGTAGTAGTATTATATAAAAGTGGGGTTCAATGGAGGTCACAATTATATAGATGTGTTTTCGGGATAAAACATGCAAAGCAATCAATTTTCATGACTTTCAGGCATTGTTCTTTGTTTCAGCATTTGGTGCACTGTACGCGAGTTTAGAGGAGGCTGCAAAGACTTTGGGACGCAATCTCGCTGATGAGACAGTCAGTGTTGTCAACCATAAGTATGTACAGATTATATAATGTTCTACGTAATCATTTGTGCGTTTGAATTGAAGCTTAACGCCCCATCAACATAGTTTAGGTAATTTTGGAGACGATGCTTCCTATTTTGTACGACTTTTACCTGACGCTGAGATAAAATGACTTCTTAAGCCCTGTCACCCAATGAAATCAAAAGGGTTGATATGCAGGGCTTACACCATTTTTTCTGTTTTTTTTTTTTCGGGCAGGTTTAGATCTTCTAAGCGGTTCAGTATCAGTACTCATGTGCGCTAGGTTTCAGCGCTGCGTGGAAGCATAATGCAGTCCAATATATTTCTTCAAGCCCCCAATGGACCGGAGGGGGGGGGGGGGGGTGGGGTGGGGGGGGGAATAATCCTTTGGAAGCAAAAAGAACTAAAAACAGTAGCGTGTACGAGGATTTTTTTTCGCCGGACTAGCTAGGTTCGGCGAATTAGGCCTCCTTATTTTCTGACAAGCGAAAATAGATATTAGGACATATGGGCACAGTAAGTTAATGTAAAAAAGTTGCATTTAGGAACAAAGATCATGCTACTGATAGTAAAAAAGGGAGTTTCAGTGAAGAGCTGTTCTGTAGTTTACAAGATTCACATCAGCCTGTAAATAAAGACGATGTGACGTCACTACCACTGAGGTCCGCCACTTTTGAAGGCGAAAACTTTTGAAGCCGAAAAAGAAGTATTCTGCTATATGACCCTAGCAAGATAGCTTTTGTTTGTTTGTTTGATTTGAGGTTTAACGTCCCCGTCAACACTGTAATTTAAAGGTCATTTTGGATACGTTGCTTCCAATTTTGTGGGACTTTTACCCGACCTTGAGATGAAATGACATCTCAAGCCCTGTCGCCCAATGAAACCAATATGGTTTATTAGCATGGACTCGCACCGCTTTGCCTGGACAGGCTTAGATCCTCTAAGCGGTTTACCAGGACTCGTATGCGGGTCGATTTCAGCTCTGGCGTGGAAGCATCATGCAGCCCATCTATTTTTTCAAGCCCAAAAATATTTAAATCAGAATAGACACTATATTAATTTTTTAATTTCTAATGAGTAGTTAAAATCTTATAAAAACACATATTGCTAAAAACCTGTTTAAAAAATAGACATTCACCTCCACAGAATGAGAAAAAATGGCGGGAAAATAACATTTCTTTGTTTCTTTTTACCGAAGAGTTCTTTGCCGATATATCTCATACATCTTATTAGTAGGATAAAGCCTTTCCCTTTCATCTCTTGAACCTTCATGCCAATGGCAACCCTGTAGCACACGGCTTTGTTGATGTACATGCCTATCTGAGTCTAGGAGCTAAACATGTCTGAGTGAACATTTTCGCTTGATGTGACTCATGCAGTCGACTTTAAGGGAATGAATACACCTTGCAAGGGAGGCCAAAAGTATTGTTTTCTCTCATGTCAATAGAGGTCAACTCTCAACTAGCGGTTTTGTTTGAATTGAGGTTTCACGTCCCCGTCACTATTTAGGTCATTTTGGAGACGTTGCTACCAGTCTTGTGGGACTTTTTCTGGCATTGAGTTGAAATGACTTCTCAAGCCTTGCCGTCCAAACAAACCAAAAGGATTAATATGGAGGGACGGCCCGACTCGCACCTCTTTGGCTGGACAGTCTTAGTTAGACTTTCTAAGCAGTTTACCATGAGTAAACCAGTACTTATGTGCGGTCGGTTTCAGCTCTTCGTGGAGGTATTATGCAGCCCAGCGTAAACAAGAGGTATCGTACTATCCAGGCAGGGAAGACTAAGATGCTGCTCAGACTACGACACTGTGAAGGCTTATATGTATCTTATAAGAATCTCATATGGGTGTGAGGGGTGGAAGAAAAATCGGTCCCAAGGGTCACTGTCCGGCATCACGAGGCTTGCCGAGTGATGCCGGACAGTGATCCCGAGGGACGGATTTTTCTATCAACCCCTCGTATCCATATTGGATTCTTTTTCTTGCATACCTTCCATTTCTTAGCGCGGAATTTCAATGCTGCAGTAATTTCGGTTACCAACGTCCGCCATATTGTGTTGACACTGCAGTAATGTAAAGTGACGTCACGGATCGTGCATGACGTCAACCTTAACGACGGCGCACACAAGGTCGTAATCAACCAGTGCATTTATCAAACACGCGATTATATTCGATTTGGGGTCGGAACACCAGGGTCAGAACATAAATTTCTATCCCAGGGTAAAATCGCGGATTTCCTTGTCTGGTGTGCAAGAATAAATGGTCGCAAATGGCAGAAGCAGGTGTTCTCATGGCGTGGTCCATATGATCTCCATACCTGTTTTAATTACATTTTCTGCAATCTGATTTAGATGCTTCCATGTCTGCATTAATTGAAACTTTTTATTTTTAACTTATCTATCATTTGACGTCTGGTCAGAGAATGTAATAACGCCATGTATTTCAGTAATCCACAAATGGATTAAATGTACAAATTAGTTAGATAGGCACCGTAACGTTACACGTACAGCGTCCTGAACGACGTCGCGTTTAGTAATAGGCGGAATATTGACATTTTATTTTGTAAAACAAGTCGTGATCAAAATGCGTTGTAAATGTCATATGATAAATGAAATCTTGCATTCGTGCACACATGTACATGTATTATTAAATTTATTAAACTCGTCGAGGAAAAGGCGTAAAATAAGGCTTCATGGTAAACGGACCAGTGAATAGTGATTTGGATATTGCTGCTATACTCGAGTAAGTTAAGCACAATATGCTATTTTTAGAAGGCTTCTGGGTACGATTCGTCCCGTCGTTGGTTGTCGTCGTTCGTCCGTATTTGATTTAAGCCGAAAATTATGAAAATGTCTTCTGGTAGATCTGATTAGCAGTCAAAGAGTTTAGGCTGTATTTTAAGTAGCGTGTTTCAAATTAAAGAAAAAGCAGTCTTGAACATACTGTTACTACCCAAAACATTTTCCGGCATAACAGCGTTGATCCAGATCATAACGCCCCTGCAAGAGCATTCTTTGTCTGGATCTGCCCGTCAAGTCAAGAAGAAGCATTGAGAGAGTTGAGTACTTTCCGTACTTCGGTAACATTTCAAAGTAAAACAATGCTCGTCGCTGTGAATTCAGCGCGAGATTTCTGTGCAGTCTTATGGTTGATAAGAGTTGAACGCAAAATCTGGACCCCATGTGACCTCTCTCTCTCTCTCTCTCTCTCTCTCTCTCTCTCTCTCTCTCTCTCTCGTCACCATGAAAAGACATCAGTATAAATAGGCAGGCTAAGATTAAAGGATGGTTTATCAAAATCATAGGCCACGTACTTAAGGCATAATAAAATTAAATAATAAACTGCATTCAGACTTTACAAAAAATAAAGAACTGTCATGAGAAAACTGGAAACCTCTGCAAACAGATATCTTCATTTTCATAATAGACATTATGCCTTACTACAATGACGCTAAGCTATGAATAGTTGGATCCTTTGGGAACAAAGAATACACAAAATAAACAAAAAAAGCAGCCTCGGTTTTACTGAGTCTGTATATGACCAGTACTTAAATGTGCAACACTGGCCACGACCTCTAGCACCGGCTTAAGTAGAACTCTATTTGTAAAATGATTCTAAATGAACTCAATGATCCCAAAGGACCAGAAAATATAATCTGCACTATGATGGATGTACGGGGAGACTTTATACGACCGCCACATGGCACAACACCAGCTGTAGTGAAGATAATTATTTAAGTTCTGAATAGTTAGATCCTTTTGGAAGCAAAGAATACACCAAATAAACGAAAATAGCAGACAAGCCTACAATTTTGCCAACAAAATAGAAGTGAAGGCAATGATCAGGAATCGATACAATTAACCCACAGCTCCCATTAGACACCAAAGGGAAAGAAACACAAACATGAAACAACAGACCCTAATGGAAACATCAATAGCGAAAAGCTATTGCTAAAAGCTATAATGGTCAGACTGCACAAATCACAGCCTTCGATAGCCATAGATGTTAATATAATATGTTTGCTTGTTATTCGTGAAGCAATGTGGCAACCGAAACATTCAAATCGATGTTAAAATTTGTTCACCCAAGACAAGGATTTGTTTGATTTGAGGTTTAACGTCCCCGTAAACACAGTAAAGGTCATTTTGGAGACGTTGCTCCCAATTTTGTGGGACTTTTACCCGACATTGAAATGAAATGACTTCTCAAGCCCTGTCGCCCAATGAAACCAATAGGGTTTATAAGCATGGACGGTCCGGCACTCACACCGCTTTGCCTGGGCAGGCTTAGATCCTCTAAGCGGTTTACCAGTACTCGTGTGTGTGTCGCATTTAGCTCTGCGTGGAAGCATCATGCAGCCCATTTTTCCTTCAAGCCCCGATGGGCGGGGGCTGACTCAAGACAAGGAAGTATAGACGAGGAAGTACGTGTGCATCATGTAAATATCGGGATTGAAATAAACTTACGTGCATAAAACGAATTAAACTGACATTATATATAGATAAAATAGGCTCTAATTCACACAGTCACGGTTTATAGCGTTGCTTTCATCCTTAATAGCGCTTATTAGAAAATCATAGATAACTGTAGATGTACTGAAGTTGTGGTTTCGTGGAAAGAAAGAGGATGATAAAACATTATTTTACTCGTTTAGAAGTTATAATTCAACTTTTTACTATCTGTGACCCTAGAATTATAAAATAGTTCAATTACAGTTTTTGTGTCAACACCAACGCCCTGATACGACAACAATATATACTTTTAATCTGTAAAGGAAATTCCTTTTTCATTGTATTAGCTAATCAGTTTATAAAGTTATATTTTGGCTGCAGTTATATACTGACCTGATTTATTTATTTATTTACTGAGATTTCATTCAGCTATTCTCTATATTTATATTGTAGTTACATTCAAACTGTCTGAAGTCGTTTTATTTTGCATTTAAACAAATCTTAAATTTTCAAAACTTTATTTAAATGAAGTTAGAAAATGTAGAATGTAACAGTAGAGTTGTATAAACAAAAATAAGCTTAATCAAAATTACACTTGACACATATTTTCTTCTTCGTTTTGTCACCGACCACAGATGTGAAACAGAAAAATAACAAGCCTGAAAGCAACACATAACATATAATCCGCATAGGGTCAACGATGATACCGCGAAGACTATCTTCAAATAGTCTCATGAAATCGACCATTGATTTGTACCCGTTCGAGTTAAACGGATCTAGCTGTATGACACCACGCCATCTTTTCTGATAAACGCTATAGCAAAGCGGCGGGTCGGTCCCTGCTTCGGGACGTTTAAGTAAATCGGTTGGTGCCTGATGCTCTGTCCTTGGTCAGGCACACCGAAGTCCAACTGCTTCAGCATTTCAGATATTTCATGCTGTCGAATCCTCGTCGTTGTTTCAGATCTGTATTTGTTTGATTTTTATGTTCTCGGAGATGTTACACTGATGAGTTAGAACATTTATCATATGACGTCGCGTCTGAGAGTGTAATAACGCCATGTAATATTTTCGATAATCCACTAGTGGATTAAATATGCAAATAAGCTAGATACGTCCCGTAACGTTACATGTGCGACGCCCTTAACGACGTTGCGTTTACAAGCGGCGGAATATTGACATTTTTGTAAACAATCGTGAATAAAATCCGTTTTAAATGTCATATGATAAATAGAATCTTGCATTCGTGCTCATGTATTATTGCATTTATTAAACTCGTTGAGGAAAGGGGATAAAATGCTCGGCAGAGCCTCGCATTTTATCCCCTTTCCTCAACTCGTTTAATAAATGCAATAATACATGAGCACTCATGTAAGATCCTCTATGTCTGAACGACGACAGAACCAAGGGCGAGGATTGTGGTCACGTAGAACCGATTTAGCCCCTCCCCCCACAACTCCCCTGCCAAAGTAGATTTTTTGTTGTGGTTTATTATTGGAATTGTTTGTCTCTGCATGTATGCACTGCTAATATATTACTCAGAGTTTGATAGGGATCACTTTTTAATGCAAAATAAATTCTTGATAAATTAATCAGCTGAATAAAAAAATGATACATTAAGATAGAAAACATATCCGTCACAAAGACTAGTGATTAATTTTTTCAACTGGCACTGCATTCAAGCATGACAACAACAACCGTATTGGCACCCAAAATATTTCCCGTAACACGAAGGGATTTGGACAATTATTTTTTCACACATTTCCAAATTTGTTTAGACAAAAACGTGTATGACATCCACGGGCATCAAATACAGCACGACATCGCCTGCGCATGCTCGTAATAAGAGTCTGTACCCGGTTTTGTTGAATCAGCCTCCATAAAGCAACCGATGCATCTTTGAGCTCCTGTAAAGTCCTCGGCTGCACTGGACGGGCTGAAACAGCACGCTGTAGCATGTCGCACACATGCTCAATCGGATTTGAGTCCAGTGATCGAGCAGGCCAGGCCATACGAACGATTGTCTCGCGTTCCAGATGGGCATCAATGACGTGGGCACGGTGAGGATGGTCATTATCGTCCATCAGAATAAAGTCCGGGCCAATAGCACCGGCATATAGTCTCACAAACTGATCAAGAATCTCATTTCAGTACCTCACTGCCGTTAACTTCCGTTTTCAACGACGTACAAGTCGTTTTACCGTTCACGCTTATCCGAGCCAAAACCATGGCTGATCCCTTTCCATAGCGATCATGCTCTGCCACATTCAAGTTATCAAATCGCTCTTTTGACATTCGCCACACTATTTGACGTTTACCAGTGACATCTAGACAGAATCTGGACTCATCAGTAAACAGAACTGGCGTCCAGTCCCGAATCGTCCACCTAACATGAGTTCTGGCAAAGTCCAATCGGTCTTGCACGTGCTGTCTCGTCAACGGAACACGTACAGCAGGCCTCCTGGTATAAAGTCCGAACTCGTGGAGCCTGTTTCTGGCAGTTTGTATAGAAATGCGTTCTCCAGTTCCGTTTCTAAACTCGTTATTCAAACGCGTAGCGTTCAGGAACCGTTGAAGTCGATACTGAATCAACAAAAAATGGCCCGGACGTTGAGTTGTAGCCCTTTCTCGACCCCGCCGAGTCTGTGTGATTGATTTCTGTGGTTAAGTTGCCGACTCCACATTCGGGACACCACGCTCTGAGACACATTCAGATTCTCAACAACACGACTTTGAGGATAACCCTTTTGTAGAACATATATAAGGCCACTACTGCTGGTGTCTGGGAATGTGTGGCGGCCGTAAAAAGTCTCCCTGCCCTACATCATAGTGTAGTTTATATTTTCTTGTCCTTTGTGATCATTGATTCCATTCTGGAATTTTGAAAATATTTGAGGGTCACTGATGAGGCTTAATTGGCCGAAACTAGCTAGTCTGGCCCAGAAGACATGTACACTTAATATTTTCCAGTTCGGTGGTGTATTCCTTGCTTCCAAAGGATAACCCTTTTGTAGAACATATTTTAGAGACGTCAGGTTCCAACATTCCGACGCCACGTTTCATTTCCTCGGTGTTCAGACGGTTTCTTAACTGCCCCTAGGCATTTTAAAGTTTCTTAAATCAAATGAAATCCTTTTTACGCTTAGTAAAGGAACACTGACAAGTTTGATTTTTTCTGTTGCAATGCAGTGTTACGCAAGATTTTTGAGGTGCATGAATTCATTTGCGAAGTGTGAGAAGTGAGCACTTTCATGAGTACTGAATTGCACATAAGTTTCTATTTAATTCGGAGTACAAATTCTGTTATGATATTTTAAATTTTCAGTACAATATTTGGTATATAAAAAGTGATCCCTATAAAACTTTGAGTAGTATGTATTTTGTTTAGGAAAGCCGTTTGGACATTAGCCATTTTGTAGAAATGAAACTCATCATGAAAACAAGCCTATATATTTTTGACCCCATTGAACTCCTCTTTTGTATAGTAAAACTGGGGTTTACAGGGGGTAAACCTTTCTTTCTTATTTCTGCTCTAAAATATAGATTATGGATATTCATTAGAACCGCCTCGTTACCCACAATCTATATTTTGAGCTGAAGTAAGACAAATATTACTTCTTTTTCATATTGAATTTTTCGTGTTTTTCGGCGGTAAAGTTTCAATGTATTTGTATAGGCGTGTTTTCATAATAAGTGTCATTTTGGCTTTCTACTTGAACTGGTTCAATTTTGGTGCCGTTGTTTTATATTGGGCTTCTTTCCCTTTGGTATCTTGGATGGAAGGTGAAAGATATAGAGGATCTTACATGAGTATTCATGTATTATTGAATTTATTAAACGAGTTGACATTACACAAACACGCCTATACAAATACATTGCCACCTTTATCGCCGAAAAAATGAAAATTTTAGGATGAAAAATTGTGATATTTTTATTATTTCTGCTCAATATATAGATTGTGGGCACTCGTTAGAACCGCCTTATCGAGGCGGTTCTAACGAGTACCCACAATCTATGTTTTAGAGCAGAAATAAGAAAAATAAGGTATACCCCCGGAAACCCCAGTTTTACTGTTTAAAAGTGGGGTTCAAGGGGGTCAAAATTATGTAGGCGTGTTTTCGTGATTGGAAAAGGGATAAAATGCGAGGCTTTGCCTCCTTTTCTTCAACGAGTTTAATAGATTATTGATATGGAGGATCTTTCATAAGTGTTCATATACTATTGAATTTATTAAACGAGTTGAGGAAAAGGGATAAATTGCGAGGCTTTGCCGATGTTGAGGAAAAAGGATAAATTGTGAGGCTTTGCCGAGCAGTTTATCCCTTTTCCGCAACAAGTTTAATAAATTCAATAACACATGGACACGAATGCAAGATTTTATTTATCATATGACATTTAAAACGCATTCTTTTCACGATTTTTTAACAAAAATGTCAATACTGCGCCGATAGAAAACGCGACGTCGTTAAGGACGTCGTTCATGTAACGTTACGGGGCATATTTAACTAATTTGTTTAGTCCATATATGCCTAGCGGCCCTTTTCTGGGACATTGACAAACAGTGCAGAATCAGATCTGGCGCTGCAGCGTCTAATCTGGGTCTACACTGTTTGCTTAAAGAGCATTCATTTCTGTAAACTTTGCAACAAACAAAAACAAATCTGACACCCCTGTAATTGGAAATGAACAACTCCAAACTTCCTAGGTGGAAGATTCCATCGCCATATATGGGTTAAGTAAAAAATAAAAATAAAAAAAAGATAAGAGTAGCAAGCATTAATTGAGGTTGGTAAATGATATGCATAGCTTTGAATAATAAATAGTTAATCTTTTTATCAAGGAAAAGTTTTTTAACACACGACAGATTTTTGTGTGACTATTAATGACCCTTATTAACTTATATTCAATTATATAAAACTAGTATTTTACACATTTTATTTGAACAAACAGCCAAACACACTGAGGAAGCGTTATACTCATTAATGTTTCAGTTGTCAGTTTCAAAATATATTTATTCACCAAGAATGATTAATGATATTAGAAATTCAAGTTTGAAAGACAAACTTTTATGTTGAACAAGTCCATGACTCATTATCATGCAAACGTGCCTCCAGACCCAAACCAAAAAATTGTCTAAGCCTTGTTGAAGTATTTTCTAAATATACGAGGGCGAGTCAATAAAATCCACCCTAACTTATTTCTGGGTGAGATCGATCTCTTCTCTTTCGATGAGATTGCCCTCATAAATGATACACTTGGACCAATGCTGTTCCAGTGTAATTAGCTCAGAACTGAAGAAGCCAGGGTCCTTGTCTCCGACCCACTCCTCAACTGCCGCCGCGACTTCATCGCTGGACCGGAAATGACATTGCCCTGTTGGAACAGAATCCCTTAGGCGAGTTTACCTCAGCTTTTTTCATGGATAGCAGGTGTCAGCTGGTCGAGCAATTTTGCATAATACTCACCTGTTATTGTACTTTTCTTTGCTAGAAAGTCCAACATAATAACGCATTGTGCGTCCCAAAATACTGTTGCCATCACCCTGACAGCAGATGATTGCGTTTTGAACTTCTATGAACTGAGAGACCCCGGCCCTACCCACTGGCGACTTGAGTTTTAGTCTCTGGCTCATAATAATGGACCTATGTCTCATCTACAGTCACCAGAAGTGAAAGAAAATCATCTTCCTTTGACCTAAATCGCTTCAACAATGTGCTGCATACTGATGCTCTGGTTGCCATTTGCTCGCCGCTAAGGGATTTAGGGACCCAACGGGCTGTTAGTTTTTGCATACCCAAGCGATCATGTAAAATTGTTGCAACGCTACCATGTGAAATGTGTAATACATTCGCTATTTCTTCCACCTTAGTTCGCCTATCAGAGTACACCAGATCCTGTACTTTGTTACACATTTCTTCATCGGTGGCAGTTGTTTAGCGTCCCGACCCTGTTTCGCGTTCTAAAGACGTTCTACCGCGCTTGTATTCCCCAACCAAGAATATAACTTTTGTTATACTTATATTTTAAGCTGGTCAATGCAGCGAACTAAAAAGAGTACATGAAGTTTTATTCAGGGCTCAGGCGAGCGACTAGGACTTTGTTCTTCTTGTTTGCAGCTGTTTAAAAAAAATAATTATAAATTTAAATAACAGACTCATGATGCACGTAATACTAACATAGATGTTGATGCATTAAGAAGAATCAATTTGGGTTTTCATTCTTGTATGTTTTTAAACTTTTTTTTATTATTTCAGGTATGGGAAAGATGCCGGAGAACTAGCAGAACACACATTATATTCTGCCGGGAACATCACCATGACAGCATACAATGTCAATAATCTAGGGGTCAAGACCTTTGCTCAGACGGCAGCTAAGGACACCAGAAAGGCTGTGCTGCAAGAGTATCAGTGAAAAGAAAATCATTCAGAACAAACCAGTGGAGCAATTGTATATGACAAGAAAATACGAAAATAAGAAAAAGTCTCTGACGCCGTATTTATTGTTTTGTCTGTTTGTTTATCTGTTTGATTTGAGGTTTTCCGTAGCCGTCAACACTATAAATGTCATTTAAGAGACGTTGCTTTCAATGTTGTGGGACTTTTACCCGACAGTGAGGTGAAATGACATATCAAGCCCTGCCGCCCAATAAATCCAATGGTGTTCATAATGGACTCGCACCAGTTTGCCTGGGTAGGCTTAGATCCTCTAACCGGTTTCAGCTCTGCGTGGAAGCGTCATGCAGTCCAATCTATTTCACCAAGCCCCGATGGCAGGGGCCCTCGTATTTATTGTTAAAATGCTATGCAAAACCACATGGAATCATTGGTTTAAACAATATTTATTGAATTTCAATGCACAAATACACATTTATCATACATACAAGGATATATAGGATTTGACAGTAAGCGATACGCTTATATGGAAGTCATCTCCTATATGGTCAAGGTGTATACTACATTGGTATTAATGGCAAAATTGATAAGGATAAAGTATCCATTATTACCAAAATAATATAGTAAGAGAATGGAATCATTCTTAAAACATTTCATTATTTTTTCGAGAAATATAAAGTAATATCCAAAACGTTATGAGTTACCATTACAATACGTTGATTAACTGAAAATTTCGCTGTATCTGTTGTATCGTTGCAACGGTAGATTGTATGGCACTAACATGCCTCTGTAGGTACACTATTGTATCCAATGTGTGTCCATTTCCATCCATAGTATATAATATAAATCCCCCTGGAAAACGCACAGTGCCAATCTTTCTTTCTTTCTTTCTTTATTTCTATATATACTTCAACCGCCCCCCACGAGGATTACCTGCAGGTGTACATTAAATACACTCCGGGTTTGCTTTTTCATTTCTGATAAGCATAAAAACTAGAGCTGTCAGTGAAACTGACTAGGGCCCCGGCAGCGCTATCAGAAATTTGTGGACGGACAGACGGACAGACAGACAGACGGACGGACAGAGTGATTACTATAGGGCACCCACACTTTCAGTGCGGGGCCCTTATTATACTTTATGGTCATGTCAGAAAGAAAGTGTGGGAAACTTTCACCTATCTACTTGACAATATTTACATAAGATTTGGTACTAAGTTATTTAAACAAGTTGTGGGTATTCCGATAGGTACTAATTGCGCACCCCTTTTGGCTGATCTGTTTTTGTTTTGTTATGAGAGAGACTTCATGATGTCCCTTTCTGCTGAAAACCAATCTGAAATTATTGAAGCGTTTAGCTCGACTTCTAGATATTTGGATGATTTATTAAATATTGACAATACCTATTTCGATGGCTTGATCAGTCAAAGTTACCCTCCATAACTTCAGTTAAATAAAGCAAATTCTTCTGATACCGAGATCCCGTTTTTGGATTTACATCTATCTATTGTAGATGAGTTTGTTTCTTGCAAAATTTATGATAAACGCGATGATTTTAATTTTGAGATTGTAAATTTTCCTTTTTTGGATGGTGATGTTCCTCGTGCGCCATCCTATGGCGTTTATATTTCGCAGTTAATTCGATTCGCCAGAGTGTGCAGCCATATAACTGACTTCAACACTCGTAATTAATTATTAACTGCCAAACTTCTTAATCAGGGATATCGGTACCATAAACTACGCAAAGCCTTGTCAAAATTTTATAGACGTCATTCTGATTTAATTTCAAAATTTAATATTGGATTTAAATCTCCTCTGCAACAAGGTCTATCGGAACCCAAATTTTATGGTCACTTAGTATATAAATTCAGAAAAATATTTAACCGCAATGACTTCAGCACCCAATTTCGTAAAGTCGTACTTCGATATAAAAAGATTTGGTACAACATAAATGTTATACGACAGACTGCATGCATGGTAGTTAACCTAATCACGGTTAACAACTTTGCTTCTCTCTTTAATTGCACGCCGGTGGGTCAGGCCTCAGATTCTATGACGATTCCAGCGTAAAGGCTTACTGAGAATTAGAGAGAATCTAATTCTATGTAATATTGGTTGATACCTGATACTCTGTCTCTGGTCGGGCCCATCGAAGTCTAACTGTTGGTTTTCTTTCGCTCCAGCATTTCAGTGGTTTCTTGCTGTCGAGACCTCACCGTTGTTTCAACTCTGTGGTTGTTTTTTTTGTGTGTGTTCACGGCGATGTTGCACAGATGAGTTAGGAGGCCTTCATTCATGACTGAACTAATTATTTGTCTAAATCGCGACGGAGTAAGGGCGAGTATTGTGGCCACGTTAAATCGATTTAAGCCCCCCCAGTGTAATTTGTTTCACTGACCGTTCCAAGGCGGTTCTTCTGTCGCGGTTTATTCTTGTTATCGTTTGTCTTTGAGTGTTTGTGTCGCTTATATTATTTTAATTGGGATAGCCGGTTGATCATTTTGTGGGAAAGTAAATGTCCTTTTGGCTTTCCGCTGTTGATGTTTCCATTAGTGTCTGTTGTTTCATGCTTGTGTTTCTCTCCCTTTGGTGTCTCTGTTTGGAGCTGTAGGTTAATTGTATCGATTCCTGATCATTGCTTTCACTTCTGTTTTGCAAACTACATTGCTGTGTTTGAAGAGACTCAATAAAACCAAGTTTCGTTCTTTTATGTGTTCTTTGTTTCCGAAGCCAATCTGAACCATTGTATCGCATTGCCACTATAATTGCAGTTGATGGTCCTTCACATGCTCCATAATTAATGAGAAGATGTATACTATAGTTTTCTTACCATCATATATCTCGAAATTCTCAAATTCATTCCGTAACAGTCAAAATATTAGTTTAACCCATTGCATGCGGGAAACCCTTAGCGAACAGTGCAGGCCCAGATCAGACGCCACAGAACGCGGCGTCTGATCAGTGCCTGCACTATTTGCTGGCAGAATTTTCCATCAAAAATAGATTAAAAACGGAAAAATAGACCTGAAACCCTTTATATGACAAATGGAATCGTCCAACATATAGCAACGGAAGAGTCCAATAGTATACAATGGGTTAAAGCTGAGTTGTCAAGGTTAGCTGTATCATAAGTGTCGTCTTTTGTCTGAGACAACTGCAAAAGCTACTCATTTATGAATGTGATTGTTTGATTTGAGGTTTAACATTCCAATCAACACTCTTTAGGTCATTTTGGATACGTTGCTTCCAATTTCATGGGACGTTTGCCCGACATTGAGATGCAATCATATCCCAAGCCCTGCCGCCCAATGAAACCAATAGGGTTTATATGCAAGGACGGTCCAACTCGCCCCACTTTACCTTGGCGGGCTTAGACCTCATAAGCGGTTTACCAGTACTCATGTGCGATTGGTTTCAGCTCTGCGTGGAAGCATCATGCAGCCCAATTCATGAATGTGTTCGATGTTATTTAATTGGTAAAGCATTTAATTTTGTCATCATTAAATTTCCATACCCCACCACGGGTATTGCACGACCCGCAGAAAAAGCAACCGACTGAAGTCGGTTGATTTCTAAGAGTGCCCTAAAATCACCGTGTCATTCTGTCATTCGGTCATCTGTCATTCTGTCAGTCTGTCCGTCCGTAACCCGTTTGTGAAAATTGGTGATAGTGACTTAACCGCTTGGAATATTTAAACAATTTTTGGCAAACTAATAGATATCAATGAGATCTAACCAATAAACTTGCGAAATATTACATTCCATTAAGTATAGCCTCGCCGAGGCGAAAAATGTGA
Source organism: Lucinisca nassula (assembly GCA_963580285.1). Taxonomy (NCBI): domain Eukaryota; kingdom Metazoa; phylum Mollusca; class Bivalvia; order Lucinida; family Lucinidae; genus Lucinisca; species Lucinisca nassula. Next base: position 135,419,233 of record OY757015.1, read on the forward strand.
AAATTTTTGAACTGCTTCTCCTCGGAAACCGTTGGGCCGATTGAGGTCAAATTTCATATGGAGCCTCTGTGGGATGGGGGAAACCAAAATTTGCTAATGGGGTCCAGGTCACATGACCAAAATGGCCGCCAAGCCATATATGGTCTGTCTGTCTGTCCGCCTGTAACCCGTTTGTGAAAATTGGTGATAGTGACTTAACCGCTTGGAATATTTAAACAATTTTTGGCATACTGATAGATATCAATGAGATCTAACCAATGAACTTGCGAAATATTACATTCCATTTAGTATAGCCTCGCCGAGGCGAAAAAAGTGAAAATTTTCAAACTGCTTCTCCTCGGAAACCGTTGGGCCGATTGAAGTCAAATTTCAAATGGAGCCTCTATGGGATAGGGAAACCAAAATTTGCTCATGGGGTCCAGGTCACATGACCAAAATGGCCGCAAAGCCATATATGGTAAAAACCCTTCAAAAATAGTCTTCTCCAGAACCACCAGGCAGATTTCCACGAAATTTGATAAATAGCATCTGGGACGTAGGCCCATCATAAATTGCGAAAATGGTGACCCTGGGTTGACCTTGACCTTCTTTGGGTCCGTCCGTAACCCGTTTGTGAAAATTGGTGATAGTGACTTAACCGCTTGGAATATTTAAATAATGTTTGGCATACTGATAGATATCAATGAGATCTAACCAATGAACTTGCGAAATATTACATTCCATTTAGTATAGCCTCGCCGAGGCGAAAAATGTGAAAATTTTCGAACTGCTTCTCCTCGGAAACCGTTGGGCCGATTGAAATCAAATTTCATATGAAGCCTCTATGGGATGGGGGAAACCAAAATTTGCTCATGGGGTCCAGGTCACATGACCAAAGTGGCCGCCAAGCCATATATGGTCTGTCTGTAAGTCATTCCGTAACCCGTTTGTGAAAATTGGTGATAGTGACTTAACCGCTTGGAATATTTAAACAATTTTTGGCATACTGATAGATATCAATGAGATCTAACCAATGAACTTAAGAAATATTACATTCCATTTAGTATAGCCTCGCCGAGGCGAAAAATGTGAAAAATTTCGAAATACTTCTCCTCGGAAACCGTTGGGCCGATTGAAGTCAAATATCATATGGAGCCTCTATGGGATTGGGGAAACCAAAATTTGCTCACGGGCTCCAGGTCACATGACCAAAATGGCCGCCAAGCCATTTAAGGTAAAAACCCTTCAAAATTAGTCTTCTCCAGAACCACTGGGCAGATTTCCACGAAACTTGATAAATAGCATCTGGGACGTAGGCCCATCATAAATTGCTAAAATGGTGACCCTGGGTTGACCTTGACCTTCTTTGTGCCTAGGTCAAACTTTGACACATATGCTTTTGTATTGGAAAAGTGAGAATGCATTTTATCCTGCAAACGATTCAGAATACAGTACTAAAGTATAAGATATCTTTTTGCTCCTTACGATAAGGCGCATTTATTGGGGGAACCGTTTTAGGTCCAGGTCACATGACCAAAATGGCCGCCATACCCATATATGATAACACTCATAAACATAAAAGCATCCGGCGGGTCGTGCACTTCAGCTGAAGCACTGGTTATGTTATACCTTTCGGTGTCTGTCGTTCAGTCCGTAGAAATCCCCGTGGTGTAGTAGATAAGCCACCCCCGCCCCCTCCCCCCAAAAAAGCAAGGGTCGTGGGTTCAGTCCCGGGCTTCTCCAGACTTTTGGATGAGTCTTTAAACCGAGGTCCCGTCTCCGTATGACTTTATCCGTTCGTGGGACGTAACACTCAAACACTTACTTTCTGTCCGTATTTGCATAGTTTAAGTTTAACGGCCCAGTCAATACTATTTAAGTCATTTTTGAGCCTGTCAGTTTAACTATCCACACTTTTCCTCGGCAGGCCTCTTTATGCTTCCCTCTTTAATTGCACGCTGGTGCGTCAGGCCTCAGATTCTATGAAGGTTCCAGCGTAAAGGCTTACTGAGAATTAGAAATTAATGTTATGTAATGTTGGTTGGTGCCTGATGCTCCGTCTTTGGTCGCGCCCATCGGAGTCTAATTGTTGGTTTTCTTTTTTTCTCAAGCATTTCAGCGGTTTCTTGCTGTCGAGTCCTCACTGTTGTTTCATCTCTGTGGTTGTTTGATTTTTGGATTTTTGTGTTCTCGATGTTGCACTGATGAGTAAGGAGGCCTTCATGCGGACTGAACAAATTATTTGTCTAAATCGCGACAAGTAAGGGCGGGGATTGCGGCCGCGTAAAATTGATTAAACACCCCAGTGAAATTCTTTTCACTGACCGTTCTAAGGCGGTTCTTCTGTCGCGGTTTATTTTTCGCTTATATCTTTTTGTTTTGGATAGCCAATTTGTCAATTTATGGGAAAGTAACTGTCCTTTTGACTTTCCGCTATTGATGATTCCATTAGGGTCTTGGCATTTCATGTTTGTGTTTCTTTCCCTTTGGTGTCTCTGATGGGAGCTGTGAGTTAATTGTATTTAACCCTGATCATTGCCTTCACTTCTTCCGTTTTATATGTAAGCGGTTAACCAGTACACTGCACACTCTTTCGTTAGAAACTGAAAACTGCCCTTCTTGAATGACAGTAGAAAAGATTTCGTGATCAATTTCCAAGAAAGAATGTTGCCGAAAACGCGCTCTCGTGATCACCAGTCAGACGCACATCCGACTGCGCTACCGAGGCCGGCTTCTGGAAATGTATCCAAATATAGCAAAAAAGGCTTTAGACAATTTAGCCACTGGTGATAAGACCCACTGGGTTTACTACATGTATTTTGAACCGAAGCGAAGTGCTCCAACCGAATCCGGGCCACCAAAATGCGAGACGTCTAAATATTGCCAGACGAACACGAACAGCAAAAAGGTTTATGTAATTTACTTTAATAATAATGACTCCGTCTTAAAAATTCCGGTGCTAAAAGGCAGAACAGTCACAACTAAGTTCTATAAAAATGTTGAACTAGGAAAATTGAAGAAGTGCTGTGAAATCCGCCCAAAACAGGACTTAACCTTCACAGGTTTTTGCATGGCAATGCACCCGCTCACAAGGCACACCCTGTGACCGAGGTTTTGAAGTCAGGCAAGGTCACCGTCCTGTCGCATCTTCCATTTTTGCCAGACCTGGCCTCTGCGACTAGTTTCAGTTTCCAAAACTAAAATTACATCTACGTGGAAAGAGATGCAGTTCGAGTAATGCCATTGGATTTGCGTTTTATCTATATCTGATAGTCGCCATTGAAGAGTATTAAAAAACAGCTTCAAAAATAAATTGACCGCTTAAAAAGGTGCATTCAGGCAGATGGAGAGCATTTTGAATGACAGAGCAAGTAATAAGGATTTTCATTGATTCCATTGTGGAATTTTGAAAATATCTGCGGGTCACTGATGAGGCCTTATTGGCCGAAACAGGCTAGTCTGACCCAGAAAACATGTACACTCCATATTTTTCACTTCTGTGGTGTATTCTTTGCTTCCAAAGGATAACCCTTTTATAGAACATATTTAACTTCACTACAGCTGGTGCGTGGGAATGTGTGGCGGCGGTAAAACGTCTCCCTGCCCTACATCATAGTGTAGATTATATTTTCTTGTCCTTTGGGATCATTGATTCCATTGTGGAATTTTGAAAATATCTGAGGGTCACTGATGAGGCCTAATTGGCCGAAACTGGCTAGTCTGGCCCAGAAAACATGTACACTCCATATTTTTCACTTCTGTGGTGTATTCCTTGCTTCCAAAGGATAACCATTTTATAGAACATTTTTAACATTTGCAGTAAAGGAGAAACAGTGAAAGTGACATATTTTATTTTGGAACAGCCCCTGTTATTTTTCACGCGTCGTATGTGTTCCCAGTATTCGATATGAAGTACGGTATGTACTGTTTTCCAATGTCTGGATGCCAAGCTGTGTAGGGGCAGTTGTGTCCTATTCTAAGTCTCCTGAAGAAACACATATGTATCTATGGTCGATGAAGTTCTACTGATCATGTGATGAACATAGATAAATAGGTTGCCATCAGCAACTAGAAACACTTATGGGAGCAAAAGTTAAAGTGGGCCAGAAATCATTCACTTGGATTAGGTTGATCATGATATGTCACACTGAGCATGATGTCCTTCTTGTCTATTAGATGAGATTACCTTCAGTAAACCTGAATCTGTGGCAGCCATCTTGGATTTTAGCAATACTGATTCTCAATGTCGCCCAATTGTCTCCCATCATGTTTTGGCTAAACCCGGCGTGTCATTAAGGAGCATGTGTTTTTTGAAGGTTTTCAAAATTCCGAAATGGCAGCCATCTTAGAATTTGGAACAAAACAATTTTAGCAATTTTTGAATCTCAATGTCAAGCTGATGCCTCCATCAAGTTGAATCCAACTTCTGGCTTACAGTTTAGAAGGAGATGCCATTTGAAGACAATGTCCTCATTTTAGGAGATGTCATTTGAAGAATTAATTCAAAGGACGTTTACTCGCGAGTGATCACTTTATTAAGCTTGTAATGGAAAACAGTGACTTTAAAACACGCATTTTTACCTCTAAAGAACTTAAATATGATACCTTATGGTCATGTCATAAAGTTTGTGAGGCCGTTATATACATTTTGGATAATATTTTATTAGTTTCGGAAATAAGATCTATAGACAAATTGTGAATATTCCGATGGGAACTAATTGGACGCCTCTTATTGCAAATCTGTTTTTATTTTTTTTACACACTCTCTAATGAAACTCAGGCTGATGTAATTGATGCTTTTAAATCAACGTCTAGATATCTGGATCATTCAATTAACATTCACAATCTTTATTTTTAGCAAATGATTGATGGTAAGATATATACCCTTGAACTTAAACTGAGCGGGACTAATTCCTCGGATACTGCAGCACCTTTTTTAGATCTTGATTTGTCGGCCTCTAATGGTATAATCTCATGGAAGATATACGACAAAGGGAATGATTATGACTATAATAATTATTGTAAAGTCCTTACCCGTTCTTAGACGGGAATGACCTCTGTTCTCCTTCATATCTATACTACTAAATAAATAGATTATCCAATAAACTGCAAAAACACCGATCATTTGGTGAATTTTTTTGATATCGAGTTGTCACAATTTTGCTTTTATTTATAATTTTGATTTATGAACTCTATGATTTGCGTTTATTTTGTGATTTTTGGGTTTTAGACAATTGCCGAATTTAAAATTCTCCTAATCATTTTCTCAGAAAACCTGCAGCGATTGGTCATTTTTTATCAACAAGCGCTTACATCGTAGCGACTTCGATTGGTACTTCGATTGGTCTTAGAGCGCTCATATGCGATGTCGAGTCGTTTCGCCACTGGGTTGTTTCAGACATTTTTGAAGTACGTTTCAATTATTGGACCAAATACACTACTGATACCTTCACAAAACAGGTACAGGTACAAAACATGAATTCAAGGGCAAATGCTCGCGTCTGAAAGTGCTAAATTATTTGTTGTTTCTGTTACACAATCACATAACTGATAAAACGACTGGAATTGTGTTCCTTCCTGAATGACCCTTATCAAGTAGTCGAACTCAACTAAGCAAATCAGGCACGCGGTCAGAAAACATGGCTTCTCGAGCACAGGCTCATGCATACAAAGTTGAGAAAAAATAACCGAGCAAAGAGAAAAACGACTGCGCTTTTTCCATTCCTTCTTTAATTTTCTGCCGAAATCTTCATTACAAGAAAATCGATGAAACGGTCGACTTCGATTGGTACTTCGATTGGTCTTAGAGCGCTAATATGCAATGTCGAGTCGTTTCGCCACTGGGTTGTTTCAGACATTTTTTGAAGTACGTTTCGATTATTGGACCAATTACACTACTGATACCTTCACAAAACAGGTACAGGTACAAAACATGACTTCAAAGGTAAGTGCTCGCGTCTGAAAGTGGTAATTATTTGTTGTTGCTGCTACACAATCACAGAACTGATAAAACGACTGGAATTTTGTTCCTTCCTGAATGACCCTTATCAAGTAGTCGAACTCAACCAAGCAAATCAGGCACGCGGTCAGAAAACATGGCTTCTAAAATATTTCGCCCAAAAAAATGAAAAATTTTCAGAGGAAAAAAAAATAGATTTTCATTATTTCTGCTTAAAACATTGATTTTGGGTTCACGTTAGAGCCGCCTCGACGAGGCGGTTCTAACGAATACCAACAATCTATGTTTTAGAGCAGATATGAGGAAATAATGAATACCCCTGCAAACCCCACTTTTTCCTTTTTGAAGTGGGGTTTGCAGGAGTATTCATTACATAGGCGTGTTATCTTGATGTCCCGTGCGTAATCTTCAAAATGAATATCCTGATATCACCACCTCTCAACTTTAAACCACTAAAGTATTGTTTGCTATAAACTTGGCATCAAGTATACCCGCGCTTGCGCGGGTTTTTTTCTAGTGGAATATATATTTCTCAACTTATTCGTTTCGCTAGAGGTTCATCTCAGTAATCAGAATAAACCTCTTACTGCTAAGCTTCTTAAACAGCGCTTAAAAAGGTGTATTCAGGCAGATGGAGGGCATTTTGAATGACAGAGCAAGTGATCAAGACTTTAAAATTTGAATGATGAGACTTAAATCAAAAATAAGGTGGCTATTGGCCGGACAACAATTTTTCTATTATATGTATATTGGAGATTAAATGGCGATGAACTCGCATGTGAATTGTCCGATCTGCCCTAAAATCAAATTCTTCCTAGATTTTAGGGCTGTAATCACTGCCTGCAAAGTAGAAGTAAAACAAAGATCAGGAATCGATACAATTAACTTACTCCACCCATCAAAGACACCAAAGGGAAAGAAACACAAACATTAAGCGACCGGACCATAATGGAAAGCTAAACAAAGGAATGCCATAAGGACAGTTACTTTCCCACAAAATGGCCATCTATGCAAGTCTGACATAGATTTCATCAAAAATACAATCACAATAGTCCGCACAATATTTTCCTAAGTCTATGAGGCCCTGAAGAACAGGTAACTGTCATGCAAATAGTCGAAACTGGGCCAAAATCGCATTTGTCCAAGATTTTATGCCTGTCCTCATTCACTGCAAGTTTGATAAAGATTATATAAAAAAAAGAAGTCACTGTCTATTGGATAACATTTTCCCCATTTTAAGTTTATAGGAGACTAAAGGGCAAGTAACTATCTCGTGAATAATCCGATTTGCCCCAAATTCGAACATGTCCAAGATATTATGGCTGTCCTCATTATCTAGAAATCTGATGAGTATCAAATAAAAATGGCTATGGTCCGTATTATATATCTATGGGAGACTAAAGGGCAAGTAACTCTTCTGCGAAATTTGACGATCCGCTCCGAAATCGAACACATCCAAGATTTTAGGGCTGTCCTCATTACCTGCTATTCTGATGAAGATTCCAGCAAAATTGAAATCTCTATCATCCGGACAATATTTTCTTAAGTCTATGGAGCCCTCAAGGGCAGGTAACTCTCATTCAAATAGCCCAAAACTGGGCAAAATCGAAAATGTCCAGTTTTTATGCCTGCCCTCATTAACTGCAGGTTTGGTGAAATTATATCAAAAGTGAAGTCACTGTCAATCGGACAATATTTTTCCCATTTAAAGTCTATGGGAGACCGTGAATAATCCGATCTGCCCGAAATTCGAACTTGTCCAAGATATTATTGCCGTCGTCATTTGTTAAAGGCATTTATTCTTGTAAAAGTAGGACACACGGTGTGTTCATAATTGTTTTATTGCCCCCCCCCCGCCCCTTGTGATATTCTGTCTGTAGCAGATCAAAGACGGTCCTTAATAGGGTGATTAGTAGCTCTTGTTGAATCCCCTGCATGAGGCACTTAAGGGAAAAATCAATATTGTACACTCTAGTCAACCTTTAGTAAACTATTGATTTTCCCCAAGGCGGCCCCTTACCTGTTGAAGACAGAGGATCTCTTCAGTCAGCACTGAGGGCTACATAATATTATGTAATGAAATGATAGTCCTCAATAATCAAGAATAAATGTCATTAAGGTTCTGATCAAAAATAAAGTCGCTATAGTCTGGACAAGAAAGCGGACCTGACATTGCTATGCCTTTTTCCGTTAAACATTGCGTTGTATCTCATATGACCGCGATCATCCCTCGTATTTTATATGTTTAAATTGTGTGATGCATTTTTATTTATATGTAATAAAACATCTATAAAAGAAAGGTATAATGTGCCATGGTGTTTTTAATTCCATCTATTCCCCATTCCTTCTCCCGTACTTTACCCGTAGAATACATACAGAAGTGAGGGCATTGATCAAGAATCGATACGATTACCTCACACCGCCCATCTAAGACACCAAAGGGAAAGAAGGACAAACATAAAACAACTTCAATTTGAGGGTCACTGATGATTTGTTTGTTTGTATTGGAGTTAAACGGTCCAGTTAACGCTATTTTAGATCATTTTTGAGCCGGTCAGTTTACACTTTCCTGGGCAGGCTTATAAGTAAGCGGTTAACCAGTTGTTACGAGATGGAATAGAAAACCTCTCTGGTGCTTATGCACATCTAAATTATTTTAGTAGGCAGATGGCAAGGCGGTGCGAGTGAAATATTTTAGGTGAAATACGGTAGGCAAAATGTGCTGCTCCATGCACAAGTCATGCACATATCATACGATGTATGCATGAGTGGTTTGTGGAGATTTTTTTACCATACAGTTGGCCGCTATAAGGCTTATTTCTATAAAATTTGCCTAAAAATCACCAACCGCCAAATTGTGCCATATATAATTTTCATTCCAGTCACGATGCTGTGTGTGTTCTTTTTGGCGGGAGTTATACTATTGATTTGTAGAGACGTTTCATCATTTTTTCCTAGGGGAAATACTATTTGAACGCAAATCCATTATCTACTCGATTGTTGCTATCTGGCTATGATTGTGGACGGTATCTTCACCTCGCCACGATTTTAGCGAGCTAATATGAGTATGCATGATTTTCTACTAGTATTCATAGATATAAAAACCCTGAAAAACGACTATTATTCAGCAGCAGGTCAATTGCGAACAAATGCACACAACATAGTGACGGGACAGAGAATGAATATAGAACGGTATATTAAATTTATGTTTATTATAATTTTTTTGTATCAACATGCTTGTAGGTTTTGGAGGGGTTTACTTCTAGTATACCCCAACTTTCTGAAGCCTATTCTGGATTCACTTTTGAAGCCTCTGTGGTGTAGTGATTAGGCTACTAGGTTTACCAGCTAGAGGTCGCAGGCTCGACCCCAGGCTTCTCCAGAAGTAGAATGAGTCAAAATTTTAAGCGAGGTCCTGTCTCAGTCTGACCCTAGATGTTGGTGAGACGTAAAGTTTGGACACCCGCTCATTCTAGATTCATTTAGGCTTTTAGACCCCTTTTGTAGAATATAATTAATAAATGCCGGGTCACTTGTTTGATCCATAAATTTTGACTAGCAGTGGTTAGAAAACCGTGGTCCCGTCTCTTTATGATATTAGGTGTAGAGGTGATGTAAAATTAAGACGGGTTTAACCATATCTTCATCATCAGGGCAAACTCTTACAAAAGCCTGTCGGGTTGTCCGCGATGATGAACCGTGATGAATTTGATTTTACAAGCATGTTCATGTTGAGTAGAAATAATTTTGTTAAGAAGAATCACGAGTTCATTTTGTAATGATGCCGTTTTTGTTTGAAAACTCGATTTGTACATGTGTGTACATAAAAAGAATGTGATAATGATAAGTGAGAGTGTCTGTTCGCCACACGTTGTAGCGGCCTGAGCGGCGTGGATGGCGTCAGCTGCGTCGTCGGCGTCGTGAGGACGGTTGTGACGTGGTGCCTACCAAATACAGAAAGAATTTACGGCAAACAGTGTTGGTCCTTATGGGACACTGACAAATGTTGTGGAGAATAGATGAAAATCTTCCTGTTTGTAGTTTCTAGCTGTTGTTAATGTAATGAATTTGTGAACAGCTATATTTGTGAGCCGTGTCGCAAAGAAGGATATGAAATAGAGTTTGTTATGTTTCCTGTAATTGGCGGCTGACCAGGTAGCGCAAAGGCGTGGTCTGTTCAATTGCCTCTTATCTGTGATAATGTAGTGAGCACGAATTTGATGGGTATTATACTCAGTAGTAGTGAGCGTTAATTGATTTCTGTAGTGCTCAGTAAGGAAAGATAAAATTCGAGTATTCTTGTGTCAAGCGCTGGGTGCTGATAATTTGATGCACAGTAAAGTTGAGTTCTGCTGTGCATTTGTTTGTCGCATGCACTGATCAGCCTGTGTGTCTGGTCGGCGCATGCGCAATAACGGTATATGCATGAACATATTCTTACTTCTCCGGGAGGTGGATCATGATATAGCATGTACGTTTTGTGAACTGTATCTTAGTCGATTATCGTAATTTGCAGGCACAACGATGTGCGGTGACCTGCTGCTCCCTGCCCTGTCGGTTCAGTGTCCAGCAAGGGCGGACAGACCCAATAACAGACCGTCGAGACCATAATAAACAGGTTGTAGAAAACAACCTAGAATCGATTCAACGAAGATGTTACCGGGACTTCAAGTTCATATGAATACGAATCGATAAATAATATAAATCAACTTGTGGTCGACAACATAGTCGACAAACTAGTTTTCAGCAGTGCGCGAGAAGTGGTTCACCCTAAGTGAACGTTTAATCTGGCCAGTCGCGTTTTGTGTTTCTTTTTCTTATTTTATTGTTGTTTTTGCTATTTGCTTCTGTAGACATTCACGTCACCCCGTTCCGAGCACAGAACATTGTTTTGCCTTCGGGGCGGACGTCGTGAGTGGGCTACAGAAACAAATAAATGTTTTGTGTTAGTATTGTTGTATATAGATACTGTAAATAATTCATGTCATTCATTTGATATCTTTCTTGTGCCTTACCCCACAGCTGCCCGTACACGTATCAGAGATCACGCTCAGTTGTCTTGTCGGCATGGGGGTTTGCGGGACGCCGTAAACCCACATGTAACACCAGAACAGTGCACATTCTTTCGCTAGAAACTGCCAATTATCCTTCTTGAATCAGCGGAAGGGAGAAAATGACCGTAGGAAAGATTTCATGATCAATCTCCACGAAAGAATGTTGTCGGCCCCGGCAGTTATCGAACCCGCGTCCTCCTGATCACCAGTCAGACGCACATCCGACTGAGCTACCGAGGCCGGCAGGTTCACAGATGAGGCCTGAATGGTCGAAACTAGCTAGTTTTGTCGGCTCCAGAAACAACAAGAAGAAACAACTGGTGTGTGGCGGCCGTAAAAATGCTTGTCCTTTGAGATCATTCAGTCAAGAAAACTGTACACTCCATACTTTTAAGTTTTGTGATGTATTTTATTTTTGCTTTCAAAGGATATCTCTTTTATAGAACACATTGTACACTCTACAGTTTTCAGTTCTATTCTGTAGTCCTTGTTTCCAAATGATTACCATTTTATAGAACATATTCACCATAATGAAAACTTCACAAGCTGAAAGCCAAAATGACAGTTACTTTCCCACAAAATGGCCAAATAACTATCCAAAATAAATATATATACAGTAGAACTTCGATGGCTCGAACACCGATGGCTCGTTTACCATGGTTGTGTCGAACCCGTTCTTGAGTTCCTAGCGAAATCCTCTACATAAGAAATAGTGGGGGATAATAAAGGAGATTTTAGTCTTTTATCTTGCAAATATATGCAGTATGTACTCATTAGAATCGCCTCGATGACATCGAGGCGATTCTAATGAGTACACACAGCATACATTTTCATTATAGAACACCGAAAAGATGTATGAAAGTATATCCTATACCTCCTGAAAGTAACCCTCAGTGGCTCGAACTACCCCAGTCTCGAACATATTTTCAAGGTCCCAAAGGTGTTCGAGCCATTGAAGTTCGACTGTATTTTATTTTTGCTTTCAATGGGATATTTCTTTTATAGAACATATTGTACACTCTACAGTTTTCAGTTCTGTTCTGTAGTCCTTGTTTCCAAATGATTACCATTTTATAGAACATATTCACCATAATGAAAACTTCACAAGCGGAAAGCCAAAATGACAGTTACTTTCCCACAAAATGGCCAAATAACTATCCAAAATAAATATATATACAGTAGAACTTCGATGGCTCGAACACCGATGGCTCGTTTACCATGGTTGTGTCGAACCCGTTCTTGAGTCCCTAGCGAAATCCTCTACATAAGAAATAGTGGGGGATAATTAAGGAGATTTTAGTCTTTTATCTTGCAAATATATGCAGTATGTACTCATTAGAATCGCCTCGATGAGGCGATTCTAATGAGCACACACAGCATACATTTTCATTATAGAACACCGAAAAGATGTATGAAAGTATATCCTATACCTCCTGACAGTAACCCTCAGTGGCTCGAACTACCCCAGTCTCGAACATATTTTCAAGGTCCCAAAGGTGTTCGAGCCATTGAAGTTCGACTGTATGTAATACATATATGCGAAGACGAACCGTAACAATAATAAACTGCAACAGAAGACCCGCCTTGGAACGGTCAATAAAAAGGAATCGACTTTACGTGGCCACAATCCTCGCCCTTGGTTCTGTAGTGGTTTAGCAGTAAGGTTGCCACGATTAATCGTATAATCGATTAATCGATCGATAAATTCCACAAAAATGATCATCATTTCTGATTTGCTCTTAATCGATTACTTGATTGGTACAATTTACTACCCAAATTATGCCTAAAATAGCTGGATGAGTGGCAAACAGTGCAGACCCTGATGAGACGCCGCATTATGCGGCGTCTCATCTGGGTCTACACTGTTTGCTCAGGCCTGTCTGTTCAAATATACATATGGTAAAGTGCAACATATGGTAAGAGTCATGCTCAGACAGAAAGCCAGACAGGTAAAATAATGACAAAAATCTTAGCAATTACTAATCGATTATCGATCGCAATGACATGACTGATAATCGATTATCTTTTCAGCTCCGATTAGCCAGCCGTATTTAGCAGATAATTTGTTTAGTCCACATGAAGATTTTCTGACTCATCAATGCAACATCTCTAAGAACATTAAAAGCAAACGAATATGGAGATGAAACAACGACGAGGACTCGAAAACATGAAATAACTGAATGCTGGGGCAGAAGAAAACCAACAGTTTGACTCCGATGGGCCCAACCAGAGATTTGAGTTTGCATCACCTTTTTGGCACCCCCATGTCAAAACTCAGATTCACCAGGTTGAGAAGTTCCAGAAGACAGCTGTTGGATGAACCTTTCGGCGATGGCGGAACAGGGGTAACGTCGGTGATATGCTGAGTGAATTGGAATGACCGTCCCTGGAAGTCCATCGTGAGCAATCCTCCCTAACCCTCTTTTATGAGAACCCTCTTACTTGACACCTGCGACAATTTCAACTCTGACAAGGGCATCACAATTAAACAGCACGCAATATCGTAGGTACCAGGCCTATAATGATGTCCTGAAGAAATGTTTTTACTAGAACTATTCCACAACGGAATAGTCTTCCCTCTTCTATGGAAGATGCCAAGACAACTGGTTGATTGATTGTTTGATGTTGATTCGGTGAAATCGACATATACATACACACATATTAATATACAAAGCATAAATGGTATTATTATATTAGCGTCATTAACTAATTTGATCAAATCATAGGGGCTTGAATCATGAAAAAAAATTGTTTTGGGTACTATATTAGAGACAAGGGGGTGGGTGGGGGGTGGGGTGGGGGTGGGGACTTAGGCTCATTTTTTTTTGGGGGGGGGGGGGAGAGTGGGGTTGGGGGGTTACCTCATTTTACCCAGTGTATCTTTTTCGATAATGCAGTTTTTCACCTGCTTATTATGAATTATACAAAATAAATATGTCCACTTTGCAACAATAATCCGCCTCTGTCTGTCACTTGCAGGAAACATGTTTTTCTCGCATGGATTAACTCAGCGACTCAAAATTCGGCATAACCGTGTGCCAGACATTTCGGGCTTTCATCAATCACAAGCGAACTAGTGTTAGGGAGGGAACTTTTTTTGTCTTTCATTTAACTTTAGCTCTCATGGCCAATTTGAATCCAAAAAAGATATAATCGCAGCTCTAAATTAGATTTTACAAATTTTGCTTCGCTTTCCGCAGTGTTCTGTCAACGATCTGAACAGAAACCAGGGCGCTTGCAATGATCGCCGTGTTTAAAAAGCGGGACGTGCAGATATAACCCGGAACTTTGCAAACTAAGTCCGGCACTGAAGTAGCTAGGGTTACTGTTAAAATGTGTGTGATAGCCTTGATTTCTCCTTTGATTTTTTTCAATGTAACATATTCTGCTACGGCTACGTATACACATATACGCATTCTATTATCCAGTTCTTATCTAAGCAGGAACATTGCCTGAACTGTTATTATTTAAAAGTAGCGAGCATTACATATTTCACGCTCGGCTGAATTGAGCATGAAAACCGTTTTATAACCTTTTAATAGCCTGGTCGAGAATTACAAAGATTGGAATGCCGCTTTACTCAACGGCACCAAAACTTTTAAACGCACTATGTATTTATAAAGCTCCATTTCTCACTTACTTCCCAATACACTCAGGCTAATACAAGTACTTTTTCAACAGATCTAAGCACTTCACAATCAAACCTTTCATAAAAGACATCAATTTAAGGCATTGAAACGGCCCCCGCCCATTGGGGCTTGAAGAAATAAATGGGCTGCATGATGCTTCCACGCAGAGCTGGTAAACCGCTTAGAGGATCCAAGCATACCAAGGTAAAGCGGTGCGAGTCGAACCGTCCATGCCTATAAACCCTATTGGTCGACAGGGCTTGAGATGTCATTTCATCTCGATGTCAAAATTGGAAGCAACGTCTCCAAAATGGCCTTTACAGTGTTGACGTGGACGTTAAGCCTCAAATCAAACAAACAAAATAAGGCATTGAAGACAGATTTCGTTACTAAGTAATGTTGATAAAGCGTCTTTTTCATGAACAAAGCACTTGGTAGTAGCAGGGATTAGACCCACAACATCTCGCTTTCGAGCCAAATGACCTGTCACTGCATATATTAAAAGACCACTTTCCTTGTTCAAATTAACGTTTGTTACGCTTGCTCCTTTCTTGAGCAACCATTTTTTGCCTTTCCAAAGTGTGTAGCTTAACGGCTGTTTCGCTCTATCCAATTGCAGTTTGCTCAGTGTGCATGCTAGAGTGTGCATTTTGAGTCCCCATTCTTGAAGCAAGCTTTAGCTTTCCCAAAACATGTATTCTGTCGGAGAATGTCCTGCTAGGGACAGAAAATGTAGTAGATTTTGTGCAACCCTTTCCTAATAGCAGCTAGCTTTCTGTCTATACTGGATACATTGATAGCAGACAGTAATTTACCAGTCAGTAAGTCAGCCAGTCAGAAAGACAATCACTGACTTACTGGCTGACTTACTTACTGGTCTGACAGACAGACAGGCGGTGGGACGCACAGACTGACAGGCAGACAGACACTGTTTAAATGGTTGACCGATATTCCAATGAAAGCCTGACCCCACCAAACAGCTATGCATTTCATGAAAATAACATGTTGTTAAGATACTAAGAAAGCAGAAGAAACTAAAAGGAACACAGTTACTTCTTCTCCTTTCTTGGTATGACAAAAGGTGCGGCACTAATGCTCTAAGTTCGGTATCTCACTTTGCGGAGATACCTCTAGGCCTAGCAATCTACTAAATGTATGCGTTCAGAACTTCAGGCAAACCAAATTTAAAGCCTGATAATTTCATTTCGCTAGTACTTTGCCAAAACCAAGTTTAGCATTCGACTCGACATTATGCCAAAATTAAGGTGGCCTTATTTCGTCGTTACTTGATATTTGACCCCTTCGACATGAACCACCCCCACCCAAAAAACAAAACAAACAAACAAAACAAAAAAAAAAAAAAAAAAAAATACAACAAAAAAAAAAAAAAAAAAAGAAAGAAAAGAAAACAAAGCAGATATTTGCACCTGCAATATCCCCGCCTCTAGAAATTTCGATTATGTAAACGGGATTGCTTACTTTATCACTTCTAGGTTCTGCTTTCTGATTTCTTATTTCTAACTTCCAACTTATAGTTTCTAATTTCGATCGTCTGACTTCAAACTTCTTCTTTCTGTTTCAGACTTTCTCCTTCTGGCTTCGGACTACCAATTTCTTACATCCTGCAATATTCAACTATAATAACTGTATTTGATAGACTTCATTTTAACATTTTAAATGCTGCTTCAATCCATTGAAATAAAGAAGTCCTGATGGGACTTCTAGCTTCATCACTTCTATGATTTTCAGGGCCTCTGTGGCCTAGTGGATAAGAGCGCTGTCTCTTATTCATTAGGTCTCTCACCGCTGTGGTTCGAGCCTCGCTCGGGTCACATTTGAGACGCCAAGTTCTGCGAGGTAAAGTGGTTTTTCTTAGGATACTCCGGTTTTCGCCCACCTATGATTAACGATCTCGGCTCGATATGAGTGAAATAATCTTGAAAGGGCCGTGAAACCAATATCAAAATCCATGATTTTCAACTTACAACCTCCGACTTCCAACTTTCGACTTTTAAATTGCAACTTCCTACTTATTACTCCCGACTTCTTTCTTCAGACTTCTAACGCCCGGCTTCGTACTTCCACTTACTCAATCCCGACAATCTACTTCTAGCGCCCGTCTTCCTACTTCTGAAGTACCTCAAGGGCTTCCATGGCATGTGCATAAAAGGGCGAGACGATGTCCGAAACGAAGGCCTCACGTTACTTGGGTCTTCGGATCGGAAAGTTCGAGAGGTAGAATTAGGCCCTGTGCAGAAAAAGACCTCAACAAAATTACAGCGAAAGTTTAATTGCTTAAACATCGTTGTTTCATCAACCATGGTAGATTCGAACTGGATCTTGATTCCCTAGCGCCCAACAAATATGCTTGTTATAAGCAATAAAATACGTTTCATTTCAAATTTCCTGGGGGGGGGGGATTCTCTAAGCTTCTAGGGATGTTTTCTCGTACCATTTTTCCTGAGTAGGCTTAGACCCTCTAAGCGGTTTACCAGAACACGTGTGCGTTCGGTTTCAGCTCTGTGTGGAAACATCATGTGACCTATCTATTTCTTATAGCCCTGATGGGCGTGGTCATCTTAAATTGAGGTAACAAAAATATCACTCTTTCCTATCCCAATTAGAGATATTCAGGTCGTGGTTCAGGACACTATTATCTCAAGGTTGAGACGGGCTTCCGTGGCGTAGAAGATAAGAGCGCTGATTCTTAAATAATAGGTGTCTTACCGCTGAAGGTTCGAGCCTGGCTCGGATCATATGTGAGACGCCGAGTTCTGCAACGGAAGGTCAGGTGGTTTTACTCCGGATACTACGGTCTTCGACCACCTGTGTTTAACGATCTTCTCGATATGAGTTAAATGATCTAGAAAAGACCGTAAAACGAGCCCCGCTCCGCAACCCTCCCCCCCCCCCCGAAAAAAAAAAACAAAAAACCTCAAGGTTGATATGCTCTAGCTTATTCTGACCTTTTTGTTTGATGTGTTGTGGTGCCTATTCAGATTAATACAAACTTGCTGAGCAAAAGGATTGAGCAATGCTTTTTACCAAAGTCACTACATGTACATCAATGGATGTGACCGAATTCATAAATAGAAGCGTCCACTTCAGAAACTCGCGGATGAGAGAGCATGTGTGTGCTGCACTGTAGGGGTTCTGTCCCCTTAAATCCCTGTTGGAAAGGGACCTAAATGGCCCAACCTAAATAGTGCTTATTGCCATTTACTGGCCATTCGCGACCCAGGATCAAAATTTCTAAACATAAAAAGGAATCTGTTGCAATAGGAAACAAATTGTTTCCATGCTGCATCCTTTTGAACATTTACGTTTTGATGGAATTTTTAATTTTTATTTCTGTCGACACAAGCATGAGTGAAACTGTTTTGAAAATAACACAAAACGTCCACGATTTCAACAAAAAATACGTTTCACTTTTTCTGAATCTGGTATGGAGATAACTGCGGCTCATCCCTATCTTCCTAAATTTAGCCACCGAGAGCAGTGGTTAGTCCATTTGCCTCAGATGCTAAAGGTCCCAGGTTCGATCCCCAGCAGCGGTGACAAAATTTCGGTGTCCGAACACGCTCCATTGGCATCATTTGCAGGTATGAATGTCATAAAGTGCATCGTCCTTCGGATCTGGACGTTAACTGGAGGCCCTCTGTGCAGGGTAAACCATCCCCTGTGTAGATTAAAGAACCCCACCGTAATTACATGATTACTGTGTACTCTTTCATCCTTCAAAACTGGAGTATATCGGTACACCGTCTGTGTCCCCTCTTGGGGTTTTTGTTGTTGATTTGAAGTTTAACGTCCCCATCAACACTGTATAGGTCATTTTGGAGACGTTGCTTTCAATTTTATCCGATGAAACCAATAGGGTTTATAAGCAAGGACGGTCCGACTTGCACCACTTTGCCTGGGCAGGTTTAGATCCTCTAAACGGTTTACCAGTACTCATGTGCGGTCCGTTTCAGCTCTGCGAGGAAGCATCATGCAGCCCATATATTTCTTCAAGCCCCGAGATGGGCGGGGGTCCCTCTTGGGGTTTAGTTGAAAATGGAAGAAAAATAGCGATAATGCTCATTTGTCACTACAATTAAACAGCATCGGTCGTTCCAGTCGTTAGTTCATCGATAAAATAGCCCGGAATCAGCAGAAAAACCAAACTTCGCGGCGATTGTTTTCTTGATCTACTAAGCGGAGTGAAAGTAGCAAAATCTAAATTTAGAGCCGCAAATACATCATTTTAGATTCAAATTGGTCAAGAGAGGTTCATTTTAATGAAAGACATCAGTTGAAAGCGAATAAAGTTTCCTCCGTAATACTAGTTCACTTGTGATTGATGAAAACCTGAAAATTTTCGGCACACGGTTATGCCGAATTTTTAGTCGCTGAGTTAATCCATGCGAGAAAAACATGTTTCCTGCAAGTGACGGGCAGAGGCTGATTATTGTTGCAAAGTGGACATATTTAACTTGTATAATTCATAATAAGCAGGTGAAAAACTGCATTTGCGAAAAAGATACACTGGGTAAAATGAGGTAACCACCCCAAAAAACTTAAGCCGAAGTTTCCCCCCTTGTCTTTAATATAGTACCAAAATGAAAAATAAAAAAAAAAAATATTTTTTTTTTTTCATTTTTTTTTTTTTTCATTTTTTTCCCATTTTTTCATGCTTCAAGCCCCTATGATCAAATATAATACATACGATCTATAGACGGATCCAATGTTTTGACTCGTGACCTTGTTTACCTGTCATTGCGCATTCGCAAAATTACTTTTCGTTTTGATTACAATCTTGCGTGGTTGGCAAAAAAAAAACCCTGATTCCATAATAGGTTTAATATTACGGGCATATTTGAGTTGACTGTCACAGAAAATCGATCGAATTACACTTAAAATGAGTAGATAAATAACTTTTAGAGCTCATTCATGCATCTTCCGCGTTCAGTCATTCGTTTTGCGCATTTTTGTTACAAATAATTAAGACCGTCCTGCCTCGTTACCTGTATAAGTTTAACAGGTAATTTAATCATCGAAACATTCTCAAATCTTCCAGAAACCAATAATTACTAGCCAAGACATGTCTATTTTAAACGTTTAAAGGTCAATTTTGTCGTTTCGATTCCAAACAAAATACAAGTTTAGCGAAAATAACATCGCATTTACAATGGTGATAAACGGCCAAAGACATTTTCTGCCAACCACCGGTAGGTCCCGTCAAATAGTATTATTGAGTGATGACGTAGTGTTTGGATAAGATAAGATAAAATATTTTTATTGTCTCCTGTCCGATTCAAGTTAAGACATGACAAATTATGCACGCACAAACAAGTTCACTAACACAAACGTATTACTCTTATCATAGTAGAGCGTATAAGTTGCTTATCTGCAGCTCATAAGTTGCTCACATGCAGGTACAAGATGCATAATGAATTGCAAGTCGTGTAGATCTTAGTGAGACTGCTCCGTAAGGAGCACCTGAAAGCTGTCTAACCAAGATATACACGGGAGTCAGAGACCCTCCCTCACATCCATATGTGACACAGTCTGAAACCCTATATAATGATATAAAAGCTATAAAAATGTGACCCAGATACAAGGTCACCTAGTCTGGACTACATTAATATGTTATTTCTAAGTTCAAAAGCATCTAGCACATACTTCATAAACAACCGTGTAAACACAGTATCGAAAGTAGCAAAAAGTTTAAAAAAAGTGTTTTCTTGCCGTAAGGATTCACCCATTACTTCCATTAACTTCATATTTAAATTTTGCCTCAACCCATCATATAATTTGCAATGAAACAAAAAGTGTTTTTCATCTTCAATTACACCTTTACATGAAAAACAAACTCGTTCTTCTTTGGGTAATTTATGTCTATTATAACGCCCAGTTTGGATGTGTCTATACATAGACTGCTACACAGACTTCTGTTTTAAAATATATTCAGTAATAGATGGTCTGTGTAGCAGTCTAGTCTATACACATCCAAAGACTACGTCATCACTCAATAATACTATTTGACAGGACTTACCGGTGGTAGGCAAAAACATCTTTGGTCGATAGACACATCTTAATTATAAATTATTTGTAATAAAAATGCGCAAAAAGAATGACTTAAGGCGGAAAATGTATGAATGAACTCTGAAATATGTTTATCTACTCATTTAAAGTGTAATTCGATCGATTTTCTGTGACAGTCAACTAAAATATGCCCGTAATATTAAGCCTATTAACAATGTGTTTATATGGAACCAGGGGCTTTTTGCCAACCCCGAAAGATCGTTATCAAAAGGAAAAGTAATTTTGCGCATGCACAATCACATGTAAACAAGGTCACGTGTCAAAACATTGGATCCGTCTATTAACAGTAAATTTAGCTAAGGAGAAGAAAAAAAAAAAAAAAAAAAAAAAAACTCGAAAAAATAAAAAGTAGTTTTATGCATGGAAGTTAAACTTTAAATTCCATCATTGTATATGTTTGTAAATGGATTTGAAAAATGAATAAAATATCACAGAAAATTATCACAGAGAAATTAGATGGTGCTTACGTTATAAATTAAAAGATCACTTTTTGATTATAAACTGAAAAATTGAATGCAATGACCGGTCTGAAGATATTCAATGTATATTGTTGAATAATAAAAAAAAAAAAAAAAAAAAAAGAACAGGATAGCCCATTAAACCCTGAAGTTTATTTCCAATGGGTTTTGATAGTTAGATCTAAGACCATGACATAGAGGTATGGACATGCTATGAACAACTGCAAAATAGAAGTGAAGGTAATGATCAAGAAGCGATACAATTACCTCACATCTCCCATCCAAGACACCAAAGGGAAAGAAACACAAACATAAAATACAATGTCATGTAACTTCACCATAATGAAACCTTAACAAGCAGAAAGCCAAAATGACAGTTATTTTCCGACAAAAAGGTCAAACGGCTATCCAAAATAAAAAGATACATGTACTAGTCAAGTCAAGTCAAGTCAAGTAATATTTATTTAACGTCGGATCAAGTTTACAAACATTTAAACACAAGCTCCTAGGAGCTTTTTCTTCCGACTAACATATAAAAATATCACAGGTTATACAACAGAGAAATAAGTGATTAAAATAATAAATGAAATACATATATCACAGAGTAAATTATTATATCACACAGTACTATTTGCATATTTACAAAACGGAGCCAATGCATGCCACCCTTGCATGGAACCTTAGGACGAAAAAATCGAAAGATGGGGAGTTTGTTTGTGAAACAAGGGTCCCTGCATGCAGGAAAACTTGCTTTCGAAACGAAAATGGTCCCCAAGGTAGGTCACAAGGGTGGGTCATCAGCTTCAGCATGTTGTAAGTAATTTTAATAAGATCTATAAACAGCATAAAAGTAAACAGGTATCAGTAAGAGTAAAATAAAATAACAAAATACAAATTAAAAGCTGGACAGCACCAAGAGCACAATTACAGTTATGTTACCTGCCCATGGCACACCTACACTCGGCTCCGCCCCATTTTCCAATAAAACTTTAAAGGAGTTAAAATCTGTATTTTTTCTTGCTTCTTCGGGCAGCGCATTCCAAAGTTTCGCTGCCTGAAACCTAAAACTGTTTATACCAAACCTTGTGCTCCAGGTCCTTGGAATGCTAAGAAGATTGTATACCTGAAATTATAAGAAGATTCTTTTTTAGTTAAAAGGTCTCCTAGAAAGGGAGGTGATTGACCATAAACAATTTTAAAAGTTTCTATTGCTAAACCTCTAAAACGTGATAAATGTAAGGTGGTTGTTCCTGCTCTTTTTAATAAAACCGCATATGATGAGTCAAAATCTTGAAAAAGGAATTTCAGAGCTCTAAAATGAATCTTTTTAAGCTTATCGGTGTTTGATTTGGAACAAAAATGCCATATCAACGGACAGAAATTAATTACTAGCAATGCAAAGACGAACTATAATAACAATAATAAACCACAGCAGAAGAGCCGCCTTGAAACGGTCAGTATTTTCTTTTACTGGGGGCTTAAATCGATTTTACGTGGCCACAGTCCTCGCCCTTGGTTCTAACCGCTGTGGTTCAGGCCTCGATTTTTTCCTTTTGGTACTCCGGTTTTCGCCCACCTCTGATTAACGATCGGCTCGAAATTAGTGAAACAATATTAAAATCTTGATAGCCCATAACCCCAGCCCCTCCCCCCCCCCCAAAAAAAAAAAAAAAAGAAAAAAAAGAAGAAGGAATAACTGAAACACTGGAGCAAAAGAAAACCAACAGTTTGACTTCGGCTGGTCCAATCTGAGACAGAACATCACGCATCAACCGACATCAATCAAAAAATCTAAATAAGTCACCAGGCCGCAGCCGCCACAGTGCCAGAAGCTCGACCCGCCGGCGTGTAATTAAAGAGGGAAGCAAGGTCATAAACCACCACGCATGCAGTATGTCGCACAACATTCATGCTGTACCCAGTTTTCCCACACTGAAACTGGGCACCGAAATCATTGCAGGCACATGTTCTTTTCCGAATACAAAAAAACTCAGGTTGCGATAGGCCCTGTTGTAGAAGAGATTTGAAACTAAATCGAAATGACGTTTATTAAGCTTGGAAAAAGTATTGTGAATCTTATGTCGCCGAAAACTGAAGTTATGAATTCTACTGTTTTCTGTCTGTGCCCACAGCGATATATTTTCGATTCCTGATAATTGCCTTCACTTCTGGGGTTTATTTTACAGACAAAAGTGGCACTTATAGGGTTATAATTAATTTTCTTATTACTGTTCGAAAGCATTTATTGTGGGTACTACCTTTAAGGACGAGGACTGTTCAAATATGAATGCAACTAAGCACATAAAATGATTCCGTGATAGATTTCGATGAAAAATTTATTCTGTCCCCTCAAAGTATTCCACTTTAACAGATATACAAACTTTCAGTCTTCTGATCCAATCATTGAATGCATTTTGGTAGTCTTTTCGAGGTATACTATGAAGGCACTGGAATATTGCAGAACCGAGGTGTTTGCGCTGCACAAATTTTCGACCAGAAAGGTATTTTTTCAGCCGCGGGAACAAAAAAACAAGTCACACGGGGCAAGGTCAGGGGAATACGCGGGGTGAGGGAGTTCAACAACCTTTTCCTGTTTCAGATAGTCTAGCACAATGAACGCCTTGTGCGATGACGCATTGTCATGTAGCAATCTGACATTGGCCAAACCAGTTGCGTGTCTTCGTTCTTTGAAATATTTCTTCAATTTTCGAAGAACTTTATTCTTGTAAAACTTCGCATTTACAGATTTGCCTTTAGGTACAGCAACCTGAATAGCAGGGCCCTGATTTGAAAAGAATATGGCATACATTACCTTCTTGACGCTCATGGTCCGCTTTGCAATGCATGGTCTTTTGCAATACTTTGTTGCACATATTTTGTTCTGAATCTTTTGTTTTGGCTCAAAAAAGTGAAGCCTTGTCTCATCACCTATGACGACATTAGCGAAAGACCGTGCATTGTAATTTGGAAACTTTTTAAGCAGCTTCTTGGCGAACTGAACGCGTGTCATTTTCT
The DNA here is from genome assembly GCA_963580285.1 of Lucinisca nassula. Lineage (NCBI taxonomy): Eukaryota > Metazoa > Mollusca > Bivalvia > Lucinida > Lucinidae > Lucinisca > Lucinisca nassula. Next base: position 135,443,414 of record OY757015.1, read on the forward strand.
GCTCATCTGTCAACAGATGGGGAATACATCTGGCACAGATCTTTCTCATTTTCAAATCCCGTTTCAGAATTGTATGAGCTGCTCCTAATGAGATGCCAACCATGCTAGCTATTTGCCTAGTCGATAGCAACTATTTCTTTCACTCTAGCAACCATCTTGGCAGATGTTGCTCTTTTCGGCCGAAGATCATGTGGTGCATCTTCTGTTGAGCCTACCCCACAGCTGAATTTCTTACACCAACGAAAAACTGTCGGAAAAGACATTTCATTATGCCCATAAACCGAACATACTTCATCAAAAATGTCTTTGCACCGTATACCAAGAATACAACGATTCTTAATATAGGACCGTATTTCAACGGCGTACTCTGACCTTCTTCGAACCCTGTTTTGTATTAGTATACAAGAGTAGACAGTGTTTATCGAACGATATACATGGCTAAAGTGGACGGATTTTAACAGGTTTGGTATCAATGTATAGGTAAAATGTTTTTCTACGCTGTGATATTTATTTCCAGGTGATTTTCGCATTAGTGCATGAGAAAACGTTCTACTTGCATTCATATTTGAACAGTCCTCGTACCTTGATAAGGCAATTTGACTGGGTACCGGCATTTACCTGGTCCAAAGGTATCAGTATCATGTCTATGCAATACATTGTGGATTTTCATGGCTCTACAACTAACATTTTGGAAGATTTTTTTCTTTAATAATTGATTAATCTTAGATAGTTTGTGCTAGTTCAAACGATCTCGTTGCAGCCTTTTTCATTCAATTACCCACAATCTATGTTTCTGAGCAGTGAAATGAAAGATTAAGTTTTCCACAGTAAACCACACTCTGGATGCATTCAGTGAAGATTACACTGGAGGTATTCATTGCTTGGGTCAGAAAAATATCTGAAAAATATAACATTTTAGCGGTGAAAAATATATATTAATCCTTATCCTGCTGAATAAATTGGTTTAGCCACATTCATTTCTGCCTATCAGTCAATAAAATCACTTGATATAATGTATACATCCAATTTGCCAACTGAATGACAAGCATTGTAGCTACTGATCATAGCTGATCCGTAATTACACTGTTTCAGTATTTAGGTAGACTGCTACAGGGATACGGTATTTAGTTTTACTCGGGTCCAAACCAAGTAAAACGAACACGCGCCAATGTTTACAGTGAGTCAAACTCATAACACAATTACGATTTTGAGAAAATAGATTAAGGACGAATTAACAAATGACCAAGAGCACGTTCCACAGAGATATTTGTTAAGCTCACAATTACAGGTAAGCCCTACTGCACAACTTCATTTTTTCCGGCAATGGCAGAGACGGACAGCTGACGGTGTCACACGTTGTTTCGCTCAGAATCAAAATTGTTTCCTGGTGACACGTCCTTAGACAACAACAACGACAATCCTTCACCAGGACCAGGAGGCTAGGTAAGACGTATCGCTACACAGTGATTTTTGTCGGTCACTGGAAAGACTGAAATTACAGAAATCACCTGGCAATGACAGAAATCCCATTGTATGGTTGGGTGGGGGTGATATAGGCATACCTGCCAACACTCCCGATTTGGGCGTGGCTCTCAGTCTCATGATTTATTGTGTGTACGGATGACAGGACATCTCGGCCCCTAACAAACTTGGCCCCTGACAAACTCGGCCTCTAGCAAACTCAGCCCCTACAAACTCGGCCCCTGACAAACTTGGCCCCTAAAATTATAATACGTATATATTAGTGTTGGAATTGACTTATTATCAATCTATTACACATAGTTTTAATGTACATATGCCTAATTAACCTTTTGAACTCATTTTGATGAAATTATGAGTAACCCATCTCACATGAGTTAAATGAGCCTAATGCCATTGATTGAACCAATGTATGACACGCTGCTGTGGGTCCACTGTTACTCACCTTCCGATGTAATTAATAAACTAATTGATTGATTGGTGTGTAATTACATCTCTGCCACTTAAAAGAGATTGGTAGTATGTTCTGTTGCACACTTACAAAAATGAACCATTTTGTTTTTTATTATCATTTGCAGGGTTTAACCATTCCACAGCTATTAGCCTTTTTTTTTCTATTAATACCAATGGTATTGGCGCATGCGTGAAGGAAGGATCATCGAGTGGTTTTCCAGCAGGAGAAAGGTATCTTCACCGTGGTTAACTGCGACTGATCGGAAAGGAAACCTTGTTTAATTGGTCAACAAAACAGTCCTGCATCCGTATATCACCTTCTCCTGAAAATGAAATCTAAAGCTGTCCAGAAAATCAATTTTTTCTAGACCTCATCCCGGAATTTACCCAAACCGGAAGTAACCTTGTTTACATCCGACCGGTGCGACCATGCATTATTACCACATAGTACCATTGCTGTTGGTTTTTCTTGCAACTCTAAACGACAGACTGGACATCTCACAGCCCATTTCTAGCAACACGATCAGTGTAACACCTGTTTTGTTCAACTGTAGCATCAAGGTAACACAGCATTATCTCCTATTAAGGGCTCCAAAGCGTTGTATGACTGGTCACCTGCTGTATGTTTTTTCATTGTTGATTCTCAACGCATCTGACTGCCATCCCAATCCTGGCCCTAGAACAGTAAAGTATCCCTGCGGTATCTGCGATAAAGCATGCGTCTGGTCAAGAACTGTCCGATCTGTGGCCTGTTCAAACTGTGACCGTTGGTTCCATAAACATTGTCTTAACATGCCCACACTGCTGTATGAGCCGTTGGAACAGACAGACATTAGCTGGTATTGTTGTGGTTGTGGACTACCGAATTTTAATACAAGCCTGTTCGAGGATTTTGAAATGCCGAGCTCTACCAGTACTTGTGCCACCCCAGGCCACTCGTCATTTTCGTCGGTGAACACAGAGGGTACCAACATTGGATCGCCTGAATATTCATCCTCGCCTACAACACAGCGCAAATCTCCACTCTCCAAAAAGAAGGCACGTATCCTAGTTATCAACTTCCAGAGTATACGGTCCAAGAGAGAGAGTTTTTGGGCAATGCTGGAGTACTGCGACGCAGATATTATCCTTGCAACCGAGACATGGCTCAACCCAACAATAGCTGAACGTGAGGTATTGCCTGCAAATTATAAATTTGTAGCCAGGAGAGACCGGCCTAACAGCAGCCATGGAGGGGTCGCCATCATAGCCAAGCATGACCTGGAGGCATCAGAGGTCGACACAGTCGGCACCTCAGAGTTTGTTGCAGCATCAGTCAACTGTAAGGACCTGAAGAAACCTATTATCATAGGCTGTCTATACAGACCAACTGACAACAACACTGACTACGCCCAGGATCTTTGCAGTGCAGTGTCTGATCTGGCAGCAAGATTCAGAGACCACACTATTTGGCTTGGTGGAGATTCAAATCTTCCGGACATAGACTGGAAGACTGACTCCATCATGGGACACAACTACATAATTCCAGTAAACCAGGTGTTCATAGACACATTAAACAACATCGGCTGCGAACAGATGGTGAATTTCCCCACTAGGATCAACAACACTCTTGACATCTTCTGCACCAACCGCCCATCCTTAGTTGATAGATGCGTACCAATTCCCGGACTCAGTGACCATGACATTGTCTTAATTGATTCCAATGTCCTACCATCTCGTCAGAAACCGGTGAAGAGGAAGATCTTCCTATGGAAACGGGCAGACAAGCAGGCTATGTCAGAAGACCTGTCACAGTTTGCAGAAGAATTTGTTCAGACCAACAATGTAGAGACACCTGTGGACACTTTATGGTCCAGATTCAAGCAGAAATGCGTCGAAGGCGTCAACAAGTATGTTCCTTCCAAGTACACTTCAACGCGCTTCAGTCAACCATGGTGCAACCGTGATGTGAAACGCCTCTCCCGTAGGAAAAGAAGGGCATACAAGAAGGCACGTGCATCCAAGACGCAGACTGACTGGAGAAGATATAAACAAATCCAGAAAGAGACACAGAATACATGCCGGAACACCCACAACAACTACATCCGTGACATGATTAGCGAGCCAGGCTCAAAGAGCAAGAAACTCTATTCCTACGTCAAGGGCATGAAGTGTGACAGTTCAGGAGTTGCAACACTAAAAAAGGATGGGGTCAACTACTCAGAAGCGAGCGACAAGACAGAGATACTCAATGAACAGTTCCTGTCAGCTTTCACCAAAGAGGACTGTAGTCACATGCCATCCATGGGAAACAGCCTCCCAACTGAAGCTCCACCATTGAAGATACATACCAATGGAGTCCAGAAGTTGTTGGAAGGTCTTAACCCTCACAAGGCCAGTGGCCCAGATGAAATCTCTGCCCGCTTCTTGAAAGACATGGCTCCCAGCATATCACCTGCTCTCACACTGATCTTCCAGGCCTCATATGACCAAGGCATAGTACCCCACGACTGGAAAGGAGCATTTGTTACCCCTTTATACAAGAAAGGAGACAAGAGCAAGGCCGCAAACTACCGTCCAGTTTCCCTAACATCGATCTGCTCCAAGACCATGGAACATATTATCCACAGTCACCTTATGAAGTACTTGGACAGTCATCACATCCTCTGTGACCAACAACATGGCTTCCAGAAAAGGCGATCGTGTGAGACTCAACTTATAACAACAGTCCATGATCTTGCAAGCGGCTTGGATAGGAGGAAACAGATCGATGCCATCCTGCTTGATTTTAGCAAGGCGTTTGACAAAGTTGCACATCAACGCCTTGCCATCAAGCTTCACCATTATGGAGTCCGGAACAAGACACTCACATGGATAAATAGCTTTTTAGCTGATCGATACCAGAGAGTAGTTTTGGACGGCAAAACTTCAACATCTTCACCCGTTACTTCTGGTGTTCCGCAGGGTACAGTTCTCGGACCTCTCTTGTTCCTGATCTACATCAATGACCTGCCATCCCGAGTTACCTCTACAGTGCGGCTTTTTGCTGATGACTGCATGCTGTACAGAGAGATATCAAGCCAGGAAGATGCAGCGTCACTACAGGAAGATCTTGATCACCTACAGGAATGGGAGAGGGACTGGCAAATGCTTTTTAACCCAGACAAGTGCGAACACATCAGAATAACCAACAAGCGGAAGATTGTCCAGACGTCATACAACATCCACGGTCATGTACTCAAGGAGACTACAAAAGCGAAGTACCTTGGAGTCACCATTGACAGCAAGCTGACCTGGAACAGCCATGTGGATGTGGTGACCAAGAGGGCCAACCAGACTATCTCCTTCCTCCAGAGGAACTTGTCATCTTGCCCAAAGGACATAAAGGCAACCAGCTATAAGTCCCTCGTCCGCCCACAAGTCGAATATGCGGCAACAGTCTGGGACCCACCAACCAAGACCAGTATCAACAAGGTTGAAGCTGTCCAGAGACGTGCAGCAAGATTCTGCCAAAGTGACTACAGCCGTACAAGCAGCGTCACATCCATGCTACAGAATCTGGGCTGGGAAGATCTCCAATCACGCCGTGAGCAAAGCAAGTCGATCATGATGTACCGGATCGTCAACCACCTCGTAGATATTCCAGCTGAGAAGTATCTGATCCACACAGGAACTTCTACTAGAGGCCATGAGATACGTTTCCTGGTGCCATACTGCCACGTCGTTGCCTTCAAGAGTTCTTTCTTCCCCTCGACAATACGTCTCTGGAACTCATTGCCTGTCTCCGTGGTAACCTCTCCATCGCTCGATGCCTTCAAGAACTGCGTCGGCGCTGGACCACCACAGTTCTAAACCCGGACGTGATGCTTTTATCCTGTTTTTAAGCCTGTACATAGAGCCTTCCTTCACGGATGTACATAGTTATCTCACAGTGCGACTATGCTCAAGATTGGGCCCAGCACTTAATTGGAAGAAGAAGAAGAAGAATGATTTTGATTATTTCATATCCCCGTCAACACTGTACAGGTCATTTTGGAGAAGTTGCTTCCAATTTTGTGGACTTTTACCCGACATTGAGATGACATGACATCCCAAGGTTATTTTTGAGCCTGTCAGTTTACTTTACATTTATTTGTTTGTTTGTTTTGGAGTTTAACAGCCCAGTCAACACTATTAAGCAAGGTTGGGTGGCAAATTCCACCCCCGGTATTTACCAGTGGCATTTACCTGTCTGGAAAATACTCATCAAGTGGCAAATACTGGTAAATTGAATTTTTTAGCTTTAAAATACTGCAGAAAACTTAAAAATTTCGAATTAAAATAGTATAATGGAACTAAATGAGTAAAAGAATGTTATAAGTCTTTATAAGGTTACCAACCTACAGATTAAAATATTTTTCAATTTAAACATGTTGAACCAGCCAAAAAGTGAATCTAAGACTCAAATTTTGAAATTATTAAAACCCCAAAATTGTACATGTATCTTTTTAATCAACAGTCAAAAAATGTAGGAAGAAATTCCCCTGCACATCTGGTTTAATATTGTCATTTGCAACAGTTATTCTAAGTTTTTGTATTGACTTACCTTATCAGATGAAGATCAGACTGAGCAAATCTGCATCTTTTAAACACAATTTTACGGAATAACAATGTTCTCAAATTTAGGGATAGTTACAGCATTTTACTATTGTCAAAAACTTTAGTTTCACAGTAAATAGCTGTGGATTATATGAACTATATTTCTAAAACAACAACCCATAAGACTTGTTTATTCAAGAGAGCACAGGTTAGCCAGGGGCAAGGATGAACTAAAGGATGTCATGTTTTATTTGACTTTAAACAATTGTAAAGTATGTAGCTACTGGCAGGTTCAAAATTGGCCTTTTTTTCTTAAATTACTTTTTTTTATTAATTGAATTAGATAGTTACAAATACCAGAGTTAAACTATTTTAATAAAATGTGATCTCTACCATTGAAATTGCCAATATATACCTGCTGAGTATATGGTTTTGTTTTAATTCCAGGGTGGAAAATTCCATTTTCCAGTATTTGCCGGTGTTTACCGGTAAATGCCTCCGGCATGGAAAATACTCGTATTTGCCGGCATTTTGCCAACCTTGCTATTAAGGTCATTTTGAGCCTGTCAGTTAACCTATCCACACTTTTACTGGGCAAGCTTATAAGTTAACCAGTATAGTGCACATAATTTGCCAGAAACTGACAACTGCCCTTCTTGAATCAGCAGAAGGGAGAGAATGGCCGTAGAAAAGATTTCATGATCAATATCCATGAAAGAATGTTGCCGACCCCAGCAGGTATCAAACCCACGTCATCCTGATCACCAGTTAGACGGGCATCCGACTGAGCTACCGAGACCGACAAAATCATCAGTCAGTTAGATTCAATTCAGGGGCCAGTTGTTCAAAACTAACGACGTCGTTAGTTAACGTATCGTTAAAACTCTGATCATTAAATATGGAAAATATGCTATTATTTTTGCTGAAAAAATGTGAGCAGCTTTTGCAGATGCAAAAGCTGCTCACATTTTTTCAGCAAAAATACCAAATTTTTCAATATTGTACTTGCTAGAACAGTTAACAATTTGACCACTAACGAGCTCGTTAAGCTAACGATGCTTTGAACAACTGGCTCCAGAACTTCGATTTTTTTTTTCATCTTTCAGGCGGTTAGAGAAGACAATTTTCATGAGTTGCCAAAATTTCTCCTTTATGTGCCAAGCTTCTTAAATCTCACACATGGTCATCATAAATAATTGATACCCCTGTAAACCCCACATTTCTCCAAATAAATAGGGGTTTACAGGAGAGCTCATTACACTGATATTGATTGGCCTTTAGCCACACACCCACTCCTCCCTAGACTCAGCCGACTTCTCCCTAATTTTTGGGCTAGCTTATGTCCTGTATTTGAGTGGTGGCATTATTTCCATAATTGCAACCAAAATGACCACTGAAATAACAGAAAATTGTTTGTATTATTTCAATGTTGTATGCTGCTTATAAAAAGGTAATTTTCGTTAAGTTGAAAGCAAAAAAAAAATGAAATAAAAAAAAACACAAAACACAGTTGTCAACTTTCCTGTGGGTCTCTCAATTTTGTGTTGGAAATGCCCTACACTGAACGTGGGCATTATACAAAAATAGTTTTCATTCTGGAGAAAAAAATGTTATTGGACGTGTCACCAGTAACAATTTTGCTTGTGAATTTTCCCATCTAAATTCTTGCCCCTGTCTTATAGGTCTCTGTCAAATAACCAAGGGTTAGGATAATTTGGATATTTCATTATTGCTTTAGTGGAGGGGATATTGTAATCACCTCTGTCTGTTTGTCCATCCGTCCGTTATGCTATCTCCTCCTAAACTATTAATCGGATCAAATGGGGTGATAATACAGTAATTCTCCTAAAATTTCGAACAAAATAAAATGATGATTTTTTCGGATGTTTGAATTTTTAGAAATTCGAGGTGGCGAATAGTTTACTCTGTTCAAAATTTTAAAGCTCCGATCAACATGTATCTAGCCAATGTGGTCATAATTTTCGCTTGCAACACAACCTGGTCATAAATTAATGGCCATGAAAATGTCAACACCTCTGAAATAACCATTTTTAATGTAAATAATTTGAGGCTAATTTATTTAATGACCATGAAAAATGGAAAATCTAATTCATTGTCATTTTATGGCCATGAAAATATAGTTTATGGCCAGTGATAGAGACAGACAGTTTTAATAGCCATCATTTTTCTGTAATGGCCATTAAAGCTCCGAAAACATTTGCATTAAAACATCACAAAAGGAAAAATAATGGGCCATTTCTTTTTTAAATTTTTTAAATCATTAAATTGTACAATAAAATTAATTCCAATTTAATGGATTGTCAGGCTTTATAATGACCATTTCCACTAAATTACTGACCATTTATATGGACATTAATTGCTTTAGCTGGAAAACCATTTATTTGTGCAAATGAAAAACTAGGTGGCACAGTCGATGGTATACCATCACAAATGCCATGAATAGTCCTAATTTTTTATCTTTGACTCTGGGTCCATTTTGGGGTCAAGGTCAAACAAAAAGTAGCATAATATATTCCATATTCCAAGGGCCATCCAATAAGCAAAGTTTCATAAGTGTAACTCCAATTGTTTAGGAGATATGGCAAAGTCATATTTTTTTTACCTTTGACCTTTGCGTCATGTTGAGGTCAAGGTTATGTCAAAAGTAGCCCAATTTATTCTATATTCCAAGGGCCACCCAATAAACAAAGTTTCAGAAGTGTAACTCCAATAGTTTAGAAGATAGGGGAAAATCATACTTTTTGACCTTGAACTTGGGGTCATGTTGAGGTCAAGGTCATCCCAAAAGTAGCCCAATTTATTCTATATTCCAAGGGCCATCCAATAAGTGAAGTTTTAGAAGTGTAACTCGAATAGTTTAGGAGATTTGGCAAAATCATACTTTTTGACCTTTGACCTTGGGGCCATGTTGGGGTAATGGTCACAAAAATGTAGCCCACTGCCATCTACATACCATGTACTATCCATATGCAAAGTGTAACTTCAGTGGTTGCAGAGGAGATCCATTTATACTCGAGAAAGCGGGTATAATAATGGATAACTTTAACAGGAATTTAATTATTAATGACATTTTAACATGATTTTAACATATTTCAGTTTGTTTTTTTTTTGTGCAGAAGTGGTAGTTCCTTAAGCAGGCGTCACACTGTCCCGAAATTGACACCAGATGGAAACACGATAAAGGAAATGTTCTAATTCGGCTCTGATCGTGAAAACATCGGGCCATTCGTGAGGACATGTTAAGCCATCGTATGATCACCGGTGGATTTTCTGAGGCTCCGGCAGCACCTTCGTGAGCGGCGGCAAAATCTTTGGCATGCCAAAAAATTGCCGGAAGTCCTTGCGAAGGTTCATTTTCGTGTTGAATTCGTTTGTCCATCTTGCCCTTCGTAAGGCCATCGTGAGGGCATCTTGTCAAATCGTGTCATCTTCGTCTTTTCTTCGTGTGATCATCGGTGGTCTCGGGCATTTTACGCCTCACAAAGATAATACGAGGGAAACAAGAAGTCGTCCGCTTGTCTTAGGAAGGCGATACGACTACGTGAAACCCTCGCAATGACGTCGTGTAGCCATCATATTATAATACGATGACATTGAGATTGGACCACGGTGTCGACGAAGATAGCTGAATTTGAGTACCTCAAGCGATACCCATGTGTCATGGTAACGCAGACATATAAAAAGCCAACCTCAGAGCATCTTCCTCAGTCAGTCCTGATGAGCAAATAAAAATCAAAAATCAGTTACAAAGCATATGCTTGTGTAACTCCCAAAGCTTCAGTCATAATTATTGACAATTCCGTTCCTGCAGAATGGCATACTTTGATGATGAGACAACCAGGAAAAAGAAGGCAGCAGCATTGCTTCTTTTGATGCACCTTAGAGAACAAGATGAGCAGATCTTATTGTCCTTTAAACCAAGTCTCTCTAAAAAAGTGGTCTTCTCTTTGGGTGGCATTTTAAATTGGTTTTAAGTTGAATCAAATTCAAGAGAGCTGAAATGTACTGTGTACTCTCCGATCTTCAAATGAATTTCAAACGGTCGGTCGAAGGTTTTATAACATCGGGAGGTCACGTGTCGCCTTCGGGACCTAGTTCGAATGCATCGTACTCTCAATACGACGTCGTGAAGCCGTCGTGTGGCCTTCGTTTGGCCTGCGGGTAAACTTCGTAATAAAAAACCACATCTTCGTGTTGCCTTCGTGTGTGGTTTGGATGCCATCGTGTGACCTTCTGCATGCATCGTACATGCCTCGGCTAGAGATTGGCTGTTGACCATATTCGGAGCGATCTTCGCGCGAAATTCAAAATTCCATATTGGTATGGCCACCTGTAGAGAAAGCGTGGGGATTTGCAATGATCTACAGCATTCTGGTTAAGTTTTGGGACAAAACAGTGAGCAGTCTGATCAGGGTCTGCATTGTTTGCCATTCCCTCTTCACCTTTTGGACTGTTGGATCGTGATACAAATTTGTTAAAAAAAAATACGGAGAATTCCAGCAAGTCCCCAATGTGTCTGTTTTTTTAGCTCACCAGAGCCGAAGGCTCCGGGGGAGCTTATAGGATAGGCAGTTGTCCGTCGTCGTCTGTGTCATCTGCGTCTGCGTCTTCGTCAACATTTTCAAACCACATCTCCTCTGAAGCCACTGGGCTGATTCAGCCCAAATTTCATCTGTAGCATCCTTGGGCAGGGGGATTGAAAGTTTGTGTTTTTAATGAAAATCGGCTCATTAGTTTGGTTGCTATGGCAACTTAGAGTTTCCATAGACTTATAATGGGGAAAATAGAAAAATGGCATTTACTGCCAAGCCTCTGCAGATATTTTGACAAAACTTTCATAGAAATGTTCCATAGGTAATCTACTATCTGCCGTATGATTTTAGGCCTTCTGCTCATTTTTAGCTCGCCTTACGAAAGTAAGGGGGAGCTATTGCCGTACCCCCGGGCGTCCAGCGTCGGCATCGGTGTCCGCATTTGGTTAAAGTTTACCTGCAAGCTCTTATATGTGATGTTTTACAACTTTATTTTGAATATATAATTAATAATTGCTAAAAAACAATATTTAACATTATCATTGTACTTCATTTTACAGGTTTTTTGGCTTAAATTGGACTATTTGAGAAGTTAATATTTTCCTCTGTATTACCTCCCTTACTTCTCTGTGTTAAAGTTTACCTGCAAGCTGCGTGAGTTCAAATCCCGGGGGAGGAACGTTTTTTTTTTTTCTTTTTTTTTCTTTTCTTATTTTCTTTTTTTTTTTTTGGATTTAAAAACAAAGCGGGGTCTGGGGCTCAAGGTCAAGGTCACTGTGGCTATTTTTAGAAAAACATTGTCATCGCTCTAGCGCCTTCATTTATTGATGGATTTTAATATAACTTCACCCAAATGTCCAGTATAATGATATCTCGAGTGACTTTGACTTTCAGGGTCCGGGGCCTAAGGTCAAGGTCACTACTTTCAGGGTCACAGGGTCAAGGTCACTGTGGCTATTTTTAGAAAAAACATTGTCATCGTTCTTGCACCATAATTTATTGATGGATTTTAATATAGCTTCACACAAATGTTGGGTATGATGATATCTCTAGCAAGTTCAACTTTCAGGTTCCGGGGCTGAAGGTCAAGGTCACTGTGGCTATTTTTAGAAAAAAACTTTGTGATCGCTCTAGTGCCTACATTTAGATGGATTTTAATATAACTTCACAAAAATGTTGGCAATGATGATATCTTGAGCGAGTTCGACTTTCAGGGTCTGGGGCTGAAGGTCAAGGTCACTGCAGCTATTTTTAGAAAAACTTTGTCATCGCTCTTGCCCCTTCATTTATTGATGGATTTTAATATACCGTGACACAAATGTTTGGTTTGATGATATCTTGAGTGACTTTGACTTTCCGGGTCAGGGGCTGAAGGTCAAGGTCACTGTGGCTATTTTTTAGAAAAACTTGATCATTGCTCTAGTGTCCAGATTTATTGATCGATTTTAAGATGACTTCATACAAATATTGGGTATGAAGTTCAACTTTCAGAGTCTGGGGCTCAAAGTCAAGGTCACTGTGGCTATTTTTAGAAAAACTTTGTCATCACTCCTAAGTACCTACATATATTGATGGATTTTACACAAATGCTAGGCTAGGCTTTTTTTTATTTGTCTTGATCGAGGGGATTTGTATCGTCTGTGATTCCTTGTTATTACTTGGTAGTTTGTAGAATTTTTTTTTTGTCAAATATAGATTTCTTTTTCATTTTTTTTTTTTTTTTTTTTTTTGGCAGTGGAAAGGCTTGAAAACAGGATGATTAGGGGTACATTTTGTTTCCCTTTCATTTGCTGCAGTCTATTGGGCTGTTTTACAGAAGAATTTTTTTTGATAACTTTCCCTCATCCATCTTAGGCCCCCAAAGGCGAGCTATGTTGTCTTCTGACAACTCTTGTTATTGGTTACCATGGAAACCAAAATGCAAAAAAATAGACCAAAAAAATACTTAAAAATCATCTCCTCAGAAACCATATGCTCTAGGAGGCTGAGACTTTATGAAAATATTCACCATATTTGCCTTTACAGGTTTTGTGTTTTTTATGAAATTTGGCCCTTTAGTTTTTGCTATGGCAACTTAGAGTTTCATTTTTGGAACTCATTTTTGATTTTTATTTGCCTTCACTGCAGCTGGTGTTGTGCCGTGTGGCGGCCGTAAAACGTCTCCCCGTACATCAACCATAGTGCAGTTTATATTTTACTTTTGGTCCTTTGAGATCAGCGTTAATATTCTGAGAAATCGGAAATAAATTATTGGTTTAGACTCATATTTTAGACAGGTTTTTAATTATTTGGACCCCGTTTTGATTTATATCAGTCTTTGAATCGACTGCCTATTCGAAATTCGCAAAATTGCAGTATGTTTCCTCTTGCTTTCTTTGCCGGATCATAACAGGGTCACTGATGAGGCTTTATTAGCCGAAACTACGTAGTATGACCCATCTTCTTTCTGATGAATGTTTTCATTGCTCTTAAAGGAACTCATTTTTGATTTTTATTTCCATTGACTTATAATGGGGAAAACTGAAAAATGGCATTTACTGCCAAGTCATTGCAGATATTTTGACAAAATTACATAAACATGTTCCTTGTGTAAACTTCTCTCAGCCATATACTTTTATGTCAACCTGGGGGTCCCCAAGGTTGTGCCGGGGCCATGCCCCGCCCCCTCCACTTCATAAAAATGCCTTATATCTCAGAAACCTTACAGATCCCAACCCCTAAACCATATATATTCTTGTTCCTTATGATAAGATGCATTAAGTGACACTAACCTCGGGGTCCCCCGGGATGTGCCGGGGACATGCCCTGCCCCCTCTATTTCATAAAATGGCATTTATCTCAGAAACCATTCAGATCCCCACCCCTAAACTATATATATTCTTGTTCCTTATGCTAAGATGCATTAAGTGACATCAACCTGGGGGTCCCCCGGGATGTGCCAGGGACATGCCCCACCCCCTCCACTTCATAAAATGCCATATATCTCAGAAACCATACATTTCCCCACCCCTAAACTATATATATTCTTGTTCCTTATGCTAAGATGCATTCAGTGACACCAACCTGGGGGTCCCCCCGGATGTGCCGGGGACATGCCCCACCCCCTCCACTTCATAAAATGCCATATATCTCAGAAACCATACAGATCCCTACCCCTAAACTATATATATTCTTGTTCCCTATGCTAAGATGCATTAAGTGACACCAACCTGGGGGTCCCCCGGGATGTACCGGGACCATGTCCACTTCATTAAAGGCCAAATATTCCAGAACCCTTACAGATCCCCTGCCCTAAATCATATATATTCTTGTTCCTTATGATAAGACACATTCAGTGACACCAACCTAGGGGTCACCCAGGGTGCTCCCGGGCCATGCTTCACCCCTTGACTTCACAAAAGACCATATATCTGAGAAACTGTTCAGAGCCCTATCCCTAAACCATATATATTCTTGTTCCTTATGATTAGACGCAATCAGTGACACCAGCATGCTTCCATGGGCCATGCCCCACCCCTTTACTTCATTAAAATCCATATATCTCAGAAACCATACAGATCCCCACCCCTAAACAATATATATTCTTTTTCCTTATGATAAGATGCATTAAGTGACACCAACCTGGGGGTCCCACGGGATATGCCGGGGATATGCCCTGACCCCTCCACTTCATAAAAGGCCATTTATCTCAGAAACCATTCAGATCCCCACCCCTAAACCATATATATACTTGTTTCTTATGATAAGACGCATTAAGTGACACCAACCTGTGGGTCCCCCGGGATGTGCCGGGGACAAGCCCCATCCCATTCACTTCATAAAATGCCATTTATCTCAGAAACCATTGAGATCCCCACCCCTAAACCATATATATTCTCATTCCTTACGATAAGTTGCATTCAGTGACACCAAATTTGGGGTCCCCTAGGATGTGCCAACCCCCTCCTCTTCGTAAAAGGCCGAATGTTCCAGAAACCTTACAGATACCCACCCCTAAACCATATACATTCCTGTTCTTTATGATAAGACACATTCAGTGACACCAACTTAGGGGTCACCCAGTGTGTGCCCGGGCCATGCTCCACCCCTTGACTTCACAAAAGCCCATATATCTGAGAAACTGTTCAGAGCCCCACCCCTAAGCCATATATATTCTTGTTCCTTATGATAACACGCAATCAGTGACATTAGCATGCAGGTCCCCCCAGGGTGCCACAGGCCATGCCCCACCCCTTTACTTCATTAAAATCCATATATCTCAGAAACCGTTCAGATCCCCACCCCTAAACCATATATATTCTTGTTCCTTATGATAAGACGCAATCAGTGACACCAGCATGCAGGTCCTCCCGGGGTGCCACAGGCCATGCCCCACCCCTTTACTTCATTAAAATCCATATATCTCAGAAATCGTTCAGATTTCCACCCCTTAACCATATTTATTCTTGTTCCTTATGATAAGACTCAACTTCATAATAGGCCATATATCTCAGAAACCATTCAAATCCCCATCCTATAATCACATATATTCTTGTTCATTGTTATTAGACACATTCAGTCAACCCCATCTTTGGGGGTCCGCAGGGGCCATTTCTCTCCCTGCACTTCATAAAAGTGCCTCATATCTCAGAAACCATTCAGATCCCCACCGTTTAACCGTATATACTCTTGGTCCTTATGATAAGACTTATTCATTGACAACAATCTTGGGTTTTTCTGGGATCTGCCATGCCAGATTCCCTCCATTGCTTAAAAGGCCTTACATCTCAGGAACCATACATATTCCCACTGATAAACCATATATTTCTTTGTTCCTTTTGATAAGACGCATTTAGTGACACCAAGCAGGGCTCCATTGGGTCCATGCCCTGATCTCTCTACTTTATAAAACACCTAATATTTCAGATACAGTCCACATGGGTGCTCATTTGGGTATGGGGTTTGTTTGGGAGACTTTATAATTGGTATAATAAAATCATATCATGTTATAATACATGGCTGCCATTGGGCAGTGTCCACCTGAGCTCTGGTTTATGAACTTTGGCTCTTTGGTTTGTTATCCCCCGCCGAAGGCGGAGGGATATAGTTTTGGCGTTGTCCGTCCTTCCGTCCGTCCGTCACACTTTGTCCGGAACCGTTTCTCAGCAACTATTGCATGGAATTAAATGAAACTTAAAATAAATATGTATTATTATGCTGTGGTGATGCACGCGCAATTTTTTTTCGGATTGACTTTATACATCCAGAGTTATGGCCCCTTGAATGATTGAAATTCTGGATTTTTCGTCGTCTCACTTTGTCCGGAACCGTTTCTCAGCAACTATTGCATGGAATTAAATGAAAATTGAAATAAATATGTATTATTATGCTGCAGTGATGCACGCGCAATTTTTTTTCGGATTGACTTTTTACATCCAGAGTTATGGCCCCTTAAATGATTGAAATTCTGGATTTTTTCGTCATCTCACTTTGTCCGGAACTGTTTCTCAGCAACTATTGCATGGAATTAAATGAAACGTGAAATAAATATGTATTATTATGCTGCTGTGATGCACGCGCAATTTTTTTCTGGATTGACTTTTTACATTCAGAGTTATGGCCCCTTAAATGATCGAAATTCTGGATTTTTTGTCGTCTCACTTTGTCCGGAACCGTTTCTCAGCAACTATTGCATGGAATTAAATGAAACTTGAAATAAATATGTATTATTATGCTGTGGTGATGCACGGGCATTTTTTTTCCGGATTTACTTTTTACATCCAGAGTTATGGCCCCTTAAATGATTGAAATTCTGGATTTTTCTTCGTCTCACTTTTTTGTTGGGAACTGTTTCTCAGCAACTATTGCATGGAATTAAATGAAACTTGAAATAAATATGTATTATTATGCTGTGTTGATGCACGCACAAATTTTTTTCGGATTGACTTTTTACACCCAGAGTTATGGCCCCTTAAATGATTAAAATTCTGGATTTTTCGTCGTCTCACTTTGTCTGGAACCGCTTCTCAGCACTTATTGCATGGAATAAAATGAAACTTGAAATAAATATGTATTATTATGCTGCCGTGATGCACGCGCAATTTTTTTTTCTCAATTTTGGCCAGATATATTTTCTTGCCATTCTACACGAAAAACCCATTCGGCGGGGGATATCAATTCAACGAATTTGCTTGTTTGCTATGCCAAGTTATGAGTTTCCATTGTCCTATAATGGGGAAAATTGAAAAATGACATTAATGCCTTTCAAGATATTTTGTCACACTTCCATAGAAATGTTCCTTTAATAATATTCTTTTTGGCCTATTTGTTGCCACAGATGGGAAATTGTCAATTGTCATCTGTTGTCCTGCAACAACACATTCAAGCGACATCGAATCTAAAGCCACGAGGCTTATTGTGTCCAAATTTTATCTGTAGCATCCTAGGGCACATGGCTTCCATGGTTAATTAAAATACATTGCTGCCAGTGGGCAGTGGCCCCCTGAGCTCTGGTGAGCATTGTGGCCCATGGGCCTCTTGTTTCAAATTATAGCCCTTGGGCCAAGAATGTACTAGAGACACTGATACTCAGGTGAGCAATTCAGGGCCCTCTTGTTTAGGATTGTTACGGTCCCCCCCCCCCCCCGCCCCTCCTTCCCAACTTTCGGGGATAACAGTGATGTGTATAATAATCAAAGCACTGACAGCACTGATTCTCTGAGTGAAGGCTGGAAAATGGTTCTGAACAGGGCTGTTTTGTTGACCTTTAAATTTCTGTATTCTAAGCAGACAATGAAGACTCTGATTAGACACTGTATTCTGTGGCACCTGGTCTGGGTCTACACTGTTTGCCAAACCCAACAAGTGATTTCAGACAGGAATCAGGATTCTATAGATGAGCCTGTTTTATCATATGACGTCGCGTCTTACAGGGTAATAACGTCATCTAATATTTTCGATACTCCACTAGTGGATTAAATATGCAAATTAGCTAGATACGTCCCGTAACATTACATGTATGACGTCCTTAACGACGTTTGTTTACTAACGGCGGAATATTGACATTTTTGTAAACAATCGTGAATAAAATGCGCTTTAAAAGTCATATGATAAATAGAATCTTGCATTCGTGCTCATGTATTATTGAATTTATTAAACTCGTTGATGAAAGGGGATAAAATGCTCGGCAAAGCCTCGCATTTTGTCCCTTTTCCTCAACACGTTTAATAAATTCAATAATACTTGAACACTCACGTTATATCCTCTATGTGCAGCACTTTGACCTCACAGCAGAAATAATTACAAAGCTAGTTTCTATAAATGTCCATTACCTGGATTTCATACAAATCAGTGCAGTCATGTGGACATCAGCACTGAAGAGCTTCTAACTTTGCATAGTAACTTCGGGTTGACTGACAAACAAATGAGTAGCTTTTACTACTCACATTTTTCGGGCCAAAATATTAGCCATATTAAATGATCAAAGTGTTCATGATTTGTTAACTAATCTGTCATCAGTTTTGAATTGCTTGCCCCTGGTGTCTTAATTGTCAGTTCGAATTAAGATCTATGAAAATTTCTGCAATCTTCAAAGCCAAAGTGTTCAGCTGAATTGAATGGAAAGGATACTGTTACAGCTGAATTGGCAACAGTCTGCAGTGGTGACAGTCATTCCTTGACTTATGTCCAAGATTCACATGTATCTGAAATTTCAAAAATTTAGATATTTTTATATATTTAGGTACTAAGGAAAAAAACCTCTGTCATACAATTTGACTTCAGTTTTCTTGTTTTGCTCTACTCATCATAGTTTCCCTGCCCACCTTAGTTCATGCAAACCTTACATTCACAGCAGTTGAGCCAAGTTAGCATTGTGGTCCATTTGCATTTTGCAAATTGGTTGGGAGCATATTGTTTCACAGCCTTTTTTGTACTCAATGCAATCAAATACATGTACATAATACATGTAGTTTGTTTGTCTTTTGCAGCATGGAGGTGCCAAGACCAGCACCAGAGAGACCCGGAAGAAGTTCAGATCAGGATAGGTCAAGGTCACCAGCAAACTCAAGGTCACGACCTTCAAGGCCCCCACCACCAAGTAGTGTAAATGAAATTATTGATCTTAGGTCTTTACAACGATGTCATGATGAAGCTTACAAACTTATTGAAAAAGGTTTATCGTGTGATGAAGAAGGAAAAGCAGATGAGGCAAAGTCATTGTATGTTAATGGTTTAAGAGAAGTGAACAGGGGACTTGCAGTGAATTGTGAGAACTTATCTGGTACAAATGAGCAAAAGGACACTGCAAAGTCATTGCAACAAAAGCTTAACAAGACAAAATTACAAATAGAGTACAGGCTTCAGTCACTGCAAGAAAAGACAAAAGTTCCACAAGCAATGGAAACTGATGAGCCCCCATCGTATGAAGAGTCTATTTCTAGCTCAAGTAGAATAAGTAATGAAGAGTTTGAAGCTTTAGGAGACAGTATAATGTCAGGACAGTCAGAAACTGATGGCAGCTTAGTTGCAAATGCTGAGGAAATATTTTCAATCTCTGAAGGTGTTCAGATATTCTTTATCACACCAGAGGGTTATGTCAGTGCCCCGTCTTATCCAAGCGCACTTAAAATATTTAAATTCACAGACCAAGATACGATTGCCTCTAATACAGAGAGACCTCCAGCATTCCTTCAGGTTGGCAGTTGGATGTATCCAATGTCACCAGGTGCCACTCCAGTGTTACAGTCCGACTATGGCGCTTACATATTTCCTGATTTGACCTCCTCAACACCAGGTAGAGTACCAGTATAATACACTTACAAATGAACAGACATCTTTATAGATAAGATGAAAGAAAAGGTATTTAAAGTTGAACTTCAATGGCTCAAACACCTTTGGGATCAGTCTAGAGCTTTTAGGGGAATGGATACACCTTCAGAGGAGGCAACTCCTGCAAAAGTATTTTTGTCTCCCACGTCAATAGGGGTCAGCTGTTAAAGAAAAGAATTTGCTCCCAAGGAAAAAAATTTTCCTTAAAAGTTGACCCCATTTTCCGTGTGAGAGAGCTTCTAGAAAAGCAAACAAGAAGTTTCGAAAGTTGTCTCCCTTTGAAAAATGGTGGAAAAATCTGTGCGGTGTTCCCACTCACCTTAACTCTTATCCTGCTAAAACGACAACCCCTAGCTTTGCAACTAGTGTTGATCCAGATCAGGTGGCTTTGGTTTCTGAAGAAGCCATCTGATCAGGATCTACACTGTCATGCAGTTTGTGAATTAACGAATTATGTGCTACGTGTATCAAGTTATTGATTGGTTGAAAGTCAAAAATGGGTATGGTTAAATTAATTTAGAATAATCAGCAAGATAGGAGTCCAGTTGTTCAAAGCATCACAACAAGCTTGTTGGCGGTCAGAATGCTATCTGCACATGTTCTACAGTATCAGTTGTAGTGTTATTTTGCTGTGCATATACGTGTGAGTAGCCTTGCAATAGCAAAAGCTAATCGCATTTATTTCAGTAAAACTATCACTGTCTTTTAGTGTGTATGCCACATTTAATGCTCAAAGTGTACATTAACATTGTGGTTGTTGTGGGTACTTGATAGAATCGCCTCTTTGAGGCCATTCTAACAAGTACCCACAGTATATGTTTGGCCTATATGTGTCTAACAAGAAATAATAAAAATTGTGATTATTGCTTGCTTAATTTACAGTACAAGTACCGGAAGATTGAATCTACATGTATCACACATTTTGCGAAAATACTTAATCTTTTTCTGATCTATTTTGCAGGTAGTATTAGCGGAACATGCAAGTTTCTCGCATGAGAGACTTGTGAATTATGTAATATTTTGCAAGTTGCTACTCTCAAATATCGTGCTGGATGTGGTCAGTATTGGATGTTTTAACGCGGAATTTGACAGTCAAAATTCAAATGACATTTCTTTAACTTCTCTTTTGACTTTGTCCCCCCTCCCTATCTGGAACTACATGCATGAAAACATTCCCTAAATCATTGCTAAATATTTGTTACCTTGAAGAGTCATCAAATCCCCCAAAAATCAACAGCTATGACTGTGATTTTACTTTACTGACTAAACTTTTGTAGGGGCAGCTGTAGGGCTTATGTTACCAGACTCCATACCTCTTGGGCAGAGGCAGCACTTCGAAGGCATGCTCAGATCCCTAACTGTAATGAGGCAACAGGAAGTAGCCCCTATGGAGGCAACCCGTAGAGACCAAGGGGAAACAACTAGTCAGGGAGAGCGGCCAGGAGAACAGCAGGGGTCAAAAGATGAGCAACAATCAACCAGTACAATGATCTCAAAAGGATTGATAACAGGTAAGTTGATAAACAAAATTTTAACCCTTTCAACGATGTACACCAATACAGATAGCTATGCAAACATGTAGATGGGATGGCTCATAAAGAACAAGATTTGAGCTCTTACAACCTACATGTATAGACAAGTACAGACACCTGTGGAAACATTGTAGATCCAGATGAGATGGCTCATAAAGAACAGAATTTCCACCCTTTTTGCCCTGTAGATCAATACAGTTACAGCAAATTTCCACTATTAAGGCCAGCTAAGGTTAAGATTAAATTTACATTTAAAATCATATTTTAAAGGTTTTAAGTATTCTGTGCCATGTGTTTTCTTCACACTGTGTTCCCTGCTACCGTAAAAATCCTAAATATTTGGACACCTTGAGGACTTGCTGTAATTCTCCTAAACTTTTAACAATTTTGTTTCACAATCCAGCAAGGAGTCCAAAAATCACAGACAAACTGATGAACAGTGTAGACCCTGATCCTTGAGGAGCAGTCTGATTGAAGGAGCCTTCTGATCTGGGTCTACACTGTTTGTTTAGGTCTGTCTGTCCCAATACATGTACTTTGGATCATTATGGTAAGAAACCACCTTTGGAAATGTTCTAAAACGGTCTGAATATATGAATTTTACTTTACCAATGTATTCAGATGAGAACATTAGGAACAAAATTTATCCTTTTCAGCCTTGCAGAACAGTACAGACACCTACATGTAGGTCCAGTTGAGGCAGCTCATACGAGCCATCATATCAATTTATTTGTCATACAAGATATAAAGAAAACCAGCTTTTTCAGCTATGCTCGGCCTGCGACCAATGAAAAACATATTTTCTAAAGAATGTAAAATTGACCAATAACAAGACCAATAAGAAGTCTGTTTGATTATAGAGCACTAACCAGAATATTTTAACAGTGTACAAGGGGATAAACTGATAAATAGAATACCAGATTTGTGTCATTTGATATCAAGTTTATTAGGCTTGGCTTAGAGAATGCATATAGGCCCCCGCCCATAGGGGCTTGAAGAAATATATGGGCTGCATGATGCTTCCAAGCAGAGCTGAATCCGGCCCGCACACTAGTACTGGTAAACCACTTAGAGGATCTAAGCCTGTCCTGGAACCGCGGTGCGAGGCAGACCGTCCATGCTGATAAACCCTATTGGTTTCATTGGGCGACAGGGCTTGAGATGTCATTTCATCTCAATGTCGGGTAAAAGTCCCACAAAATTGGAAGCAACGTCTCCAAAATGACCTTTACAGTGTTGACGGGGACGTTAAACCTCAAACCAACCAACCTAGAGAATGCGTGTAGAATCGCTTGGCAAGCCTCGTGATTCTTTATGCGTTCTCAAAGCCTCAACTGGTAAACTTGATATATAGTAAATACATGGTTAGTGTCTTTAATAATTATAATCAGTGAGCCTTAGACAATTTTATAGGGGCGAGTTTCAGCGAGCCCCTATGGAATTGTCACGGCGAACCGATTATATTTAATTATTAAAGACACTAATCATGTATTTAGTTTATACCGCAATTCAAAACAATCAAGGGGTTTGCAATAATTTGCAAATTTAAGCAAAAAAAAAGTACAGCAGACAGTGTGCCATGTAAAACGACATTTCAGTGCCATGGCGCGCTCACATAGTATAACTGGAGGTCAAGAAGTGCAAAGTTTCTGACGTCTCCGTGCACTGGAGACGTAGGAATCAACATGGACACTCACATAAAAGTTTTTCAGTGCTTTACATTCTGTATGAAACTCTGCAAATAAATAGTTTATTTAAGCTTTCGAATTTATTTTCGAGGGCGAGACGCAACCGCAGTAACTGTGCGCAATTATTGCAAAGAACCATTCAAATCAGGAATCCCCGAGAAGGTAAGAATTTAGCTGAAATTTCCAAATATCTGATTAAATAAATATTGCAAAGATTATAACTTGCAGTTTCATTGTTTACCCGTGTAAAAAAGGTTGCAGGTTAAAAGTAGGTCCGGTGGTCTATAAACGGTCACTAGACGTATTATAGGTCAGTAGAAGGTATTGTAGGTCACCACCAATTATAGTGTGCAGTTATTCGACCCACTTTATTAGGTTACTAGAATGGCTGATTGCGGTATAAAAAAGACATGAACCTGATATTCTCTATCCATAACAGCTTATACTACATTGTACTTACTTTTGGGGATTCTTGATACAACTGCAAATTGTTAATAACATCAAACAGTTAGAACACAAATATTGTCATTATAATGAGGGTTCTCTGTACATTCTTTAGCGGCAGAGTATATCTCCTGGGGAGTTGAAAAAGGGGCAGAGAAGGCTGGAGTTCTGATGAAGAAGGGGTCAGAGAAGATAAGGGCAAGAATAGCCCCAGAGGACAACCCAAAATATGTAGACCCAAGAGTTCAGAAGGGGGTAGAGTATGTCAGAGTCGGGTCACACGTTGCTGTCAAAGTCAGCTCATTTATAGGTGAGTATTGAAGACAAGATATTAACCCATTGCATGCGGGAAACGTGTAAAGGGGTATCTTGGCAAACAGTGCAGGCACAGATCAGATGCCGCAGAATGCCCATCTGATCAGGGTCTGCACTATTTGCTTATAGAATTTTCTGTCAAAAAGAGAATAGGCCTGACACTCCTTATATGACAAATGGACTTGCCCAACATAATGCAATGGAAAATGGAAGAGTCCACCAGTAAACAGTGTGTTAAAGCCCTCTTATCATAATCACTCCTTAAAGTACTGAGCATGACAGCAGATGACAACATTTTAAAATTCAGAGAAACGAGGCTTGACATATCACGTGACTCATCTGTTAGGCAGACAATTTACATGAAATGTCAGACCTTATTGTCTCAGAAAAATAAGAAAAAAAATGGTTAAAGCATATAATGGGAAAAGCAATTAACCCATTTAGTACCAGAAACCCCAAAACGGGTACCCTGGCAAACAGTGCAGGCCCAGATCAGACGCCGCAGAACGCGGCGTCTGATCAGGGCCTCCACTGTTTGCTAAAAGTTCAGTCATTTTCCAAATATATTTTGATGAAAACAAAACCTGACACCCCTAAATTTTGAAATGAACTCCTGCTATATATAAGGAGGAAGATTCCATTTGGTACAAAAAGGGTTAAATACCTTTTGAAAAATACTTCCTGGTACTTCTGAGTCCTCCATTTTCATTGCATCCTGATTCTGTTTATTTTTAAATTAACAATTTGTGCAAGATATACATGTACCTTTATTGGACAGTGGTAGTCACATGCACAACAGCAATGTAAGTCTGGCAGTATAATTAACTTTGGGTTATTGACAGACAGTCAAACAAAAAAGACTTAATGCAGAAGCAGCAAAGTCTAAGTTTGCACACATGACAGATAGGTTTCATAGCAGTCTGTTAAGTCTCTCAGATCGGTTCAAAATGAGTAGTTGACATTGTGCATGCATATTTCTTTTTCTCAATATGAGTATTTAAACTTGTTGCTGACTTTTTCCGTAGATGAACCATTTGGGACCGACAAATTTATTAACATCTGGATTGGTCAATGATGCGTTCAGTTGAATCTGGCTGTTAACCCTGCAACTGCTAAATAAATTCCTGGAGCAGGTGACAATCTGATTTTTTAAAATATTTTTGAAAGTATGTATGGCTTGAAATTTCATGTGAATCATCTGCAGGGCAGACAATACACAGGTAATAACAAACCTCATTTTAACTAAAAAATAAGAAAATTTCATTTTAACCCATTGTATACTAGTGGACTCTTCCGTTGCTGTATGTTGGACAAGGCCATTTGTCATATAAGGGTTGTCAGGCCTATTTTTTCATTTTTATTCTATTTTTGATTGAAAATTCTGTTAACAAATAGTGTAGGCCCTGTCAGATGCCACATTCTGTGGCATCTGATCTGGGCCTGCACTTTGTATAGCTACCCCTTTAGGGGTTTCCCACACGCAATGGTTAAAAATACCGTCTGCTAGTCTTGCTTAGCAGCCAAAGGGTCCAACGTTATAAATGAACTGCTGGCGGATTTGATTTTTCCTTTATTATATGTTCAGTGCATCTACTTGACAAAACCTACAATATGACCTGTTTGAACAGCAAAAAACATAGATCAGCATAAACATCTGCACAATCTGCCAGGCTGACATGAGCCTTTGTAGTTTCAAGGCTAGTATAGGACTAAGGCTGCCACGATTAATCGTATAATCGATTAATCGATCGATGAATTCCACAAAAATGATTATCATTTCTGATTTGCTTTTAATAGATTACTTGATAGGTACAATTTACTACCCAAAGTTATGCCTAAAATAGCTGGAGGAGTGGCAAACAGTGTAGATGCTGATGAGACGCCCCATTATGCGGCGTCTCATCTGGGTCTACACTGTTTGCTCAGGCCTGTCTGTTCAAATATACATATGGTAAAGTGCAACATATGGTAAGAGTCATGCTTCGACAGAAAGCAAGACAAGTAAAATTATAACAAAAACCTTAGCGATTACTAATCGATTATCGATCGTAATTACAGGACTGATAATTGATTATCTTTTCAGCTCCGATTAGCCAGCCCTATATAGGACAGATATGGTGAAAATTAGATGGCTCAAACACTGATTGCTTGTTTACCATGTTTTGAACTTGTTCTTGAGTTCCTAGGAAAAATTTGCTATGACTACATGTAACTTTATTAATTGAGCCCCGCCAAGCGAATTTGTGTCTTCGAGCATTCCGTCATAACAAATTATAACTGCGCATGCCCAGCCATTCAGAGGGGCCAGTGATATGGCTTTCTGTCTGAAGGTTCCTCTTGATTCACTGCTTGAATGAGCGAGCAGCAATGGTTCTGGCGAGACTGCGCGGATACGCAGGCTCGCCTGAACCTTCGCTGCTCGCATAGGCGATAAGTACCAAAATCGCTTGACGGGGCCCAATTGACCATTCTATATTGAATTGAGGTCATCCAAATTAACACCACCTCAATCAATATTAATTGGAGATCAAGTGATATAAGGCTGAGGTCAAAAATCAATAATAATGTTTTTTAAATTGTGTGGAAAAAAAAAATTGTCATGAATGAAGCAATTTCGTATTTTCGGCTTCAGGCCAATACAGCATAACTCGGACCCGTATCTGGGCCAATATGAAATTCCTTGATTAATAACATCATAGTAAATGGGATAAATCACAGAGGATTTTCTGCACCTCGTACGGCCCCATGCACAATAGCCCTTGGCCTATGGCCTCAGGCAATAGTCTATGAGGTCATCCTTGGCACCTCAGGCAGTAGTTTTGAACTTCACCCAAACAACCTTGAAATAACTATAATACTGGTTGGTCAGATAACACAAATCTTCTTGTAGGTTTGATCATGTGCTAGCTCATTATACAGTAAAATTCCGCTATTAAGACCACCTAAAGTTAAGACTAATTCTGCTTTTAAAAACTTATTTTGAATGTGCACTTAATATTTCTTTGTGTTTTCTGGCAACAGTGTCCTCTGGTCAGGGACCACCTTTGGGACTGTTCAAAAGTGGTCTTAAAGACCACTTTTGAACAGTCTCAAAGGTGGTCTTAATAGAGGGATTTTACTGTATTATTTACTGTTTCAGTGACTAAGCTAGGTCAGGCCACCATGGCATTGGCTAGAGAAGCAGCTCCACATATCAGAAAACAGGGGGAGAAAATTCTTCCAAAGTCTCTCAAGGAACCTTCCAGTGATGGGAAGACAACTATGGATGGTGTCATTGAAGTTGCTGCATCAGGGTTGAAAGGTACAATCCTTTTCTTTTCTTATTTACCTATAAAGCACCAGTCATGTCTCTTAGTAGACGATAGTTTTTTAAACAAAAATGTTGAAGACAATCAGGCTTGACATTTCATGTGAATTATCTGCTAAGTAGATGATTCACATGTATTGCCTGAAGCCTGATTTTTTTTCTGAAAAGACAAAACAATAAAAATGTCAGATGTTGGCTGGTTTGCAATTTTCCTTGGTTCTTTAAGCTGGGCCATCACTGATAGAAGCAAGGTAAGTCACTGATTAATCAAAAAGAGGTTAAGCAATTATCTCACTTCTTTTGACAATTTGTTATTTTCTATCAGAATTATTTATCTCATTTGCCTAGATTTCTTAAGTTTGGTGTACCAACATAACCCATAAGATGCCAAGAAAAACTGTATCTTAAAATATTGTCTTTTTATGTATTCTGCTGCACTTTCATGCAAATTTTTCAAACCTATTTTTTCATATAGGACAAAAATGTGGACCCATATCAGACTGCTCCTATAGGAGCAGTATCAGACTGCTCTCAGACTGCTCCTACAGGAGCAGTCTGATCTGCGTCTACATTGTTTGCAACATTAACAACATTGGCTCTTAAAGTAACCAGTAGATGACAAAGCAGATGACAATTGTTTTGATTGCCATCTTAAAGATTAAAAAAAACATATATTGCTTAACCCACTGTATGCTAGTGGACTCTTCCATTGCCATATGTTGGACAAGACCATTTATCATATAAGGGCCGTCAGGCCTTTTTTTCGCTTTCTATTTTTGACGGAAAATTCTGCTAGCAAATACTGCAGGCCGTGATCAGACGCCATGCTCTCTGGCATCAGATCTGGGCCTGCACTGTTTGACAAGGTATCCTTTTAGGGGTTCCCGCATACAATGGGTTAACCCTTATCCTGCTGTTCAGGACAACCTCTATTTTTGCAAAAAGTGTAGCTTCAAATCAGATAGTTTCTGAAGAAGCGATCTGATCAGGATCTAAACTTTTGGTCATGTAGTTTGTGAAATGAATGAATACATTATATGGGCCCCGTCAAGCGATTTTGGTACTTATCGCCTATGCTAGCAGCGAAGGTTCAGGCGAGCCTGCGCATCCGCGCAGTCTCGCCAGAACCTTCGCTGCTCGCTCATACAAGCAATGAATCAAGAGGAACCTTCAGACAGAAAGCCATATCCCTGTAATGTCACATAGCATAAACAATATTATCATGCAGTCCCTGAGAAGGTAATGTGCTTGAAGAAAGCCATGGAGAAAATACATATACATAAAAAAGATCACCACGCTGGAAAATTTCACATGTCCACACGCCTTAATGAGCAAAAAAGTATGAAGGATGAGTAAAAATTTTGTCTAGTCTCTCTGAAATTTACCAAAATCTACATGCCTTTGGTCATTCAATTTGAGCAAAATGGTGAAGATTTTTCAAGCCCAGGATCATATTCGACAAAAAATCTGTCACTTGTGGTTGTTTCATATGAAACTCACCAGCGGCTCATTTCTTCAATTTCATATGGGCCCTGTCAAGCGATTTTGGTACTTATTGCCTATGCGAGCAGTGAAGGTTCATGGGGAGCCTGCACATCCGTGCAGTCTCGCCAGAACCTTCCCTGCTCGCTCATACAAGCAGTGAATCAAGAGGAACCTGTAGACAGAAAGCCATATCCCTGGCCCCTCTGAATGGCTGGGCATGCGCAGTTAAAATTTGTCATACCGGAATGCTCGAAGATACAAATTCGCTTGGCGGGTCTCATATGAAACTCACCAGAGGCTCATTTCTTCAATTTCATATAAAATCAGCACTCATTGCATGAGTTCCTCTGTATCTTGCTGCATTTACATTTACATGAAAGACGTGTACACATGAGATATACTTTCTATTTAAGTCACACTTTTATACGCCCGTTTGAAAAACGGTTGTTTTATGTTATGCCCCCTAGCATCCGTCCATCTGTCTGTAAAATTTTTTGTTTCCGTATAACTGCTCCTACAGTTTACATCCGATCAACCAGAAACTTCATAGATAGTTAGACCATGGTGAGGGTGAGCGCATATTATTTTGAGGTTATTGTCGACCAAATAATAATAGAGTTATGCCCCTTTGAATTTTTTTGTATCCTTTTTGTTTCCCGATAACTCCTCCTACAGTTTACATCTGATCAAGCTGAAACTTCATACATAGTTAGACCATGATGTGGGGCCCCGCATATCGTTTCGAGGTAACAGTCCACCAAATATTAATAGAGTTATGCCCCTTTGAAATTTTTTTGTAAACATTTTGTTTCCGGATAACTCCTCCTACAGTTTACATCCGATCAGGCTGAAACTTCATACATAGTTAGACCATCATGTGGGGCAGCGCATATTGTTTTGAGGTAATGGTCCAACAAATAATAATAAGAGTTATGCCACTTTGAAATTTTTATGTCCCCGGTAGCGATAGCGGGGACATATTGTTTTTGCCCTGTCTGTTTGTTGGTTTGTAGGTTTGTTGGTTTGTACGTGGACAACTTTAACGTTGGCCATAACTTTTGAACCGTTTGAGGTAGAGCTTTAATATTTGGCCTGAAGGTTCCTTGTGACAAGACCTTCACATTCATGCAAAAGAATTTGACCTGTGACCTTGACCTTGACCTTTGACCTACTTAAAAGAAAAAAAATAACATTGGTCATCACTTTTGAACCACTTGAGATACAGCCTTCATATTTAGCATGTATGTTCCTTGTGACAAAAGCTTTTCATTCATACAAAAAAATTTTGACCTTTGACCCTGACCTTTGACCTACTTAAAATAAAAAATAACATTTTGGTCATAACTTTTGAACGGTTTGAGATAGAGCCTTCATATTTTGCATGTAGGTTCCTTGTGACAAGAGCTTTACATTCATGCAAAAAATTTGACCTGTGACCTTGACCTTTGACCTACTTAAAAGAAAAAAAAATAACATTGGTCATAACTTTTGAACCATCTCAGATACAGCCTTCATATTTAGCATGTATGTTCCTTGTGACAATAGCTTTACATTCAGGCAGAAAAATTTGACCTGTGACCTTGACCTTTACCTTTGACCTACTTAAAATAAAAAATATCATTTTGGTCATAACTTTTGAACGGTTTGAGAGAGAGCCTTCATATTTTGCATGTAGGTTCCTTGTGACAAGAGCTTTACATTCACACAAACAATTTTGACCTGTGGCCTTGACCTTTGACCTACATAAAAGAAAAAGTTAACATTGGTCATAACTTTTGAACCGTTTGAGATACAGCCTTCATATTTAGCATGTAGGTTCCATGTTACAAACGCTTTACATTCATGCAAAAATTTTGACCTTTGACCTTGACCTTTGACCTACTTAGAAAAATAAAAAATTTTTGGTCATAACTTTCGAACCGTTTGGGATAGAGCTTTCATATTTGGCATGTAGGTTCCCTGTGATTAGAGCTTTTCATTCATGCAAAATGTTTGGACCATGACCTTGACCTTTGACCTACTTATAAGAAAAAATAAAATTGTTCATTACTTTTGAACCGTTTAAGATAGAGCCTTAATATTTGGCACGTAGGTTCATTGTGACAAGAGCTTTACATTCATGCAATTTTTTTTTACCTTTGACCTTGACCTACTTTAAAGAAAAAATATTATTATACCCCCGGCATACGGAGTATGCCATGGGGGTATATAGTTTTCGTCTTTTCTGTGTGTGTGTAAACTTTCTGTGTGTGTGTGTGTAAACTTTTTTTTGTGTCAAAGATTTCTCAGGAACTACTATACCTAGAAACTTGAAATTTGGTACAAACAACATGCATAACTAGTTGTATTGTGGGAAAGAAAATTGGGGCTGTGGGGCCAGGTTCTTTAGAGTTATTCCCCTTTGTTATATTTGCTACTGAGATGTGCATTTTGTGACTTACCTTAAATTTTGTGTCAAAGATTTCTCAAGATCTACTGTACCTAGAAACTTGAAATTTGGTACAAGCAACATGCATAACTAGTTGTATTGTGGGAAAGAAAATTGGGGCTGTGGGGCCAGGTTCTTTAGAGTTATTCCCCTTTGTTATATTTGCTACTGAGATGTGTATTTTGTGAGTTACCTTAAATTTTGTGTCAAAGATTTCTCAGGAACTACTGTACCTAGAAACTTGAAATTTGGTACAAACAACATGCATAACTAGTTGTATTGTGGGAAAGAAAATTGGGGCTGTGGGGCCAGGTTCTTTAGAGTTATTCCCCTTTGTTATATTTTTTTTATAAAATTTTGTCAGCAAGATATCTCAAAAACTATTGGAGCTAGAGCCTTGAAAGTTGGTGAATAGATTGGTGGTGATGTTGTATTGTGGGAAAGAAAATTGGGGCTGTGGGGCCAGGTTCTTTAGAGTTATTCCCCTTTGTTATATTTTTTATAAAATTTTGTCAGCAAGATATCTCAAAAACTATTGGAGCTAGAGCCTTGAAAGTTGGTGAATAGATTGGTGGTGATGAGTAGATGAACTGATTAACTTTTGACAAAATTCCGAAAAATACTTTGTGAGTTATGGCCCTTTGTCATTTTGGTAATTTGTGCCATTGTACTGTATGGTAAAAGTGATGCATAGCATAACTTTAGAACCGTGTATGCTAGGGTTTTGAAATTTCATATATGGATTCCTCATGGAAATAGCCTTTGTTCTAAAAAGACTAAACAGACAACTTGTGATACTGACATTTCAAACATCTGTTCAAGATCTCATTAGTTATCAGGTGAGTTATTTAGATGTAATGGTATTCTCCTTACTTTTGCAAGATTAATTCTGTGTTCATAAAAGGTTTTTGTCAAACTTGATGGCTTTGAATTGCCAGAAAGTTACCGATGGCTTTGGCCAGGGGTATTAGTGAGCATATGCTCACTTGATAGTCTAGTTGTTCATAACTTTTGAACCGTTTAAGATAGAGCTTTCATATATGGCATTTCTTGTGTCAAGGGCTTCCCACACAAACAAAAATCTTGAACTGTGAGCAACTTTGAATAAAAAATGACCATGCCCGGGGACATATTCGTGTTTCACAAACACATCTTGTTTGTAAACTTTTCGTTTCCGGATAACTCCTCCTACAGTTTACATCAGATCGAGATGAAACTTTATGTATAATTAGACCATGATGTGGGGCAGCGCATATTGTTTCGAGGTTATGGTCCACTAAATAATAATAGAGTTATGCCCCTTTGAAAAATTCTGTAAACATTTTGTTTCCGGAACTCCTATATTTTAGATCAGATGATGTTGAAACTTTACATATAGCAAGACCATTATATGGAACAGTGCATATTATTTTGAGGTTACAGTCTGCCAAATATTATCAGAATTATACCCCTTTCACAGATTTTTCTAAACATTCCGTTTCATAACCCCTCTTACTTTTTACATCTGATGAAGCTGAAACTTTTCATATAGTAAGACTATGATGTGGAACAGTGCATATTATTTTGAGGTTACAGTCCGCCAAATAATACCAGAGTTATTCCCCTTTTACATAATTTTCTAAACACATTTTTACATCTGATGAAGCTGAAACTTTATGTATAGTTAGACTATGATGTGGAGCAGCACATATTATTTCAAGGTTAGAGTCCACCACTTATTGCCAGAGTTATGCCTATATTATTTTGAGTTTATGGTCTACCAAATATTACCGAGCATGACAATTAATTGGAGACAGGTAGTTTGAGCCATTGAGGTTTATTAATAGTGCGAGGTAAGAATATATGGAGCACATTTTGTTCCTTGGTTACATTCCACAAACCCAAACTTGTACAACTGTCAGTATATGTATGCTCCATCTTACTAATTGCCACGGCGATATAATGCCCCGCTTGCGGTGCTCTTGTTTATGATCTAGGGTCAGTTGTTCAAAACAAAAAATGTCGTAGTTAACATATCATTAAATATTTGATTGGTTAATGTGGTGAATATACATGTACTCATATTTTTGCTTGAAAATTGTTAGTAACTTTTGCAAATGCAAAAGCTACTCACATTTTCACATTTTCCAGCAAATATAGTATCATATATCATGCTTGTTAAAACAGTTAACAATTTGACCACTAACAAGCTCATTAAGCTAACAATGCTTTGAACAGCTGGGCCCTGCTTGTCCACACCAAGTAGGAAGAGGTCTTTGAACAAGTGGACAAGCAAAGACTTAGATCAGTCTGTGCATCCATGCAGTCCATGTTGTGCATTATTTGGAAGTCTGTTTCTTACAGACTGATACGGCTGAATAGTACAGTGAAATTTCGCTATTAAGACCACCTAAAATTAAGACTGATTCCGCTTTAAAAGCATATTTAGTAGGTTGCTGTTATTCTTTCTTGTTGTTTTATGCATACAGTGTCCTATGGTCAGAGACCACCTTTAAGACTGTTGAAAAGTGGTCTTTAAGACCACTTTTGAACAGTTCCAAAGGTGGTCATAATGTAGGAATTTTACTGTAATTGAGTGAGTATAGTGGCAGAACACATGCTCTAGTGTTCCTTTTCACTTGGCATGGCTCAAATGGTGTTGTTCTTTGTTTCAGGATTTGGTACTGTGTTCATGAGTTTAGAAGGAGCTGCAAAGATTTTAGGGCGCAATCTTGCTGATGAGACAGTCAGCGTTGTCAGTCATAAGTATGTATGAGATGTATCTCCCATGAACCCTTGAAGCCAAGAAAAACTGCATCAGAAAATCTAGTCTGCTTAGGTGGTCTGCTGCATCTTCTTACAAAATTTTAAAAAACATATTTTTGCATACAGGCAAACAGTAGTGGGCCCTGATCAGAGGAGCAGTCTGATCTCAGTTCACACTGTTTGCAAAAATAATGTTTAAAGTAACAAGCAGACAAAAAAGCAGACTTCAATTTTTTCATTGGCAGGCTAAGAATTAACTGAAACCAGAAATTAATCAAAGGACGTTGTTGTTATTTTGTGGCATAACAGCATTTCATATTTTCTATTTATCACATGACGTTGCATCTGATAAAGCCATGTAATAAATTTGGTAATCCACTAGTGGATTAAATATGCAAATAAGTTAAATATATCCCGTAATGTTACATGTACGACATCCTTAACGATGTGACGTATACTAATGGCAGAATATTGGCATTTTTGTAAAATAATCATGAATAAAATGCGTTTTTAAATGTCATTCATGCTCATGTATTATTAAACACGATGAGGAAAAGGAATAAAATTCTCAGCAAAGCTTTGCATTTTATTCCTTTTCCTCAAGAGTTTAATAAATTCAATAATACATGAACACTCATGTAAGATCCTCTATAATTGTCATGTAGCAACATTGCAACAGATAAGGCGGGTATTTGGTGATAATTGAAGGACAATAACCCATGATGTGGATATTCATTAGAATCACCTTGCCCAGGTGGCTCTTATGAATACCGTAAAAATCCTCAAAAATTCATACACCTTGAGGACTTGCAGTAATTCTCGTAAGTGTTTTTACAAATTTGTTTCACAATCCAGCCAGGAGTTCAAAAAGTGCTACGGAACTGCAAACAGTGTAGACCCTGATCAGACTGCTTCTTCAGGAGCAGTCTGATCTGGGTCTGCACTGTTTTCTTTGGCCTGTCTGTCCCAATACTTAAGATCAGTACCGTTAACACATCATAAGTTTTCATGGAGAATTGAAAAAATATTATACATGTAATTAAATTATAACCAAATAACCGCCATATCTATTTCTGCTTAGCAGACCATGAATTGAGCCAACACAGGGCAAAATACACTACAATCTCATTATAACACTGTTTGTTATAGCACAGTTTTGGATATCACATGGTTTCAAGATGGATCCCAAAAATGTTTAGGTTATATAGAACAGTGACCATAATTGGTCATTTTTTCTATATAATCTATACATTTTTGTTTGGATAGAACATGGTTGCTTCACTATCACTGTTTTTGCTTTGGACCCCATTAATAGTGTTATAAGGCTGTGGTACATATGATAGGACCTGTATGATCATACAGAGTGGTCACTTGTTGCCTTTTGAACATCCCAGAGGCTAAAGAAGTTTCATGTGAAAAGTGAAGACTCTAGTCAGACTGCTCAGATGTGCAGGCTGATATGAATCTTTGCTGGTAACATAGGTCTTACTGTAAGATTTTTTGTGCACTAGCTGATATATTATCACACCATCTACAACAATCTTATGTTTTCTGTAGACACTACCATCATCGTTCCACAAAAAATAAAAATGAACTTACACACTCGTGATTATTTTATTTGAAATCTCTGGAAATCACCAAAGGCTTGTTTCATAAATTTCATGTGAAATGCCACTAATGTGAGATCATCAGTGTACATCACAACCATTATCTAACTTAAAAGAAAGTCTTATGTAAAACAACTGTTTTGTGTCTAAAAATAAAATGAAACAATGTAAAAAAATGTCCCTAATCAATTTGGTCAGTACTGCCATATAGCAATTCTGATACAGACAAAACTGATATTTACAGACAAACAAAATTTTGATGTGTCAAAAATGATATTGAATTCCAGTAATTCAGTGTGCTGTGGTTCAGTTACCTGGAACTATTCTGGTACCGAGTTCTTTTCCAAAAATGTGCAGTGTGCGTTTCCATCAACATGGCTCATAGTGACAGTTCTAGTAACAGCAGTATCAAAAAGGCTCATTTTGGGTCTACTGATCAGATGGCTTCTTTTGGACTTACACTGTTTGCAATGATAGGGGTTGTTTCACCGAGAACAATTTTTTATGCCCCCGCCATTCGAAGAATGGTGGAAAGGGCATATAGCGTTGCCCCTGTCCGTCCGTCCGTGCATCCGTGTGTCCGTGCGTCTGTGTGTCCGTGCGTCCGTGCGTCCGAAACTTAAACGCAGTCAATAACTTCCTTATTTCTTGATGGATTTTAAAATTACTCGACAGAAATGTTAACCATCATGAGACGACGTGTCACGTGCAAAACCCAGGTCCGTACCTCCAAGGTCAAGGTCATACTTAGAGGTGAAAGATAAAAAAAAGGGTCCGAAACTTAAACGCAGTCAATAACTTTCTTATTTCTGGATGGATTTTGAAATTACTTTGTAGAAATGTTAACCATCATGAGACAATGTGTCATGTCCGAAATCCAGGTTGGTACCTCCAAGGTCAAGGTCATACTTAGAGGTCAAAGGCCAAAAAAATGGTCCGAAACTTAAACGCAGTCAATAACTTACTTATTTCTGGATGGATTTTGAAATTACTTTGAAGGAATATTAACCATCATGAGACGATGTGTCATGTGCAAACCCAGATCCGTACCTCCAAGGTCAAGGTAATACTTAGAGGTCAAAGGTAAAAAAGGGTCCGAAACTTAAACGCAGTCAATAACTTACTTATTTCTGGATGGATTTTAAAATTACTTTGAAGAAATATTAACCATCATGAGACGATGTGTCACGTGCAAACCCAGATCCGTAGCTACAAGGTCAAGGTCATACTTAGAGGTCCAAGGTAAAAAAAATGGTCGGTCAATAACTTTCTTATCTCTGGATGGATTTTGAAATTATTTGGCAGAAATGTTGGCCATCATGAGACAATCTGCCTCACACAAAACCAAGGTCCTTACATACAAGGTCAAGGTCATACTTAGAGGTCAAACGTGAAAAAAGGGTCCAAAACTTAAACACGGTCAATAACTTTCTATTGATGAATACGAACAGACATATTTTCAGGCGGGGGCATCCGTGTCCTATGGACGCATTTCTAGTTTTTTTCTTGTACGAGTAAACACCACCATTTATTACAGGTATGGGAAAGATGCAGGAGAACTGACAGGACACACATTATATTCTGCTGGTAACATCGCCATGACAGCATACAATGCTAATCATCTAGGGGTCAAGGCCATAGCTAAAAGGGCAGCCAAGGACACTGGAAAGGCTGTGTTAAAAGACTTTGTTGAACAAAGAAAAGATAATCAGTCGAAAGAAAAACAGACAGAACAAACAAATGGAGCAATGGGGCATGACAAGAAAATATGAACATTTGAAGCAGGAAAACGCAAATCTCAATTCCATGGACCTAACAAGCCCGTGCAATAAATGTTCTTGTAAATCCCACGGCTTGATTTCATGGTAATTTCACAGAAATATGCCACCAACGGCCCGGCCCTCTCGTGCTGAAATGGTTCCACACCTTTGAGCAAGATGATTGCCAGAGCTGAAAAACAGAAGAAAAAAGAAAGAAAACCCTTGATCTATATCTTCCCTTTAGCCATTGGATGGATTTCAAAATAATTCCATAGGACTGTTCCACTCATGGCCTTTTACCAAAAATAATAACTTATAAGACACCAATCATGACAATTGTTGTCTGCTTTGTTGTCTGCCAGCTCTTTTTTAGCTCAACTGTCACGTAGTGACAAGGTGAGCTTTTGTGATCACATTTTGTCTGTCG
Organism: Lucinisca nassula; assembly: GCA_963580285.1. Classification (NCBI taxonomy): domain Eukaryota; kingdom Metazoa; phylum Mollusca; class Bivalvia; order Lucinida; family Lucinidae; genus Lucinisca; species Lucinisca nassula. The sequence continues at coordinate 135,481,002 of OY757015.1, forward strand.
TCCCTCGTGCCTGCATGCATCCGTAAATAATTTCAAATAAGTATATCTCTACTACCCGAAGGCCAATCTTGATCAAGTTTCATGAGAAGCATCATCAGATAGGGGGAAAGGCTCCATAAGGTTTTTGGGCTGATCAGATTGGAATCCTGGTTGCCATGGAAACAAAAAGGTTCCATCGACTTAAAATGGTGAAAACGACGTCTCCACTTTTTCTCGGCCATTTCTGATCTGATCTTCATCAAACTGGCAGATAACCAGGAGGAGCTTACAATTTAAGTCGAGTTCGAATTTGGGCTGCACGGGACAAACAGCTTTTGAGTTACCTGCCCTTGAGCATAAATATAAGTGAAAAAAGGTGTCTCCAGCTTTTCTTAGCCGTTTATGATCTGATCTTTTTGTAACTTTTCATAAACGAGGACAAGCATAAAATCTCGGACAAGTTTGAATTTGGTTTGAATCTGACCAGCGGTTTTCCAGTTACATCCCCTTGAGCGTGAAAATTCTTTTCCATATACTTATAATGAGGAGAACGATGTCTCCACTTTTTCTCAGCCATTTCTGACCCGATCTTCATCAAACTTGCAGATAACCAGGAGGGGCTTACAGTCTACATCGAGTTCGAATTTGGGCAGGTTTGGAGTTACCTGCCCTTGAGCATATATATAAGTGAAAAATGGTGTCTCCAGCTTTTCTCAGCCATTTATGATCTGATCTTTTTGTTACTTTTCATAAATGAGAACAAGCATATAATCTTGGACGAGTTTGAATTTGGCTTGAATCTGACGAGGGTTTTTTTCAGTTACGCCGTTTATGATCTGATCTTTTAAGATCACCTGAGCCGAAGGCTCACAAGGTGAGCTTATTAGCTCACCTGAGCCGAAGGCTCATGTGAGGTATTAGTATACCACGAGGCGTCCGTCGTCGTCGTCGTCGTCCGTCGTCGTCGTCCGTCGTCCACACTTTCAAAGAAGTATATCTCCGGAACCAGTGGGCCAATCTTGATCAAATTTCATGTGAAGCATTATCAGGTAGGGGGAAAAGCTGCATACTGTTTTCGGGCAGATCGGATTGGAACTCTGGTTGCCATGGCAACAAATAGCTCCCATAGACTTAACATAGGAAAAAGTTTGTCATCAATCTAGCTCCGTCAATTTTTTTCTGATTGTCTTCATTCTTGCAGATAACGAGGACAGGCATGAAATCTCGATCAAGTTCGATTTTGAGGTGAATCGGATTATTCACTCAGGAGTTACGTGCCCTTGAGCGTTAGGAAAAAGCTTGTCATCACTCTAGCTCCGTCAATTTTTTTCTGATCGACTTCATTCTTGCAGATAACGAGGACAGGCATGAAATCTCGATCAAGTTCGATTTTGGGCTGAATCAGATTATTCACTCAGGAGTTACGTGCCCTTGAGCGTTGAAAAAATTGCCTATTGACTTAACATGGGGAGAATGTTGTCATCACCGTAGCTGCTTCAATTATTTTCAGATTGGCTTTATTCTTGCAGATAACCAGCACAGCCATGAAATCTCGGTCAAGTTCGATAACTGGCAGAATCGGATCATTCACTTAGGAGTTACCTGCCCTTGTGTGTTTTTGCATTAGGGTTAATGGGAATTTCAAAAATGTATATCTTAAAGACTACATGGCCAACTTTGATCAAATTTCATGTGTCGCATTATTGGGCAAGTGGAAAGGCTTCATTAGGTTTTCAGGCAGATCTGAGTGGAACTCTGGTTGCCATGGCAACATCTAGCTCTCATAGACTTCACATAGGAAAAAGCTTGTCATCACTCTAGCTCTGTCAATTTTTTTCTGATCGACTTCATTCTTGCAGATAACCAGTACAGGCATAAAATCTCGGTCAAGTTCGATTTTGGGCCGAATCAGATAATTCACTCAAGAGTTACGTCCCCTTGAGCCCCCGAAAAATTGCCTATCGACTTAACATGGGGAAAATGTTGTCATCACTGTAGCTAGTAACGAGGACAGGCATAAAATCTCGGTTAAGTTCGATTTTGGGCAGAATCGGAATATTGACCTCGGAGTTACGTGACCTTGAGCGACAAAAAATTTGCCCATAGACTTAACATAGGGAAAATGTTGTGACTACGATAGCGACTTGAATTTTTTTCAGATCAGCTTCAAACTTGCAGGTAACGAGGACAGACATAAAATCACGGTTAAGTTCGATTTTGGGCCGAATCGGATTATTTGCCTTGGAGTTACCTGCCCTTGAGCATGAAAAAATACGTTGTGACCACGATAGCAACTTTATTTTTATTCAGATCAGCTTCAAACTTGCAGGTAACGAGAACAGGCATAAAATCCCGGTTAAGTTTGATTTCGGGCCGAATCGGAATATTGACCTCGGAGTTACGTGACCTTGAGCGACAAAAAATTTGCCCATAGACTTAACATAGGGAAAATGTTGTGACTACGATAGCGACTTGAATTTTTTTTCAGATCAGCTTCAAACTTGCAGGTAACGAGGACAGACATAAAATCTCCGTTAAGTTAGATTTTGGGCCGAATCGGATTATTTGCCTTGGAGTTACCTGCCCTTGAGCATAAAAAAATATGTTGTGACCACGATAGCAACTTTATTTTTATTCAGATCAGCTTCAAACTTGCAGGTAACGTGGACAGGCATAAAATCTCAGTTAAGTTCGAATCGGAATATTGACCTCGGAGTTACATGACCTTGAGCGACAAAAATTTGCCCATAGACTTTACATAGGGAAAATGTTGTGACTACGATAGCGACTTGAATTTTTTTTCAGATCAGCTTCAAACTTGCAGGTAACGAGGACAGACATAAAATCTCGGTTAAGTTCGATTTTGGGCCGAATAGGATTATTTGCCTTGGAGTTACCTGTCCTTGAGCATAAAAAAATACGTTGTGACCACGATAGCAACTTTATTTTTATTCATATCAGCTTCAAACTTGCAGGTAACGAGGACAGGCATAAAATCTCGGTTAAGTTCAATTTTGGGCTGAATCGGAATATTGACTTCGGAGTTACGTGACCTTGAGCGACAAAAAATTTGCCCATAGACTTAATTAGGGAAAATGTTGCGACTACGATAGCAACTTGAATTTTTTTTCAGATCAGCTTCAAACTTGCAGGTAACGAGGACAGACATAAAATCTCGGTTAAGTTCGATTTTGGGCCGAATCGGAATATTTGCCTTGGAGTTACCTGCCCTTGAGTATTAAAAAATACGTTGTGACCACGATAGCAACTTTATTTTTATTCATATCAGCTTCAAACTTGCAGGTAACGAGGACAGGCATAAAATCTCGGTTAAGTTCGATTTTGGGCCGAATCGGAATATTGACCTCAGAGTTACGTGACCTTGAGAGACAAAAAAATTTGCCCATAGACTTAACGTAGGGAAAATGTTGTGACAGAAATAGCGACTTGAATTTTTAGCTCACCTGAGCCAAAGGCTCCAGTGAGCCGATAGTATACCAAGGCTCCGGAGTCCGTCGTCTGTCGTCCGTCCATCCGTCGTCCACACTTTCAATGAAGCATATCTCAGAAGGCAGTCGACCAATCTTGTTTAAATTTTATGTGTAGCACCATTGGGCAAAGGGAAAGGCTGCATTAGGTTTTGGAGCTAGTCTGGTTCATTTGTTCCTTCATTCTTCTTTCTCTCCATATAGAGATAATAGACCAATGTTAAATTTTTAATCAAAGATTTCTCAGGAACTATAAAAGCTAGAAGCATCAAATTTGGTATTCAATAGAATAATGATGACTTATTTTGTGTAAGAGACATTGGGCTTTCTCAGCTTATTTGTTCATCTGTTCTTTCATTCTTCTTTCTCTCCATTTTGACCAATGTTAAATTTTCGTCAAAGATTTCTCAGGAACTATAGAAGCTTGAAGTCTCAAACTTGGAATGCAATGCAATAATCATGACTTATATCCTGTAAGGGTCAATGGGCTGGATTCTATTAGCAGATTTAGTAGTCAAGTCTGTGAATTGTTAAAACTTAAGTTCCTCAGGTGAGCGGTTTAGGCTCATTGAGCCTCTTGTTTATAGGTAGGCATCCGGCGTCCGTCCGTCGTCCGTCCGTCTGTTGTCAACACCTTTGAACTTGAATATCCAACTGACTAGCTTCCCAATCCCAATCAAATTTTATGTTGGTTGGGGGATTGACTGCATTAGGTTTTGAACCAGTTTTGATCAGAACTGTGGTTGCCATGGAAACAAAAAGGTTCCATAGATTTACAATGGGGAAAACGATGTCTCCACTTTTTATCGGCCATTTCTGATCCGATCTTCATCAAATTTGCAGATAACCAGGAAGGGCTTACAGTCTAAGTTGAGTTCGAATTTGGGCTGCACGGGACAAACAGCTTTGGAGTTACCTGCCCTAGAGCAAAAAACTAAGTGAAAAATGGTGTCTCCAGCTTTTCGCAGCCGTTTATGATCTGATCTTTTTAGCTCACCTGAGCCGAAGGCTCACAAGGTGAGCATATAGTATAGGTAGGCATCCAGCATCCGTCGTCCGTCCGTCGTCCACACCTTTGAACTTGAATTAAGTGACTAGCTGGCCAATCCCAATCAAATTGTATGTGCAGCATCACTGTGTTGGGGGATTGACTGCATTAGGTTTTGGACAAGTTTTGATCAGAACTGTGGTTGCCATGGAAACAAAAAGGTTCCATAGACTTATAATGGGGAAAACGACGTCTCCACTTTTTCTCGGCCATTTCTGATCCGATCTTCATCAAACTTGCAGATAACCAGGAGGGGCTTAAAGTCTACGTCATGTTCGAATTTGGGCTGCACGGGACAAACAGCTTTGGAGTTAACTGCCCTTGAGCTTAAATATAAGTGAAAAATGGTGTCTCCAGCTTTTCTGAGCCGTTTTTGATCTGATCTTTTTGTAACTTTTCATAAACAAGGAAAAGCATAAATTCTTAGACGAGTTCGAATTTGGTTTGAATCTGACCAGCGGTTTTCCCGTTTCATCCCCTTGAGCGTGAAAAATTTTCCCTCAGACTTATAATGGGGAAAACGACGTCTCCACTTTTTCTCAGCCATTTCTGATCAGATCTTCATCAAACTTGCAGATAAACAGGAGGGGCTTACAGTCTACATCAAGGGATGGATGGGTCAAACAGCTTTGGAGTTACCTGCCCTTGAGCATAAATATAAGTGAAAAATGGTGTCTCCAGCTTTTCTCAGCCATTTATGATCTGATCTTTTTGTTACTTTTCATAAATGAGAACAAGCATATAATCTTGGACGAGTTTGAATTTGGCTTGAATCTGACGGGTTTTTTTTTCAGTTACGTCCCCTTGAGCATGAAAAAATTTCCCCATAGACTTACAATGGGGAAAATGACGTCTCCACTTTTTCTCCGCCATTTCTGATCCAATCTTCATCAAACTTGCAGATAACCAGGAGGGGCTTACAGTCTACGTTTAGTTCAAATTTGGGCTGCATGGGACAAACAGCTTCTGAGTTACCTGCCCTTGAGCATAAATGTTAGTGAAAAATGGTGTCTCCAGCTTTTCTCAGCCGTTTTTGATTGGATCATTTTGTAACTTTTGGTAAAGGGGACAAGCATAAAATCTCGAGCGAGTTCGATGTTGACTTGAATCTGACCAGTGGTTTTCCAGTTACATCTAGAGTGTGAAAGATTTTCCCATAGACTTATAAAGGGAAAACGAAGTCTCCAGCTTTTCTCGACCATTTCAAATCAGATCTTCATCAAACTTGCAGATAACGAGGAGGGGCATACAGTCTGTGTTGAATTTGAATTTGGGCCACGCATGTCAAATGACTACTGAGTTACCTGCCCTTGAGCATAAATATTAACGAAAAATGGTGTATCCAGCTTTCCTTAACTGTTTTTGATCTGATCTTTTTGTTACTTTTGGTATACGAGGATTAATGAGTTAGATTTTGGCTTGAATCTGACCACCAGATTTCCAGTTATATCCCCTTGAGGGTGAAAATTTTTCTAATAGACTTACAATGGGAAAACAATGTCTCCCACCTTGCTTGGATATTTCTAACCTGACCTTCATCAAACTTCCAGATAACCAGGAGCTTACAGTCTATGTTTAGTTCGAATTTGGGCCGCATGAGACAAAAGGCATTCAAATTACCTGCCCTTGAGCATAAATACTAGTGAAAATTAGTGTCTCCACCTTTTCTCAGCCATTTCTAATCTGATCTTTTTGAAACTTTCAGTAATGAGAACAAGCATAAAACCTCAGTCCATCGTCCACACCTTTGAACTTGAATATCTAAGTGATTAGCTGGCCAATCCCATTCAAATTTTATGTGCAGCATCACTGGGTTGGGGGATTGACTGCATTAGGTTTTGGACCAGTTTTTATCAGATAGGTTGCCATGGAACAAAAAGGTTCCATAGACTTATAATGGGGAAAACGATGTCTCCACTTTTTCTCCGCCATTTCTGATCTGATCTTCATCAAACTTGTGGATAACCAGGAGGGACATTCAGTCTACATATAGTTCTAATTTCGGCTGCATGAGACAAACAACTTTGGAGTTACCTTCCCTTGTTTTTTGATTTGAGGTTTAACATCCCTGTCAGCACAGTGTAGGTCATTTTGGAGACGTTGCTTCTAGTTTTGTAGGACTTTTGCCCGGCATAGAGATGAAATTATATCTTAAGCCCTTTCCACCAGATGAAACCAATAGGGAAGGACTGTCCAACTGGCACCACTTTTCCTGGGCAGGCTTAGAACCTGTTTACCAGTACTCATGTGTGGTTGGTTCCGGCTCTGCATAGAAGCACCATGTAGCCCAGTCTATTTCTTCAAGCCCCGATGGGCATTCTTAAAACATCATTAATGATTTTCTGGTACACAGGTGAGCAATATAGGGCCATTTGGCCCTCTTGTTTCAAACAGTGTGGGCCCAGATCAGACTCTAGGAACAGTCTGATCTGGGTCCACACAGTTTGCCTGCATGAAAAAATATTTTAAAAAGTTTGCAAGAAGATTCAGCAGACGACATTTTCAGATGTGGTTTTCCTCAGCATTTTAAGGGTTAATATTATTCCAATCCAATGAACAAGATGGCCACCAGAACTAAAAGTAGAAAATATCTTCAAATGACATCTCTCAATTGCAAGCGAGTAGCTTGATTTCAACATATTTTCACAGAAATGTTCCTCTCATGGCCATGTACTAAAATTGTTTAAATCTTTCCGCTTCACTTAAGGGGAATGGGAACACCTTCAGGGGTGGCACTTCCTGCAAAAGTGTTTTTGTCTCCCATGTCAATAGGGGTGAACTCTTAAAGGAAAGAATTTGCTCCTGGGGAGCAAGTTCTATCCTTTAAGAGTAGACCCCTTTTTCAGGAAGTCCTGAAAGTTGTCTCCCTTTGAATAATGACGGAAAAATCTGCCAGGTGTTCCCATTCCCCTTAATAGAAAGGAAGAAAAAAAAAACATAAAAAACTTGAAATGGCATGTCCTCAGAAGCTATTGACAGTTTAAAAATATTTTCACAAAACTCACTACCAGAATTGCAAATATGGTCTGCTCCGCTGAACAAAATGGCAGCTGGAAGTATAATAAAAGCACCATCAAAATGACAATCTCCCATGGCAATTCATCGTGACATGTCCCCTGCCCATGGGAGCTCTGAGAAATAGATTGGGCTACATGTTGCTTCCACACAGAGCAGAGCTATAACCGACCACATATGAGGACTGGTAAAACGATTAGAAGGTCGAAGCCTTCCTAGGCAAAGTGGTGCAAGTTGGACCATCCCTGGGTATAAACCCCTATTGGTTTGTCTGAATGGTAGGGCTTGAGATGTCATTTCATCTCAATGTCAGGTAATGTCCCACAAAATTGGAAGCAATGTCTTCAAAATGACCTTAATAGTGTTGATGGGGACAAAACCTCAATTAAAAAAAAAACAACAAAAAAAAAACATCTTGCCTCAGGTGAGCTTCACATCCATCATGAATAAGTACCTGATGCCCAATAATTTAACCCTTATCTCGATGAACACATCATCTACCTTTGCAAGCAGTGTAGGTCCAGATTAGAGCTAATCAGGGTCTACACTGACATGTAGCTTGTGAATCAAATGAATACATGTTATAAGGTAATTTCATTGGTGCATAGTCAGACGTGAGGGTGGCTAAATTAATTTATTCTACAGGATAAGGAGTAAAATAGACTCCTGCTTTTTAAAGTGAGGAAAATTCTGGTCAGTTCAAAATTGGAAGATAAGTTATGATATAGAACATGTCTAATGTAATATGATGTCACATTATGAGCCACTGCCCAACAAAATTTACAATAAGGTGTGTGTGACCAGTGAATACTCAGATCAGCCTGTGCATCTGTGAAATCTGATCATTGTCTTCACTGATAGCATGAACCTTCTACAGCCTCTGTACTATGCAAAGATTTGTATGTGAAAATCTTGCCATACGGTATGGATTGCAGGCTGATCTGAGTTCTTGCAGGTTGCACAGTTTTTATTGTAGGTTTTGTCATGCCCTGGCTTATTATAATTCATGGCACAGCAGTAGATGTGAGGAAGTTTTGTGTGTGCAGTATTCAGTTAATCAGACTGTGATAATATGTTTAATGATAATTTTTATGCAGTTGTAATTCTTATTAGTTAGTGTCCGCAGCCAAGTAATTTTACCCCCATCCATTTGGTCTTGGAGAAATAGATTGGGCTGCATGGTGCTTCCACTCACATGAGTACTGGTAAATTGCATAGAATGTCTAAGCCTGCCCAGACAAAATAGTGCGAGTCAGATCATTGGGTGGCAGGGCACGAGATGTCATTTCACCTTACAAAATTTGAAGCAATGTCTCCAAAATGACATAAATAGTGTTGACAGGGACGTTAAACCTCAAATCAAACAAACAGCCAAATAATTTGAAGTCCTTTCACCCCTTAAGTTTCTAAGGAAGCTTCCATATTCGAATTTGGACTTGTCCATTCTTGTGAAGTAAGTGATTAAGAGGCCTCTGTGGTGTAGTGGTTAAGCTACTCACTTCATAAACCGGGGGTCTTGGGTTTGATTCCTTGCTTCTTCAGACTTTACGATGAGTCTGTAAACAGAGGTCCTGTCTCTACGTTAGTTGTTAGTGGAACGTAAAGCACAAACACCGGCCCCCGCCCATCTGGGCTTGAAGAAATAGATGGGCTGCATGATGCTTCCAAGCAGAGCTGAATCCAGCCACACACGAATACTGGTTAACCGCTTAGAGGATCTAAGCCTGCCCAGGCAAAGCGGTGCAAGTCTGAACATCCATGCTTATCAACCCTATTGATTCCATTGGGCGACAGGGCTTGAGATGTAATTTCATCTCAATGTCGGCTTGAGATGTAATTTCATCGCAATGTCGGGTAAAAGTCTCACAAAATTGGAAGCAACGTCTCCAAAATGACCTATATAGTGTTGAAGGGGACGTTAAACATCAAATCAAACAAACAAACAAAAGCACAAACACACAAATATGTTGAAAATTCAATCAATAGCATGATGGCCAATAGTGTAGATCCTGATGAGATGGCTCATAATGAGCCATCTGATCAGGATCTACACTGTAGGCATAGTTCTCTGTACCAGTCCTCAGGGTTTGATTGGGTTAGCCGGTAAAGTTCCAAGCTAATTGCAAAGTAGTGACAGGCATTTTTTTTCTCCAAATTGGGTGACTTTTTAGTTTTAGTAAACACAATAATGGTAGTTTTCGCTGAAGGAATTGTGAAAAGCTTTTTTCACAAATATCAGTGCATTTGCCATATTTTAAAAATGATAAAAATTTAAATGATACGTTAATCAACTCGTTCATTAGTTTTGTACAACTCGGACCAGGTTTGTGTCTTCCTGGAAAATCTAGGCTGTATGCATCGAGGCAGTGAGAATCATCAAATGGGCCCCGTCAAGCGATTTTGGTACTTATTGCCTATGCGAGCAGCGAAGGTTCAGGCGAGCCTGCGCATCCGCGCAGTCTCGCCAGAACCTTCGCTGCTCGCTCATACAAGCAGTGAATCAAGAGGAACCTTCAGACAGAAAGCCATATCCTTGGCCCCTCTGAATGGTTGGGCATGCGCAGTTAAAATTTGTCATGACGGAATGCTCGAAGACACAAATTCGCTTGGCGGGGCTCAAATAATATGGGAAACACCAAAACAGGTCATTGGCAAACAGTGCAGGTCCAGATCAGATGCTTCCACTGTTTACAGAACAGTCAACCATTTCCTAAATAATTTTTAAACATTATGATAACACACCAGTGCAACATCGTGCATTTTTTCACATTTCTAAAATGACTACTTTCCTTATGAAAATCCGTGATATTTTTCTTATTTATACAGCAAACACAGGTTAAGGCCGCTCTTTAGAACCACCTCATTAAGGCGGTACTAACGAGTACCTTCAAACTACGTCTTGAAGAAGAAATAAGAAAAATAATGTTTACCCTCATAAACCCCAGTTTACTCTATATAAAGTGGGGTTTTGGGGATGTTCATTTCACAGATTTGTTTATGTGATGAAACTGCTGTTGACACTCCTTAACCCTTGTACTGCTGAATATTTTAATTTGCCACACCCACTACCGAGTATCAACCAATCAGATTACTTGATGCAAATTATTACAACAAATTCACAATCTGAATGACAAACAATGTAGATCCTGATCAGATGGCTTCTTCAGAAGCCATCTGATCAGGATCTACATTGTTTCAACTGAAAAGGAAACAACTCCATTAACCCACATCTTGCTAAGCACAACAACCTCACCTTTGCTTATCGTGTAGATTTGGATCATATGGCTTTTGAAGGAGCAAACTGACCAGTATCTTCACTGCCATGTGGGCTGTGAATTGAACCAATACATTTTATCAAGTAATTTGATTGGTGGATAGTCAGAAATGAGTTTTAACCCATATCTTGCTGTTCGCGACAACCCCTATCTTTGGAAACAGTGTAGATCCAGATCAGATGGCTTCTGATGAAGCCATCTGATCAGGATCTACACTGTTTGCCATTAAGTTTATGGCTTTGTAAGAATAATTTACATCAAGTAATCTGGGTGGTTCAAAGTCCGAAATGGGTGTGGCTAAACTGAATATTCAGCAAGAGAAGGGTTAATAAATTCATTTAGCGGGATAATTGTGATGGGATTTTATGGAACATCAACACTTGCGGGTCATTTTGTATCATCTCCCAGAGACAGGGAGAAAGGAGATTGAAAGTGAAGGACAGGGGAGAAAAATAAATGGAAGTGTAGAAGCAGAAAAAAATAATATTCTCCCTCCAGCTGTACCTCCTCAAGGACATCAGGCCTTGCTCAACTGTAAGCCAATATCAGTTGGACGCCCTAGTGATGCAAGTTTCAGGACACATTCACCTCACACCATTATACTGCATGAATGTATGAGCAGGTCCTAGTCCTATTATTATACAAAGTTTGAAGGCTTTGCTTGTCAGTTGTAGTGAATTCTTCCTTATATTCTCCATCAAAAAGTAACTGTACCGACTTCCAGGTAAAAATCACTAGCTATTCACGTAGTTATTCCGCTAAAGATGGCTGTAGACATGTGAATTGGACGTTGAGCTAGTAAATGCACAAACTCACAACCTTTCTGCTCAAGGGTTGTCTTGCAATATGTGCATTGAAAAGTTTTTGCAAGTAAATTGGCATAGAGCATGCGCATATCGCAGATAATCTTTTTTGTGTCTATAGTGAAAGATCATATCCACTGAACATCGGACCACACTGTACTTTTACCAAATCTCATGCTCATGTACCAAATGTACATGTGTATTTTGTACAATATGTATATTGCTAAAAAAATCTGAATAGCTTTTGCTGAAAAAATGTGAGTTGCTTTTGCACACATATTTTTAGCTCACCTGGGCCGAAGGCTCCAGGGGAGCTTATAGTATAATGGGTCCTCCGTCGTCCGTCCGTCGTCCGTCCGTCGTCCGTCCACACTTTTGAGCAGCTATATCTCTGTATCCTGCAGGCTGATCTCAATCATTTCTCATCTGTAGCATGCCTCTGGTGGGGCATTGATGACATAAACTGTTTTTTGAAATTGCTCTAAAACTTTGGTTCCTATGGCAACCACAAGGTCCCATAAACTTACTATGGGAAAATGATTGTCATCACCATAGCGCCTACAGTTTTGATCGGATCTTTCTGAAACTTATTTGTAAGGTGACTGGGGATAAAAACTCGGATGAGTTCGAAAACCGGCCAAGTCGGCCCATTTATCATAGAGTTACGTCCCTTTGATTGCTGAAAATGCCCATTTTCGACCTTGTCATCACCGTAGCCCCTTCAGTTTTGATCAGATCTTTCTGAAACTTATACGTAATGTGGCTGGGGATAATACCTCGGATGAGTTCTAAAACCGGCCAAGTCTGCCGATTTATCATAGGGTTACGTCCCTTTGATTACTGAAAATTCCGATTTTTTACCTTGTCATCACCGTAGCCCCTTCAGTTTTGATCGGATCTTTCTGAAACTTATATGTAAGGTGGCTGGGGATGAAACCTCGGATGAGTTCGAAAACTGGCCAAGTCGGCTCATTTATTTTAGAGAAACATCCCTTTGATTGCTGAAAATGCTGATTTTTGACCTTGTCATCACTGTAGCCCTTTCAGTTTTGATCGAACCTTTCTGAAACTTATATGTAAAGTGGCTGGGGATAAAATCTTGGATGAGTTCGAAAACCAGCCAAGTTGGTCCATTTATCACAGAGTAACGTCCCTTTGATTGCTGAAAATGCCGATTTTTTACCTTGTCATCACCGTAGCCCTTTCAGTTTTGATCGGATCTTTCTGAAACTTACATGCAAGGTGGCTGGGGATAAAACCTCGGATGAGTTCGCATACTGGCAAAGGTGGCCTATTTATCATAGAGTTAGGTCCCTTTGATTGCTGAAAATGTTGATTTTTGACCTTGTCATCACTATAGCCCTTTCAGATTTTATCGGATCTTTCTGAAACTTATATGTAAGGTGGCTGGGGATAAAACCTCGGATGAGTTCGAAAACCGGCCAAGTTGCCCCATTTACTATATAGTTATGTCCCTTTGATGGCTGAAAATGTCGTTTTTTTACCTTGTCATCACTGTAGCCCCTTCAGTTTTGATCGAATCTTTCTGAAACTTATATGTAAGGTGACTGGAGATAAAACCTAGGATGAGTTCGAATACAGGCCAAGTTGGCTCATTTATCATAGATTTACGTCCCTTTGATTGCTGAAAATGCCGATTTTTGATCTTGTCATCACCATAGCCCCTTCAGTTTTGATCGGATCTTTCTGAAACTTATATGTAAGGTGGCTGGGGATAAAATCTTGGATGAGTTCGAAAACAGGCCAAGTCAGCCCATTTATCGTAGAGTTATGTCCCTTTGATGGCTGAAAATTTTGAATTTTGACCTTGTCATTACCGTAGCCCCTTCAGTTTTGATCGGATTTTTCTGAAACTTATATGTCAGGTGGCTGGGGATGAAACCTCGGATGAGTTCGAAAACTGGCCAAGTCGGCTCATTTATGTTAAGGTAACGTCCCTTTGATTGCTAAAAATGCCAAATTTTTACCTTGTCATCACTGTAGCCCCTTCAGTTTTGATCAGATCTTTCTGAAACTTATATGTGAGGTGGCTGGGAATAAAATCTTGGATGAGTTTGAATACTGGCCAAGTCTGATCGGATCTTTCTGAAACTTACATGTAAGGTGGCTAGGAATAAAACCTCAGGTGAGTTCTAATACCGGCCAAGTCGACACATTTATCATAGAGTGATGGCCTTTGATTGCTGAAAATGCCTATTTTCGACATTGTCATCACTGCTGCCCCTTTAGTTTTGAACGGATCTTCATGAAACTTACAAACAAGGAAGTCAGGCAGAAAGCTTGGAGGAGTTTGAAAACTCTTGTTTTTAGATCGGATCTTCTTAGCAAGTCAGGAATAAAAGCTTGAATGAGTTTGAAAACCGGTGAGGTCAGCCTGTTTATCATAGAGTTACATTCTACTTGATTTTCAGAAAATGCTTACCCTGTCATCACCATGTCCTCCCATAAAGCCTTCAGTAACGGTTGGCACTTCCTTAAACTTTGAATCTGTTAGCTCAGGTGAGCGATACAGGTTTATTGTTTATATTTACCAATAAAAATTTTCTTTATATTGAGTTGTTATTTTCACTTCTTATATTTGCACTTACACTATAAGTCAGTACCGTGGCATAAAAAGCTTCACTACCAATATACTACTGAACTTTAATTTTGATCAAATGTTCATGATTATGGAAATTTCAAAACATGTCTATACTTAACAAATTAATCGTGTGCTCAGCCTATAAAGGATTTTTTATAGGAAGTTCCTTATTTATATCTTGCATATTTGGATAAACAGAGCCGAGGAAACAGTGAAGACCAAGATGACACGCTGTAGAACATGGCATCTCATCGGAATCTACATTTGTCACTTAAGATTAGGTAGTTTGTTTGTTTGTGTTTTAGTTCTATGTCCCACAAACACCTATGGTCGTTAGGTAGTAAATTGTGCTTGTTAAAATTTGAGAACAAGAATGATATGGAGTTTAGGTACCCGAATAAAAATGGCCCAATTTCAGAGTAATTTAACAGGAATTTTCCTTAGATGACCCTCTGTTAAAATTCCCCAAATCCTAAAAATACAAAAACCTTTAAATGACACCTTCTCATCTCGAGGCAAACGACCCATTTTCAAAATAATGGTCTATTTCAAAATAATTTCACAGAAATTTTCCTCTATTGCTGCTAAAATGGTTCCACTACAATGAAAAATGGCCTTCAAACATAAAAGACTTTGATCCACATCTCCTTAAAACAGTGAATCCTTCATTTCCATAAGCTTTGAAACATCTTGGATTCAGGTGAGCGATTCAGGGCCATCATGGCCCTCTTGTTTAGCATTTAATAATTTTGAAAAAAAAAATATGTGAATAGCTTTTGCTGAAAAGTATGTGAGTAGCTTTTACATACTTAATGTTTTTTAAGCAAAAATGCCTGTACTTGCAAGAAAAATTGACATTTGACCACTTACAAGCTTAAGCTTATTAAGCTTAAGATGCTTTTAACAACTGAGGCCAGGGTCCAGTTGTTCAAAGCATCGTTAGCTTAGCGAGCTCGTTAGTGGTCAAATTGTTAACTGTTCTAGCAAGTTTAATATTTAAATTTTTGGTATTTTTGCTGAAAAAATGTGAGCAGCTTTTGCATTCGCAAAAGCTGCTCACATTTTTTTCAGTAAAAATATTAGCATATTTGCCATAATAAATGATCAAAGTTTTAATGATACGTTAACTAACGACGTCGTTAGTTTTGAACAACTGGCCCCAGTTGTTCAAATCTTATGACGTTGTTAGTTATCGTATCATTAAAACTTTGTTCATTTATTATGACAAATATGCTAATATTTTTGTTGAAAAAATGCAAAGGCTGCTCACATTTTTTCAGTAAAAATACCAAAATTTTAAATATCAAACTTGTTAGAACAGTTAACAATATGACCACTAACCAGCTCGTAAAGCTAACGATGCTTTGAACAACTGGTCCCTGGACTTTATTTATCTGATAGTACTGTCATATTTGCGTTGTGACTGATGACGAAGAGGTTGTGGATAGAACCACTGCTTGCTCCGGCATCATTCCTTCATAGAGATTGATCATGAAATATTTCTACAGTTATTCCCTACAGTTGATTCAAGAGAAGATCCTGTCACTGGGCTGAGTAAGACACTTAACCCTTCTCTTGCTGAATATTCAGATTAGCCACACCCATTTCTGACTTTGAACCAATCAGATTACTTGATGTAATTTATTCCTACAAATTCATAATTTGAATGTCAAACAGTGTAGATCCTGATCAGATGGCTTCTTCAGAAGCCATCTGATCTGGATCTACTCTGTTTCCAAATATAGAGATTGTCGTGAACAGCAAGATAAGGGTTAGTTGAGTATCATTTCTGGCACAAAGTTTTATGCAATTTGGAAGCATTTATTTTCCTTGATTTTGAAAGTGCATTGTTATCCATTTCCCTTTACAGACTGTGCATAACAGCTGATAAGTTGGGTATTTTGTTATAATTGAAGGATCATTTTTTTATTTCTCCATGTAAATCTTTGTTGTGGGTATTCATAATGACTGCCATTACGATAACTCACCTGTACAACATAGTGCATTTTTCACGTCTCCAAAATGGCTACTTTTCTGATGAAAATCTGTCATATTTTTCTTATAAATGCTCATGACATAGGTTGTGTGTGCTCGTTAGAACCGCCTCACTGAGGCGGTTCTAACGAGTACCCACAACCTATGTATTGGAGCAGGAATAAGAAAAATAATGAAGACCCCCGTAAACCCCAGTTTTCTCTATATATAGTGGGGTTTAGGGGGGTCTTCATTTCACGGACTTGTTCACGTGATGATTGCCAAGGCAGTTCTAGTGAATACCCACAACATTGGTTTTGATGACCAAAATTACCCTTCATTTATCACAAAATAGCCACCATAATTGTTTCTATGAGACAATTACTATTATAAATAGTTTAATTTGTTTGTTTGTATTGGAGTTACATGGCCCAGTCAACACTATTTTAGGTCATTTTTGAGCCGGTCAGTTTACCTATCCACACTTTTCCTTGGCAGGCTTATACATTAGTGGTTAACCAGTACAGTGCACATTCTTTCACCTGAAACTGACAACAGTTACTGCCCTTCTTGAAACAGCGGAAGGGAGAGAATGACCGTAGAAAAGATTTCATGATCAATCTCCACGAAAGAATGTTGCTGACCCCCGGCAGGTATGGAACCCGTGTCCTCCTGATTACCAGTCAATTGCACATCCGACTGAGCTACTGAGGCTGCCCTAATAGTTTGCCCCTTTTTGTGCCAAATGGAATCTTTCCCATTATATATAGCAGGAGTCCATTTCGAAATTTAGGGGTGTCAGGTTGTGTTGTCATCAAAATTTATTCGGGAAATGGCTTAACCTTTTGCAAACAGTGTAGGCCCTGATCAGATGCGGCATCGGTCTGGGCCTGCACTGTTTGCCAAGGTACCCTTTTAGGGGTTTCTGGTACTAAATGGGTTAATGTAGTCTAATATGATTAATTCTATAGGACAGTTCATTTCTGTTAATGTTTCATTTCTTACTTTCCTTCATATACCCTCTATTCCATATTTATAAGCTGCCTGTTGCAAGTATGTAATTCTACATCAATTTTGATATAAATTTATTTCTTTGTTTTGTTCACATTAAATTTGTTTCTAATTTATTGTGTTAGTTTTTACTCACATTTTCTTGTATCATCTCAAACCTATAACTGCTGTATGGACTTTAAGGAGTAAAGAGAAACTACTCCATTTTTTTTTTAAAAGAGTAATTAGAACTACCTTTAAAGAGTATTTAAACTGCATTTAACACTTTCTTTTAGGACCCTTATGGAGTAACTGCCTATAGGTCCCCTCCTTAATGGCTCTTCAGAAGTAACTAAACTGCTTTAAAGATTTTAGGCTTTAGAAGTATCAAATAACTGCTCTCAGGACCATCTTTTGGAAGTCTGTAGAGGAACTAATAAGAGTTCTTTCCTTCTTTACCCTTATCTTGCTGTTCACGACAACCCCTATCTTTGCAAATGGTGTAGATCCAGATCAGATGGCTTCTGATCAGGATCGATCTACACTGTTTGGCATTTAGTTTATGGATTTGTAGCAATAAATTACACCAAGTAATTTGATTGGTAGATAGACAGAAATGGGTGTGGCTTAAATGAATACTCAGCAAGATAAGAGTTAAGAACCTTAGAGAAAGTAACTTCTAGTTGCTCTAAAGACTTCCTTCAAGACTCGTTTTAGGTAACTAAAAACTGCTGAAAGGATTCTTGTTAAGAACTAAAGAAGTAAAAACTAGAACTGTCAGAGGATCTGACTATAGCCCCGCTATATCGCTATCATAAAAGAAAAATAACAGAAAAAAATGTTTTCAGCTTTCAGCCTCTAACTAAAGGTGGTTAAAAGGACTGAAACTGGTATTGTAGAATTATCACCAAATTCATTACAGGATACCATTGCAGTTATGGAACGAACACGAATTATTACTGTACTGAGTTTATTCCAAGTGCCAGTTTTCAATGTTCAAAGGGCAATAACTCCAAAAGTAGGCAATCCAGAGTTATGACTCATGCTTTCTGCACATAATCTCATAGCGCTTTACATGTGTGTGAAGTTTCATGAAAATACCTCAAACGGTTTTTGAGTTTTCATGAATAACGGAATTACATTTGCCATTTTTCAATGTTCAAAGGGCCATAACTCCAAAAGTAGGCAATCCAGAGTTATGGTACAGAATTTTGTTTAGCGGAGCGGAACCATTTTAACAATTCTGGTAGGGGGTCATCCAAGAAACATTCCTGTGAAATTATTTTGAAACCGGACCCTTAGCCAAGGAGGAGATATCAATTAAAGTTTCTGTGTTTAGCACTGGGGTCATTTTGTTAAGCGGAGCAGAACCATTTTAGCAATTTTGGTAGAGGGTTACCATTGGAGCGTGATAGCTCAGTGGTTAGTGCACTTGCCTCTGATGCTAGAGGCCCCCATTGCGATCCTCGGAGGCGGTGATTATTTCGGTGCCCGAACACGCTCCATTGGCATCATTTGCACAGATGAATGCCAAAAAGTGCACCCTCATTCGGATCGGGACGTTAGCTGGAGGCCCCCTGTGTCCTGTGCAAGTTATAGACCCCTACCGTAATTACATGGTTACTGTGTAGGCTGTCAACCCTGCAACCTGGAGTGTATGTAATGTACACATGCGAGTAATGGTAAAATGTGACCGATCACAGTATAAGTAGAAAGAAAAAAAAGAAAGAAAGAAAGGAACGTCTTGTGAAATTATTTTGAAATCGGATAATTAGCCTACTGTTGTCGGAGGATATGTAGACAGTGACGTAAAAGATACCACCAGGTTCGACAGGTTGCACCGTTATCATGATCAAACCCATCATTGGCTGGCAAGACAGACTATACCGTTGGAATTATCATTACCGAAGCGCCGTTACCTTTGGACAACAGTGGACAATGCTTAATAACAAAAACATTCGCTGACGTTATACTTTCTTTCAACTTATACAGTAGTCGGAAGATAAGTCGAAAGTGACGTTTTAGACTATACCACCATCAATAGGTGAGACAGGGTTTTACCGTTATTGCACGACCCGCAGAAAAAGCGACCGACTGAAGTCGGTTGATTTTCTAAGAGTGCCCTAAAATCACCGTGTCATTCTGTCAGTCTGTCTGTCTGTCCGTCCGTAACCAGTTTGTGAAAATTGGTGATAGTGACTTAACCGCTCGGAATATTTAAACAATTTTTGGCATACTGATAGATATCAATGAGATCTAACCAATGAACTTGCGAAATATTACATTCCATTTAGTAAAGCCTCGCCGAGGCGAAAAATGTGAAAATTTTCGAACTGCTTCTCCTCGGAAACCGTTGGGCCGATTGAAGTCAAATTTCATATGGAGCCTCTATGGGATGGGGGAAACCAAAATTTGCTCATGGGGTCCAGGTCACATGGCCAAAATGGCCGCCAAGCCATATATGGTAAAAACCCTTCAAAAATAGTCTTCTCCAGAACCCCTGGGCAGATTTCCACGAAACTTGATAAATAGCATCTGGGACGTAGGCCCATCATAAATTGCTAAAATGGTGACCCTGGGTTAACCTTGACCTTCTTTGTGCCTAGGTCAAGCTTTGACACATATGCTTTTGTATTGGAAAAGTGAGAATGCATTTTATCCTGCAAACGATTCAGAATACAGTACTAAAGTATACGATATATTTTTGCTCCTTATGATAAGGCGCATTTATTGGGGGGGAACCGTTTTAGGTCCAGGTCACATGACGAAAATGGCCGCCATACCCATATATGGTAACACTCATAAAGCTAAAAGCATCCGGCGGGTCGTGCACTTCAGCTGAAGCACTGGTTATCGATAAAAATCGAATAACCACCCTATATAGTGAAAACTCTACAAGCTAAGATGAAATGGCTCAAGTGGTTAGTGTTGGGATTGGTTAAAATACGAAATACCATTCGTGGTTCGATTCCTACCAGTGATTTTTTTTATCGTGAAAAGAGTTCTGCCTTTTTAAATCGAAATTTATATTGTATTTTTTTTTCTTACTGATTTTATAATGACGACGCTGGTTCGATATGTGCCTGTGTTGGCAACATTCTTTCGTGGAGACTGATCTTGAATTTTTTTCTACGGTCATTCTCCCCTTCCACTGATTCAAGTTGTCAGTTTCTGTACATGTTATCCGCTTATGCTGAGAAAGTGTGGATATGTAAACTGACCGGCTCAAAAATGACCTTGATATTTTTGACGTCGGTTGCTTTCAGGGTTTTGTTTGTTTGATTTGCGGTTTAACGTCCCCATCAACACTATTTAGGTCA
The DNA here is from genome assembly GCA_963580285.1 of Lucinisca nassula. Lineage (NCBI taxonomy): Eukaryota > Metazoa > Mollusca > Bivalvia > Lucinida > Lucinidae > Lucinisca > Lucinisca nassula. The sequence continues at coordinate 135,501,496 of OY757015.1, forward strand.
TTTTGGGGACGTTGCTTCCAATTTTGTGGGATTTTTACCCAACATCGAGATGAAATGACATATCAGTCCCCGCCGCCCAAGGAAACTAATAGGGTTTATATGCGCTGGACGGTCCGACTCACACCACTTTTCTTGGGCAGGCTTATACCTAAGCGGTTTACCAGTACTCATGTGCGGTCGGTTTCAGCTCTGCGTGGAAGCATCATGCAGCCCAATCTATTTCTCGAAGCCCCGGTGGGCGGGGGCCAATGCCCTGGATTGAGTCTTAAGAAATCATATCAGCAGACATTATCATTGAGACATGAGACAGACGTTTATAGCTTTGTGAGAATGTTAAACTTGGATTTTTTTGGAAACCTGCATGAATCTAATGGAATCCGTTAAAGAAGTTCGTGTACTAAGTAGCTCGTCAACAGCTTCGTGACATTGTTTCGTGTTTCTTCTTCTCAGCACATAAAACAGAATTACTGATCTCAGAACGGGCCTAGTGGTTAAGAGCGCTGACTCTTGATCATTAGGTCTCTCACCGCTGTGGTTCGAGCCTCGCTCGGGCAACATGTGAGACGCCAAGATCTTCAACGGAAGGTCATGTGGTTTTTCTCCGGATACTCCGGTTTTCGCCCACCTCTGGTTAACGATCGGCGCGATATGAGTGAAATAATCTTGAAAGGGACGTAAAACCAAAACCAAAAACTGATCTCAGCAGAAGAAAAGGGCACGGCAATATTTTAAACACACAAAAGTATAATGTAATATTTTAAGAAGGAAAAAGAAAAAAATAATGTAATATATCTAGTGAGGCTCGAACCCACAACTATGAAGTATAAAATATTTAACGAGCTATTAGTCAGCCGTATTTCCACTGCGCCAGGTTGAATATATAACATAGCATTCAACAAAATCGCATTATATTGAATATTACCGACGCTTGCTTACCTTTCAACAACAGTGGACTATGCTCAATAACAAAAACATTCGTTGACGTCACTGTCAACTTATCTTCCGACAACAGTATATAGGAGGAGCTGTCGTTTAAATGTTTTTTTTTTAGCTATAGCTCTGGCGGCCATTTTGTTCAGCGGCGCTGTACCATTTAAGCATTTTGGTAGCGGGTCACCCAAGGAATATTCCTGTGAAATTATTGTGGTTTATTTGAAGACATTGTTGATGGGCGGATGGACGTATGACGGACAAAAACGATCACGATTGCTCACCTTGAGCACGAAGGTGAGCTATAAAGGTTGTCAAGGACTTTCTGTAGGACTCTTATGGAGTAATAATACCATCTTGTAGACAGTATATCATGATGATATTGTAGCCTATAGGATGCATATAGGACTGCATTATTGTCGGCATTTTAAATTCAAAGGCTTGTCTTATCTTTCTAATTTTGAACTTATAACGTTCCTGTCAATGTTACTAGCGATATGTGGCGATGTTGAAACCAATCCAGGACCAGCATCAGATTTTCTTCCATCACTATCACCACGTGATATCTTACTTATCACGACACTGTTGCTGGTCTGCTCAGGAGACATTGAGCTGAATCCTGGCCCAACGGAAACGCAAAATGATACAAGTACCTTCTATGAAAACATAGATAATATAGAAGAATCATTTATATCGAATAATTTCTCTTTGTACACTACAATATACAAAGCATTTTGAACAAAGTAGATTTAATCGGGACTGAGTTAAAAAATTTCGATATTATTTGTCTAACCGAAACCTGGCTGAACCCAGAAATTTCGGACGACCTCATTAGTATAGATGGATACAAACTTTATAGGCGTGATCGTGATGGGGATAGCCATGGAGGCATATGTGTTTACGCAAAAAGTAATGTTTATTCACGCCGTAGATCAGACCTTGAACTTCCGGATATAGAATGTATTTGGTTGGAAATCAACATCCATCATAGAAAAATCCTACTAGGTACGTTCTATAGACCACCCAATTCTCCTGCTGCAACCCTTTCATCCATCGAAGATTCAATCGGACTTGCTTTTGACACAAACATTATTAATATTTTTATAACCGGCGATTTTAACCTCGACATCTTGAAGCAAGCATCGAATAAAAAAATACTTGATATATGCCAGCATTTCAATCTGGAGCAACTTATAACGGAGACAACGCATATAACGGAGAATTCATCATCTATCATAGACCTGATATTTACATCTGATAAAAACGCAGTACTCTTAAGTGGGGTTGGTGATCCTTTTCTCGATCAAAATATCAGATATCATTGCCCAACATTTCTGGTTCTAAATTTTAAAAAACACATAACACCGCTGTTTCGCCGGCGTATTTTGCTCTTCGATCGTGGGGACTATCAGTCCTTTTCGCAAGAGTTTCTAAATACTAATTGGGACGAGCTAAAAGATGATGACGTAGATATATATGCCAAAAATGTAACTGATCAAATCTCAAATTTAACTTCTAAACATATCCCAAACAAAATGGTAAAAATTCGGAAGTCTGACCCACCATGGCTTACCAACGAAATAAAGAAAATGATCCGAAAACGCAAACGTTTATACAACAAATATAAGAAATCAAAAAGTCCTGTAGATCACGAAAATTATAAGCAATCAAGAAACAAAGTTATTGGAGAAATTCGTAAATCGAAGCAAGTACAAACAGACAAACTAGCAGATAAATTGAAGAATGAAGATCTTAAACAAAAAGATTGGTGGGCAACCTTAAAGCAATTCATAAAAACAGAACAATCCTCAACAATTCCTCCACTGAATAAAGACGATACTGTCTTTACTAAAGACGAAGATAAAGCAAACCTAATGAACGATTTCTTTTTACAACAAACTATACTAAATGATGCAAATGCCTCCTTACCATCTGATGTTCCTCAAGCCCAGAATCATTTAAATTTTGTCTCTACTACTCCAGCAGAGGTTGAATTAATGTTGAAGTCCCTGCAGCTAGGTAAAGCAGCAGGCCCAGACTCAATTAATAATCGTATTCTTAAGGAACTTGCCACTCCTCTATCCGTCCCACTAAGTGATCTTTTTAACTTCTCTCTTAGCAAGGGTAAAGTACCCAGCATGTGGAAAGAAGCTAATGTGACTCCTACCTTTAAAAAGGACGACCCTTCAATTATATCGAATTATAGACCGATTTCTCTGTTAAGCACTATATGCAAAGTCTTAGAAAAAATTGTTCACAAGCATCTTTTTAACTTTGTTCGTGATCACGATATACTCACATCCCTCCAGTCAGGTTTCATCCCTGGAGATTCTACTGTCAACCAACTTGTCCACATCTACAACACATTTTGTAAAGCT